>CM019753.1:7626921-7942629 GCA_009761765.1 Phenacoccus solenopsis
CGATAGTGTCTCCAGCGAAAGTCATTTTAATAGATGTACTTTCACGTACATACAGAATAAATCGAGTTGTTATTATAAAAAACGAGGCATATCGTAAGGCAGTGACGAATAGACCTCGATACAACTTGTTAATATTTTCATTTCATCCTCGATGGTAATATCCCTCAGAATGAGCAACAGATTGGAACATTTCGAGATCTAGACGTAAAATTGTCCTTAAATCATGAGCAATATTTCAGCAGGGAGTAGTACTCTCTGATTATACTCAAAAAATCAAGCACAAATAGATTTGAAAGTCAAATTGAAAAAAACTAGATGCAATCAATTTGCACTGTAGTGAAGCTGAATTAATTGATATCACCTACTCCAAATTTTCTCACATGAAATATAATTTTAAAATTAAAACGTTTTTGGAAATCTAATGCTCTCGCTAATTGGTGTTAAATTTTTTGTCCATAGTAAATTTTTAGATGGAACAATGATTTAAACTTTAAAGTTTCGTACTTGGTTGCACGTGGTAAATTCTTAGTACTCAATGAGTAAAATGAAAAAGGTCAGAAAACATAAATTGAAGGAAATTCGTCATATTACAAGTTTCAATTTATTAAGGCACCTTCACTTTCGTAAATAGGCAAAAAGTTTATCTTACCTTTTACGTTTTACTCATCGAGTATTATTCGATATTAGGAAAAAAAATCCAAATGCAAAATTTTTTCACACTCTATATAAGGTAAATGATTATTGATTATTTAGTATGGCCTTTTACTCTTAACATGAATTCAAAACCCACAGGTAAAATGTACCAATAAAATTATGCTTTCTCAGGCTCGGATCCAGCAGGCGAGTAACCGAGAAATCTCGGTGGGCCGTGAAGTATTTGGGCCAATTGAAGTAAAATTGGGCCACTTTAATTTCTTAACTTTAATTTAAAAAAAAAAAGAAGAAATTCTATAAATCCATAATTTGAAAAATGAGAGAAAAAATTGGGCCAATTAATACTAAATGGGCCATTAAAAATGGGATTTTTCGACAGCCCGCTAAATTTTCCTAATTCTGGATACAGTCCTGTACTTTCTTCATTCAGTATGAATTTAATAAACTCCACATGACTGAGTAAAAGCTGAGAATATGTGTTTCTAATTTAGTATACATCCTTTATACTAGCATAGAAACGTTCAGAGGCATGATGCAAGGATTTTGATGAGGCAAAGTTTAAAGGGAAATAGATGACCCGGGTAACTCACCGCAAAAATTGGAGCTAGAAGGGGTTAAAATTCGAAAACAAAAAAATGATAACAACTAACAAAACAATTATTTTGCAGTGTAGAAAAAGGTTAAAAATACCTTAAATAAAAAACGAAGAGGTTTGGACTCCAACCGAGATCCTTTAAAGAGTTCAAAAAGGTTGATGGCCGCGTTAGTTATGAAAGATGGATGCGTATACTGTATAGTATGTAGATGTCTATTTGCGAAATCCGAGATCCGTTTCATACCACTGATGCGGAATCCGAGATCACGAGATCCAAACCCCGGATCTTGATTTGTCTAAACCATGTATATAGACTCTATGTGTTACACAGATCTCTATCGTGCATACTATAGGCGGAACTCGGATTCCGCATCTATGCCACTTTATACCGTGCGTTCCATTGATCTTCGATACCCTCACCTCAAAAATGTCAAGGAGCTTAAATAGGAGTACTTTGGATTCGTTGTGTGGTAATACTGATTCAAGATCTCCACATTTCAGTCAGTGTTACCACTTAGCGAATTCAAAATACTGTTATTAAAGCCATTTGAGAGAGAGTTTTGTGCTGAGGGAGTCGCAAGGTATATAATTTGTACATCAAACTTTTTCTCCGATGGGTGGTAGATGCCAAAATTTCGGTATATGCAAAGTTAGATACCTCAGTGGAATCTGAGATCCGACTGGATCTCGGTTTCCGCGTTCACGCTTATATACAACGATATATATCAAAGAGGATCTCGGATTCCCCTTCAATACAGGGATCTCGCATTTCGCATTTTGGTTCGAAATATCGTTTTCAGGTTTAGCTTACCCCTCTCACTGTTCCTAGGAACGTATTTTTACGCTGAATATAAATTTATAATCAGCACCTCCGTAACATAATTTTAAACGTGGATCTAGGGTTGTCCACGAATCAAACGGATCTCGGATTCCGCATTTTAGTCCATATATATATATATATATTTTTTTTTTTTGAAAATAAAATTTTCATAGGCAGTTAAAATGTTCTAGAGTGACTATTATTTTGACGATACTTGACCAAAACTGATTCAAAGTGTCGCGCTCTGCAGGCATATTTTTATAGGAGGGGGAGAAAGGAGTATTTTTTGTTGAAAATTTCACGTGATTCTAGTACCTTAATCTGTAGCTAAAAATTGCTAGAGCGGCTATCCCAAATATACTTAATCCATCTATCTCATTTTCGGCTGATTTTCGAATACACGCATTTTGAGCGTATTTTTATGAAAAAAAGGGATGAGAGAGAGGGAGGGAGGGTTTTCTTTAAAATAATATATTTATGTGGGGGCAAAGATAAGGTCGATTGAGATCTTACACAGTGGTTGTCGTTTCGTGTATCAGTGATCATGGAGGAAATTTAACACAGGATTAAATGAAAGAGGTTTAGTTTTTACGATGTTATAAGAAAACTGCGGTATTTAGAAGAAAGTTTATTTGAACTTATTTTCAGAAGAATGAAATTCCTTTCCAATTATGTTGACACATTTTTATCTCCTACAATAATAGTAGCTTATATGTAATTTTTTTAATGTGCAAAATGTAATGCTTTCGAAGTTTTCAATAATTAGATGTGACGTTGACAGTAAATTGATAGTTTTTGGAAAAGTAAAAACGCAAATAACTATAAAAAAAGTGAAAAACATTGATCACCTCTTGTAAGTACATCATATTTACATTGTCACTCTAATAGGAAGCATAAATATATTTACATTGTTGGAAAAGAAATTTGCTCCTCTAAAAATAAGTTCAAACAAACTTTCTTCTAAATACTACAGTTTTTGATTTAAAATCAAAAAATTAAACCTCTTTCATTTAATCCTGCGCTAAATTTACATCACTAATACACGAAGTTCTTTCGTTATCCGCTAGAGGCCAACTCTTTCGATGCACAGTCCCAATTTGGCTTTCAAAGGTTCAGCATTAGGGGCTGGTTGTACCGATAAAGAATTAAACTCGAATTATGTGATTTAGATTTAATTTTATACCTATAGGTTCGAGCTAAAATCAGTTGTATTAAACACTTGCACTCATGGATTACTTATCCGAAGTGAGGATACATGAATGAGTACTTTAAGCAAGAAATGATAACAACAAGGTCAAAAATTATACTTTTTGGCACTTTTTTAAGCATAAACTTGCAAGTAGAGTTCAGTTAAAAATTTTTAAGAACTTGCCGAACATTGTCAAAATATTAAAAAGTGTGATTGAAATTTCAAATTCAATTATTATGGCAGTCGCCGCGCCGCAAATAGAATGAATTTTAGCATTGTAAAATTGTAAATGTTTTTATGGTTGGATATTCCCTGGTTAGGGATCTAAATATTTTTTGACCCTCAAAAACTTCTTTTAGTCGGTAATTCAAGCTCAATATATTAGTATGAGGCCTTATTTCCAACTAAATAATCATAGGCTCAGTTTTCCTCTTTTTAAATGTTTCTGAAGTGACACGCCTTATTGAGACTTATAATATTAAATTAAATAAATCTTTTTTTTTTTTGTATAATTAATTTAAATGGCATTTTTTTTATTTGCTTATATTTTATTATTTAGTAATTTTTATTATTATTATTATTTATGCTGGCGCCTCTAATTACAAAGATTAAATTTCATCTTTATATTTTGTTCAGTAGTTTTGTCTTTTTAGAAAATTCGAATTTTGTCTTTAAATTTAGGATCATTTGTTATGGCTGTCACTTTTAGCTGTAAGAATTTAATTATTTCTAGTTATTAAATTTTATATCTAATTTTTATGCCATGTTGAAACAGAATTCCTAGTTTGTATAAAAAAAATAATCACAATAATCATGATGTAGCGACGATGAGTAAATACACTTCGAAGACTATCTTCGACAGTGAATATAATTTCAACCCTACACCATTCTGAGCACTCCAGAAGTCCAATATACTCACCCACGTATTAAGTAATACAGCCTACAGGTTTTTTCCAATACCGATCGCTGCCCATAGTTGAGACACGATAAAAATAACTTATACCTTTAACCACTTAAATCCCATTCACCTCTATCCCCAACTGCACAAAAGCGTGCAAAAGAAAAGTGAAAATAAAAAATATATGTTCTCACAAAAAAAAAAAAAAAAAAAAAAAAGGTAAATCAATAAATTGTAACGAAGTTACCTTCAGTAAAAATATCGTCACTAAGCGCTAACCTCTTTGCGCTTGTAATACGAATATGAAATCGAATAAAAATACAGCTTTATCATAGTCCTTGGCGATTTGAAAATGATAAAAAATCCCGATACGATAGGCACATAACTTATCGAAGTAAACTCGATGAATAATAAACAAAAAAGGAAATTGGAGCGAACGACGCGATACACGAACGACCTTAGGCTGAGCCGAATTTCACCCTACAGAAAAAAAGCAACTGGAAAAAAATTTTAATTACCGATAGATTGATTCGACGATAAAGTAAAGAAATTTCTCGCTTTAGTGGACCCGCAAAATTCATTGTCGAAAGTAAATCCGAAACGGAGAAGATTTTTAATTAATTTTTGGCGTTTCTTGTACTTCTATGGACGTGGAAATAACGAGACGAGCATCGATTAAAAATTAACCAAAAAGTACCTAATAAAGTTGTCGTAAAAATTAACTCGACTGATGTGTCGACGCCTCCGAAAAATACATAAAATTCGTTAAAGCGGGTAAACGCGTACGTCGTTGAATTTATATGGCTTCGAATCAATCGTAAAAAAGCCATCGTTCTATTGAGTGTGGTGTTTGCGAGGCAACCACGAGGATAAGGATTGCTGCCCTTTGAACCGAACTAGTATGGATTGATTGGTCACAGACGTTTCCTAGAGGTGTTAAAATTTCAGACAGATTACTTTTCTAATTGGCTATAGATGTTCTTCCTTATGGACGAGTAATGAGATTCTTTTAATTTCAAAAATAAAGTCTAAACGATTTACCAGAACGATAAGCAGACTTGGGAAACATTTTTCGAAACATCAGTCAAGTTAAATCTGGCATTAAAAACCATTAGGGTTTAACAATCGAGAAATTGGCGTAAGATGTGACTGTAGCTGAGAATCCCTTAACTTCCTTGGGTCATAAGGTGAACAATCAACCGTATCCGATTTAAGAACATCTTTTGCCCTTTTCATATCGATAGTCGTTCATTCGCAATATATCACCTATCTGTATAAGTATCAGGGCATTCCATATAGGTCTATATGAAAGAAAAAAAGAAAAAAAAAAACGAGATTCATCAATCGCACTATAGCACAACTAGCAAAATTTATTCAAGGCACGAAACGTTGATCATAGAGGTGTAAAATTTAAACACATAGTTACAGTTACTATAGAAATTCTGTACCGGTATGTAGAGCCATATTATAAGATTTATTCGTTTAATATGAGATGGTTTAGTTTCATTTTGGTATGTTAACGTTCGCACCAACGCAACAGATTTTTATTTCTTTTCAACGAGCCAAGCGTGTAAATGAAAAGTAGCGAATTCAGTCGAATTACCGAATGGTGGCGGTAGCTGGTTGTTTCTTTTGAATGCAGTTTGACTTCTTAATTAGACGAGTCGTTAAAAAGGCATTTTTCTGAATACCATGAATACACGAACCATTGAAAAGGATATTTTTTTATAAAATGTGTTCATTCATTAGAGAAAAATAAAAAGAAAAACTTACTTATAGAAGAATGTTCGTATCTGGAAGGTATATTTTCATTTAATAGATTTTTTTCGTGATAATGCGATCACGATGGATGGAGTTTGGAAAATACTTGAATAAATAAAATTCGTGTATCGGACGAACGAGAGGATAATGTAAAATTAACGAATTTGTGCTTGTTTGCGTATGTATTTGTCTTACCAAAGACCCAAGAATTTCATCGGTGCAGTAAATATTGGTAGTGCGTGTATGATGTATATTTTATGGGAATAATCCGCAGAGGATTTTGTAGGTTCAACCGAACCTGTCTTTTAATTTCTTTTTCTACAATTCGGCAAACAAAACTTACGAATAAGTAATTTTATTAACAGGCGTACGGCTACGGTGAACAGCTTCGGGCGATGAGGAGTAACCATCCAAAATGATGAAAATAGCCCCACTCGATTGCCAACATATTTTCTGTTTCAAAAATGTTACGCTTGGAAATTAAGAAATATTACATTAATTAAAAGAGCTATATTTCTCCTTTACTGTTCCGAGGTAGGTAATAAGATGGGCAGAATTTCGATTTTTTCAAAGTGAGGGAGGCATAAAAATATCTGCTCCCCTAACTCAATTTTTACAACCACCAACATTATGTCAAAGATTTAAAAGTGTAAAAAAAAACGAATTTTAAAGCAATTAATTCTTTTCAACAGTTCCCAAAATACTAAAAATATCTTGTTCTTCATTAAAAGATGAGGGCCTCAAAATCTATAATCATCCCATTCTCCGTGCTTCTGGACCGAATTGCAATATATGTCACGTTGATTGAAAAAAAAATCAACAGCCATATCTTGAGATTCAAAGACTGAAAACAGTTTTTACTGCGAATTTTTTTTTTTTCAAAATGAACAGTTTTGGTTATATTTAAAAATAAATGATATATGAGTAATTTGTTGGTTGTGTGCACAGTAAGAACTCAATTCAGACTTACGAATTCAAGAGGCAAAATATGCTCCATTTTTGTTTCACAGAGTTTCCTACAGTAAAAATCGAGCATTTTTTTGTTGTTGAGCCTGAAACAGCCTAAATTAAGTCCATATAGTGCATACAACTAATAAGGTTATTCATTTGTCATTCATTTTTGGACATAAGCGAAATTATTACCTTTTCATAAGAATCATCAAAAAAATAGTTTTTCAGAACTCCTAAATTTAAAAAAAAAATTGGAGACTACAATTTTTTTTCTCAATTTGTATACCAAAATATAACTTGGAAATATGAAAACGTTTTTAATTTTCCAAAATTTATTAATTTGAAAATTTTTTCAAATTGACTTCATTTTGAGGAGGGCGGGGGTCTAAAAATTGTATAAAGAAAAAAAAACGGATCTAGACTCACCCTAGCTGACAACATCATAGATTAACCATACCTAGATGGTCAACTAATATACACAAATTGTTCACTCATAATATTGACAATTCCACGCTCACTTGAGCGCTGCAGTCGCATTTCAAATCGAGGTGATAGAATATACATGGCTTACGGAAGAAAAATAAGTTTTTTCAATTTTTAACAAAAGTAAGATGGTTTTCGTAAGATTTTGTAAGAACGTGAATTCAAGATATTAAAATTTCGCGTCGACTGATGTAAATTTCATTCGAATTTACCCAATAATGACGTTTCTGCGAACACTTTTTTCAATCTGTGTTTGGCATGATACGAACTTTAGACAAAAATTCTCTCAAGTAAATACAATTACATCAATTTTTAATTTCATTTCTTAATAGAGAACAGTATATTCTCGGAATTTGTAGCTGTAATATTCACGCTGCAATTTTTATTTAAAAGTTGGAAACTCGCTTCTTGAATTTGCAACAGCTAATTATTGTTTATATAGACTTAAGCATGATATTTACGATGCTACTACTTTTATAAAATTCACATTTGAAGTTGAAATTGCGTGGATATGATAAGTGAAATCCAAAAAGCTTCTTAAAATTTTTCACAAAAGCGCTTTAATCATTTAAATGAAAATTGTTGATAACAGTATAACACCAAACAGTAAACAATAAGCACTTGTTTCAAAATTGAGAAAAGAATTTCTAACTTTTAAATACAAATTACAACATGAATATTACAGCCACAAAATCTGTCGATATCCTGTTGGAAAAAGAACTTGATTCTCTATTAAGAAATGAAATTAAAATTTGGTGCAACCGTATTTATTTGAGAGAATTTTTTGTGTGAAGTTCATATCATGCTAAACACAAATTAAAAAAAGTAATTCGTAGAAGCATCACTATCAAGTGAATTTGAATGAAATTTATACCAATCGACGCAAGATTTTAATTTCTTTAATTCGTGTTCTTACAAAATTTAACGTAAACACTCTCATTTTTGTTAAAAAGTCAAAAAACTCATTTTCCTTCCATTAGTCATGTACATTTGATTACCTTGATTTGTAACTCGAAAAAAATCCGCTAGAGTTCAGCCACTCCACGTCGAATCGTCAATTGAAAAGAGCTAGAAATGAAATAGTTGCGAACAGTGTTGTAGGAACAAACATATGTCTGTTCTTGTTCATGTTCTCGTTCCTAGAAAGACCCAGTCATTTCATTCTGTTCCTGACTCGTTCTTATTCTCAATGTTTCAATTGTTCTCATTTCGTTCTTCGTTCTTTAAATCCTTTATGGTCTCGTTCTTGTTCGTTCTTCGTTCTATTCTCGTTCTTCAAACTTCAACTTTTTCTTTTTTTCTTTCTTTTTTTTTTGATAACGTGTTTATGGTTTATGTTGTTGTTGAAATTGAAAATTAATTAATTAAAGTTAATTTATGAAAAAAAAATGATTTATATGGGTATACACAGCATTTGTCCGCTTTTAGAAGTTTTTTTTCTCTTTCCCTTCATGATATCTATTAATTTCATGACAAATCATGAACTTTCAAAAGAATGAAGAACAACCCAAAATTACATCCGTTCTTGTTTTTATTCTCGTTCCTCAGCATTTTACATTAGTTGGTTCTCGTTTCATTCTTCGATCTTTCAGTTTGGAAATATTCTGTTCTCGTTCTGTTCTTTGTTCTTCATACCTATCAGTTTCATGTTCTCGTTCTTGATTCTGTTCCTCAGGAACAATGAAAATTCTCTGTTCTTGTTGTTCTTCGTTCTCGTTCTTGGGTTTGTTCCTACAACCCTGGTTACGAAGCTCATTCAGAGATAGCACTCCATCATATTTTTCCTTACCCCGCAGGGGTCAAGGGAGTATAGTAAATACATCAATGTCATTTCCTTTTCCTCTTCTATACCAATGTAATTAGCTGTGTAAAACCATTTTTGTTCAATCTTTTGAATTTCTTATGAGGAATAGATTTTTATAAGGTTATGGTGTATCTAGATATCATTGATCTATGGTGATACCTAATTAAATGGGAGACAGCCAGCGCAAAAACCTGCTAAACTGAATTAGGGGAATGCACCATATTCATATATTGAAACAAAAATTACAATGGTCAATTCAGTAAAATAAATTTTACTAAGAATTAATACATAGAGAGATGTTATCAACATCAATGAATTATTATTCACTTAAAAACGTCCAAGTGAAATTGATTATTACAAAGAGAACTAAAAATTCAATCCTCTACAGTTTGGCCCCGTTAGCTATTAAGATAGGCAAACTATCATACATGAGTGTTACACGAGTAACCTTACATTATGTGTTATGAAAAAGCTCGTCTTCAGGTGAAACACCCTGTATTGTAATAAAAAAAAGTGTGTTCTTTATAAATTTTTTTTGCATATTGATATGGACAGATTCAGATGTTTGGGATGTTGGTAATATTGCTTGAAGATTACTGTTATTGGATTCGAAAAAATTTTGTAAAATTTTATATAAATAACGTAATTTAAAAAATATTTTTAGTGAGCACGGAAAAAATGATATCATCAATTTTTTTAATATCAAGGAGATAAAATACAATTATTCTGCGAAACAAAAAATCGACAAACCTTCAACAGATTTTTTTTCTTTTAATTATTGAATAAGTCCTAATCTTTCAAACTTTATTTTTCGACCAATATTGATATGATCCAACACGTTAAAAAAAGTAATATACAAAAATTAAAAAATAAATAATAAATCAGTCCATCCCAGTATACGTGTTGTAAAAACTACAACACAGAGACAGATCGCAAATGAAATAAAATTTCAAATATCAGTCAAAGCTTCTCTCTAATACGGTGTTTACTCTTAAGTCTTTGGGAAAAAAATTAAACCATCGTTTATCCCACCTAATCCACCGCGCCAACCGAAAAACGAAATAAAAAAAACGTCACGCCGCAAAGTATTACAGGTAGGCTAGCAAAGCGACAGCGAGTTGAAACTCGAAAGCTGAAAGTGAACGCGTTTACCGTGGCATAAGTATTTAATGTTTCTGATATTGTTTTTCAACGCGTTGTTCTAGACTCGAGAGTATTTACTTTAGGCATTTTGCGCTCGAAAGTTGCAAGTTGTAACGATCGTTGATGAATATTTAAACCTTTTTTCGGCTGTTATGAAGACAGGAAACTCATTAAATTAGAACATATAGAAGTTGGAAAAAAAAACTGAGAATAAATTAAAGAGGCATCAAAGTGATATGCAAACCCCACAGGCGACGAGTTGAGAGGGAAGGCGAGTTGCTTTAATCTCTTTATTTTCAAAGTCGTAAGGTATAAATTATCAGAAAATTAATGTAAAAGTTAGGTACGAATTTACCACATTAATTTTAAATTACTGTAATTTTCAAAGGTAATTTTAAAATTAAAAAATAATTTAAATTACCACGTGTCTACAATGTATGCCTTATTTTAATCGTATGTTCTTTTATTATATCTTCGTAGTTGTAAGGGAAGAGGCACATGCTAAAAGATTATGGTCAACATTATCGCAACCCCATGCTATAATATTGTGTTCTAGATTCATCACATTCATTACCAAATTCTTCTCAAAAGATTTGAAACTGAATTCCTTCCTTCCTAATTATTAGATCATCGAATTCTTGGCTTCAATTTAATAGCAAAAGTCTTTTCTTTAATTTGAGATCAAGAATTGAGCTTTAAAAGTTAGAAAGAAGAAAATACACTAAAATTTCCGCAGACAGAATTAATAACTTAACAAGAAACATTCCTATTAAGCATCGAATATCTCTAAAACTAAAACAGATCGATCCTCCTCCAATATTATTCTTACACATTTGAAATTATTACGATATTTTCCTCTAAAGAATTTGAAAAAAATGAAAATTACTATCCAATTTTTGACAACATTTCTCACATTTGTCTTCAGTTTTCTACAGTGGCGTATTTAAGAGGGTCCAGGGGGGTCTGGACCCCCCTTGGCGATTTCAAAAATAGTATTTTTGCCATATACAAATAAGGAACAACAAAAATGTAATATGCAAATAATCAATAGTAATAAAATCGTAAAATTAAAAAAAATGCGAGCACGCAAATTTTAATTTTACGTCATCAACTCGTACATTACCGCATCAGATGAACGCATGACGCATGTAACACGAAGCCTTGATTTTCAACTTTAGATGATTTTTTTTTATTTTCTTACTTTCTTAGTTATCATTTTTTTAATTCCTTAATTCGCAATTTAATTTCATTTTCATAAAAAAATGGTGAATAAAATTTTGAGTCTACCTAACAGATTTTTATATTAGAATATTTTGCTGGACCCCCCCCCCCCTTGAACATCAGTCTGGATACGCTACTGGTTTTCTACCCCTCTCCCTATCACTAAGTAATTCTTATTGTTAGTCTCAATGGCATAGCCCCTGCGTTCAATTATAATTACGCATATTTTTTCTGTACGTGGTATTTAAAAATTATTCCATTACTTCCCGCTAAAAAAATTCACTGGTTGTTTACTTTTAATACATTCAAGTGACAATCGTATACCTTCGCAGCACACATTTTTTGGGAAAGGAATGACATCAAACTATTTCTCAATTAAACATTTTTTTTTTAATTTGACGAATTTCCCACAAACACACCTCATTTCTAAGACAGAAAACTCCTAGAGACCAAAAAATGATTTTTTCTTTTTAGCTGAGTTTTTAATAATTAAGGCCTACCTGACTTGAGATGGGGGTTGGGAGAGGGTGGAATCTTCAAATCTTTGCGTTTCAAAACATTAGTAATCATCTGGCAAATGCTCAACTTTTTCGTGTACATACCTAATTATATAGTTACATATATTTCCCCAGGCATAGTGTGGCGGGGGGGGGGGGGTATTCATAAAAGCTGCTCAAACTTTGGTGCGGGACTTTCCTTAAAAATACAAAAAAATGAAACTTTTTACTTTTTCGATAAGCCTCAAAATGGCGGATCACTCAAATTTTGAGGAAGGCTGGAATAAGGGCGAATTGCTCAAATTTTTTATTTTTGATATCACGTGAAAAAATGAGACACGGACATAAAAATACCTAAATTTTAGCTTCCCAAGTGCATTTGAAGGAGAGTTGGAGCAAAAAAAGTGTTTTTGAGGAAGTTTCGAGTTATGAAATTTCTTCAATCTTCCATATATCCTCACTAAATCAACTTAAAAATGTTAAATTTTGTGTGTGAAGTTGGTTGGTGATCAGAATATGACCTGTTGAATTTTAGTCAAAATGAATCCAAAATGGCGAAATATCAACATTTGAGTAGAGCTTGAGGAGTCTCAAATTATTAAAAATGTAATTAATATTAACTCATACGATTATTGGTGATAAGAAATATACTATTTCCTCAATTCAAATCCAAACATGATTGTGGAGGGGAGAAGGAGGGATTATCGAAACCAAAATATGGTGAGGGAACACGAAAGATCGAAAATTTCCTATTATGATAATTGATGTCATATGATAAAATGACTTCAAGTGACCAACCTTTTCTAATTTTAGCTTCTCAGGTGAAATTGCGAAGGAAGCTGGAACAAAAAACGGCTTTTGGAGGGGAAATTGATGCAAGAAATCTCATGAATTTCCATATTTCCTCACCAAATCGACCTAGAAAGGTTAAACTTTCTATGTAGGTTTAGTTGATGGCCAGAACATGAAATTTTAAATTTAGGTCAAAATGGATCTAAAATGGCGGTTCGTAAAAATCTAAGGATAATTAGAGAAGCCTCAAGTGGTTATAATTCGAAAAATATGCGGTCATAGGGTTTTACATGGCAAGAAATATCACATAGGGTTAGAAGTTTACAGACTTCGTATTGGTGTAGCCTCTAGACATGAAGGGGTCAGCTATGTTGTTTGCAAACCTTAACAAATCCCAATTAAAAACTCAGCTCCAGTAGTGCAGCATAGCTGCTTACGTTGTTTTTTAGAAAAATTATTTTTGTTTAAAGTTGCTTGTATACCAATAAAAGAATAAAAATTTCTTTCTCACACTTTGTCGTAAAACCTCGCGTTTTATGCCGCCATTATAACACCGATGTACCATGTCTGGCCTATCACACCTTAAGTGTTCCTAGCTCAAAAAAAATCTCAAAAAATCTCAAAATTATGAAACAGCGTTGAGAGATATAAATGATTTCTTCAACTTTTTTCACTACAAATGGCCTTTGGAGTTTCCAAAATCGATTTCAAGGTTTATTTCAATTTGAAAAATCTGATAGAAAATGTCTACTTATACACAAATTTCAAGTCATTTACGTGAAACTGATAGGAGACAAAATTTTCTACCAATGCAAATAACTTTTATCTACGTAACCAACTCCCATGCGTGACATAAAAAATTAATCTTTGACTCAAAAATCATATTTTGCGAAATTTTTTCGGAAAATACCATTAAAATAAAAATCCAAGTTAAGAGCATTTCAACCATGCTTAGTGAGCTAGATGCTTTTCATGAAATACATCTCTAACACCAATTATTGTAGAGTATTTTGCCAGAGAAACGCAACTTCAAGGTTTTTAAGGATCTCTTAAGCACGAAGAGATTTCAACTCGCTCACGCATTCGCGTTGGTCTCACCGTTGGCGTTGTAATCGAAGCGCAGCGAATGATTTAAACCGGAGCTCGGGGAATTGTCATCGCCGATTTGCGTTTACAAGGGTAATAATTCACGTAGGCTACGATTTCGGGCGGCGAAATAATTAAATTAGCGGATTCAATTAAAACAACGTTTCATGCATAGTCGCAGATAAGAAGGCGAAAAATCTTGACGAAACGCGACGCCGCTACGTAAACTTAGATAAAGAGTCTGCGTTACGCGGCTGTAACGAATTTTGCTGGAGCTTTTAGCAATATAATATTTTTGCAAAACCTTTTAATGTAACTTGAAACACGTTTGAGCTGCGGAGTATAAGGTAGAGCCAATTAAAAGACGAGATAGTATTGTGTTTACATAATGTAGGTAAACTGTGTAAGTGTGTACGCGGTAAATACGAAACCCAAAATACTCGGCGCCAGGCGTCCACTTATTTCATTATTTTCGCGAACGCAAACGATATTAACCTAATTCGCGAAATCGCTGGTAGTAAGGAAATCCTATGGCACAGTGAAAACGAAGAATGCGACAAAAAAAATTCCCCCTCGGTGGAGCAAATTCTTCTATCTCGTAGTCGAAGAAAGTTTTGTTTATTACGATGAAAAACGAGTACCTTACGTTTAAATGGGGGAATTAATTCGAATAAAAAAGACCAACTGAAAACTTCAATCGGAACGTTAATTAAGAGGAAATAATTATCGAAGTCAAATTCTCGCGAATGCGATTAATTTTTCGAATATCGAAGCGAGGCGAAGGCGAAGAATACAGGATCTACCATGAAAGTTTATCAAATTTCAACTATAGATGGCGCTCGCCGAAACGAATGAATATTATTCTTACAATTAATCTTCTATATCGCGATTTGAAGGAACTACGATGATTTTTATTTTTCACGTAATTTCACACATGAAGAAAATTTTTCTTTGAGCGCAGACTACCATATACCTACCTTATACTAGACCAATAGTTTATTTGAGAATTGATTGATAAAATGGAAACTTCGTAAATTACAAGCGTGATTATGTTGCTGCAATGTTTTCGTAATGCCCATCGGCAATTTAGTGGTTACAGCGACTGGCGAACCATTACAGTCAAAGTAGATAGACTTATCTAAAGCAGGTTACATCACTTTAACCTAGCACCAAAACTTTCGAAAATCATGTTCCTCATATTGACATCAGCCTGTATTTTTTATGTGGAATTACGTCAATATGAGCAAGGAAATTTTATTAGATATTATCGTAATTTGATTTGATTATTATTATTATCATTTTATAATAATGCGTGTGTATAATTGCTAAAACTTTTACGCCCAGTGTGGACGGGTTGGAGGGAGGGAAGAGTCTATATTAGGTTGCATAGTTGAAATTCATTTATAAGGAGGAGGCAACCATAAATATCGCACTTATACTATATATAACTTACAGAGGCTAGTTTGCATTACAATCGCATTTTTTGCATTAGGAAACTTGAAAAAAAAAATTGAAATCAGCTAAATATGCATTATTGAATATTTTCTCTATTAAAAATTGTATTATTTGATTTTTGTTTCTGTTATGCAGATCATCAAAATAGCCATCATCGTATTTACATCAGCTTCATTTTTAAAGTAGACACTTAATCTCCTACAAGTATGATGTCAAAAATATTTCATTCAAATTAGCGCATGTACTAGGTCCTTGATTTTTGTTAGTTCAATGTTTGAGTACAGTCTTCGAATATTACGTAGATTTTAATACAAAATTTAAAAACATCTTAGGTAATCAGTTCATCCACATTATATCTGTATATATGAGTGCGGAAGAGAGCGGGACCCACATCAAGTTAGTATGGGTAGTTAAAAGGTGTTAAAAAAATTATTATAGAATCCTTCTCTTCTTTCCGAGCTGATCTGACCCCTCTTCTTTTCCTCGGCAGACCTGACTGTATATTCCCTTCTTCCACAATTTTAGGACAATTTTTTCATAACTAAAAATTTGGTAAATTGGGAAAGGGAATTTTCGAACTTCCTGAACTACTCACTATTTACATCATTCTTCAACTGAGCCCTCACATTAATAAGATGGTTCAACAAAATCTGGACATAGTACATTTGCGCTGATTCAACCATGAAAAGAAATAGAAAGAAATGGTGCCATGGCCAGATTATACTTTAACATTCTTATCAATGTGAAACGTTCTCTTCACATTTATGAGAGGGCTCAAGTAAGATTTGGACATAGCTTATCTGTGCTTTAAGGTGTCGATATGGTATAGAAAAATTGACTATCCTTCATATTACCAGCGTTAGAAATAAATGAAGCATGAAAAGTAACCAATCGTCACGCCTGCTGCCTGCAAAATTGAAGATATGCAACTCTTCCACCTCATACTTTTGAGAAATGTAGGTATGTTGCGTAAGTTAGTTTCAGGCCTGGATTGAAGGGAGGGCTAAAGGGCTATAGCCCAAGCCCTCTACCTATTTGTTTCAAATATCCGCAGTGACGGAAACTGAAAACTGAAACTGAAACTAAAAAATTAAGAATTAAAACTGAAAACTAAAATTGAAGCAGAATTTGAATTAGTTTCAGTTTTTTGAAAAACCTTACCCTTTCGCTCTTTCATTCTGTGCATTATTGTATTTAATGCTGCTCAAGAGCAGTGATAAAAACTGAAAACTGAAAATGAAACTTTCATGTCATTTTCAATGAAAACTGGAAACTGAAATTAAAACTAAAAAAATTGGGAACTGAAACTGAAAGTAATATTTTTTCAGTTTCCCATCATTGATTATGCGACGATAACATAGTGAATTGACTCCAAATTTGGGAGATAGGTAGATAGTATGAAGTGTAAAGGTGCGTCCACACGAAGATGATCAACTTGTTCAGCTTGGATGATTAGCTGTCGACAACGACATTTGTACAGCCTTTTGCCTTCGACAGAAGCAGAAAATGAGGGAGAAAATTTTAAATACTACATTTCGATGCGCCTTAGCGCGATATTTTCCAAATACAGTCAGCCTTTATGAAGGATACACGACAACTGACAACCGGTGGTGGCGAAAAGTGGGATAGCACGAGTAATTTCTACCCTATCAACCACACACACACCCTCCCACCACCTAATTGTATCGAATAGCAATTTTACAGTGAAAAATGCTGAAAATAAATTTTCATTTTTCAATAAAAAAATCAAATAAAAAATGATCAATAAAATAATCATAAATTTTGTAATCGAAAATGAATTTAGTATTTAAATAATTCTTCAAGATACAAAATTAATATTGTATATAATTAATAAAGTACGCAAATATTGAAAAAATTAATAAAAAAATTAAAATTATTGAAGTGCTTTCATGCGTTAAATTTATGAAAAAATATATATTTTTGTAATTAATAGATAGATTAATATTTTGCGTTGTAAATGTTTTAATTTCAGAAAAATGGTCAGATGGCCAAAAAAAGTTACTTTCTGATGCTAAAATTATTTTCATTTCATTGAAGAATAAATTATAATTATGTGAAATAGTGAAAAATTATATTAGGATGAGTGAACGTGGATGATGCAATCACGTTCACACTATTGTTCATTCTTTGAAAAGATTGACATCAAGTCCATCAATAGGGTTAATCATCTTCTTATGGACGCACCTTAAGATTCCTACCATTTTTGAAGGAGATTTTTCCACTGAAAGTTGATCTTTCGAACTTTGGAGATTTTTTAATTTTTTTCAAATATCTCGGGAATAAAGGGTCGTAAAAAAATACATAGGAACAAAGTTGTACGAAATTTTATTCTCTACAACTATGAATGTTGTTAATTTTCCATATAAGCTCACAGAAAGTTGAACTTTTAAACAGTGAATTTTAATTTTATTCCTTTGTTAGCACTTCTACATACATATTAGTTATTGTTCGACATTATCATGAAGTCCACTATTTATATATATAGCCCTACATAGTTTCGTTCATGTATCTTAAGTTCCACTCCCTCCACATCGAAAATTTCTCATCAGTAAAACTTCATTTTACACTGCATTTGCTGACGTAAATGACGTATTTTGCATCGTTGATAATACGCGAGAAAAAAAAATTCGTAGTTGATCATCACAGTGGGTAAAAAAAATCAAAATGTTACATCTCAGCCCCTTCAATTTCTGATAGACAAACAACAATACTTTAGCAACATGATGGTTGACTATCTGCCATATAAAGATGACCAGACGTTTTGTGAAACATTCTGTACAGATTATGGAAATCAAAATGACTGGTCTAGGTTCTAATTGGTCATACGTCACGCCTGTAACAACCAATCAGCAAGTTGGAATGTGGTAAATTTACCTCGACTAACTCGTAAAATAAAAACACAAATCAGCTGATGATTATAATCACAAAAAAATTTTAGTCGTTCACTGAAAACTGAACGACATTATTTAGGAAGGTAGAAATGAAACTACCTACATTTTATCACATTCTAGCGTTATGATTGGTCATTACGCACGTAACATATGAACAATTAGAACATAGACCAGTCATTATAAATACTCTATAAGAGAATAATGCGACGAAGACGATTTATCGTCACGTTTCTCACGAAGTAAACAATATTAACGAACACTTTTGGAATTAAGAGTACTAATCAATTAATCCGTAATATAAAATATTTATTTTACACGTAGGTCTAGGCATAAACGTTTCTTATGAAGAGAAGAACGATGTGACGTATACATATAGCGTTCCCATTACAATAAGCTAATGGGGCGGGTTTTAAGACAACTTCGTTGTGATTTTCTCGCGTCGTATAAACTTTCAAAGTTTATTTGCTCGGATATTTCTTATACGCTCGTTGCGATGAAAACTTTTTGAGAAAAAGTTTCCCACAGTTTTTTTTTTTCATTTAGCCCACAATTCTACACTTCTGGACAAGATGGACTTTCAATTAGGAAATATTGCAACTGACGAATTTATTCGTCGATGGGTACCTCGCGGAAATACATTAAGTCCAGTTTAGATTTTTCTTCAACACATTTGATTTATTTAAAGCGCTGTATAAAACTCTGGTGCCATTTTCCGTATCATTAGGTCAGCTAATGCGAAAGCTCGAATCATTTTGCTTGGTTTACATTTGGACAGACGATTAGTTAAAAATGACCTGCCAGTTGTCACTTTTAATCTGCAACTTTTCTGTACTCTTTTTTACCCTTTATTGTGGAACACTAACACCACTTTCTTCCAACGGATTTAGCAATACTTTCCAGTTAAATTAATTTCATCGGGGGTTACCGCTATGGTGATGTTTTACGGTGTCGGCGAATTTTCGTGAACCTCTTTGAACACGTAGGTGTAGGTGGTTTGCGAAATAAAAGCGTTAATTTTTTATCGAAGAAGAAGGAAATTACAGATAAATTAAGTTTTATCTGCGGCTGATTCAAAGAAAGAAAGCTTAGACCCGAGGTGAATAATTGATCGAACTGGAGAGTTATTTTCGGCCAAGTTGGCTAGGTGAAACCAATTGAAGGAATCGCATCGTTTGGATAATTTCGTAATTTCCTTTCGCCACCGTAACGGATTCATCAAGTGGAATGAAAAAATTCCGTAGAAAAACGTATATATTTTTTAACGAAGAATTTTCGATGTTTGAAAATAGAATCGTCATAATTTTGAAAGGTGGAAAATTTTATTAGCTTTTGAAACGGATTATTCATCGCTAAGCCGAAGAACTCGAATGATGAAAGGAAAAAGGGATGTTATCGTACATGGGATCACACAGAATCGTATATGTACACAGCGTGGTTGTATATGTATGCACGATTTACTTCACCAAGACACTAATCAGCAATTCTGTAGTAAGCAGATAAAGATTAACAAAAAATAAATAGTACCTATTTATTAGCAATATTTTTATTTCAAAAGTAGGTAAATATGTACACTTGTTGCCACACGTAGCTATCAAAACAGGCATAAAATGCGAAATATAACTCAAGTTTATTAGATGAGTTTCAATTAAAACCATAGCTATCACAGCCTACTAAACTGGGAAGCGAAGTCAGGGTAGGAGGGGTTTCATATATTCGCGTTTAGACTCTTTATTCAAAAGCTTAATATTTAGAGGAGAAATTTTCAGATTTTTAATTAGACTCCTATAACATGAGCTCTCGATGAAAAAGTTGAGAAATCTCATATCGCTCAAATTTGATAAATATGGGACTCATATAGTCATATGATTACTACAGGGACAAGAATTATGCTGTACGTAACACAAATCCAGTTTTACAGGTGATATGAGAGAGGAGAAGGGGAGGGGAGATTACTGTACTCACTACTCAAAATACGGTTGTGGTTAATGACATTTTTAGTTCACGGTTTTGTACATGATAACCGATGAAGTGAGCTCAAATTACGAACATGTTTACTCGTGTTCAGATTTGTAAATGAATTTGAGAAAGAGTAAGGAAATTTTACGAATCGTCTATGTAGTTTGACTAAATGTACCTAGATAGCTAGAAAGATTATCCTCAAGTGTAAGTTGAAATGAATGCAAAATAAGGAATGAAGCAAAATTTACGAGTTATTTGGGATGCCTCAAATAATTTAAATTTGAAAAATATAGGCTCATATCATTCCTATGGGCAAATAGAACTCCTTTTCTAAAATTCATTTTTCAACACTTTTTTGGAGAGGATAAGTGGGGGTTCTCAGCCTAAAAACTGAGCCTGGATATAAAGAAGTTAACAACATAATTTGCAAGTCATATGTTCCATTAAAAACTCAGCTTCAGTGATGTCACTGGACTGTTTACAGTTTTTCTTATTTTATGCAGAGAAAACAAAGAGGTTTATTTTTTAAAAGGCGGTTGAAAGTAAACGTGCGTCTAATTAAAATAGCAGTAGTATTAAGTTATTTCGAAGAATATTTTTTATTAAATACATATGTCTCCGAACTGAAGTAAATTTACTTTTCATTATTTATGGCTTATCATTTTTTTTCTGTATTTATTTATTTATTTATTCATTCGCTTATTTACTTGCTTATTTATTCGAAAGATCGCTATACCGCATTAAAATAAAAAACAAAATCACAATTTCACCAAAAAAACTGAAAGAAGTTTCTAACTGTCGAAAATATAATGTCTTACATGCCAGAAAAAAACATCGCGATTTTTCTGCGTATTCGCCTCTTTAAGAAGGATCGAACCTTCTCGAAATTGAGTTTTCATTGATAATTCGAAGAGAAGCTCGTACGAAGAAATTTGTACTATACAAAAGTATTCCACTCCAAATTCCATGCCAATTATTCCTTCTGCGAATTTTTAAAACAGTTGGCAAAAGAAATGATTTGCATACGAGTACAAAATAAAATATTCTACTCGCAAACGTTGAACATGCAATAAATAATTATATTTAATATAGTGATATAAAACGTCAATTTTAGCAACCACTAAAACTTAAAAAATGGGGCAGTGTTTCTAGAAATTGAAATTTAGACGTTTAGGGCAGGGAGTAATTGTAGTATAAGGTACCATTGAGACTCATATAGGTATTTATGAATTTAGAATTTCAATTTCCAAATACTCTCCCATAGTGATGGAAACTATCGATAGCACTATCGATAGTATCGATAGCTTTTGGAAAAAATATCGAAAAATATCGATAGTAAAACTATCGTTTGGCTATCGATACTATCGATACTATTTTTTGTATTTTCGTCGATAGTTTCGATAGTCTCAGACTCGCAGTAAATGGCTTGGTTCATGCATACCAGGCTGAAAAATGAAAATGAAACGTCAAAAATGAAAAAGATACTGGCGAAAAGTAAATAATGACCTTTTTTACTTCTTTAAATCTTCATTTATGCTCTTTTAAAAATTTTCTGCATGTAAAAATTTGTGAAAAATATAATAATCGTGCATGAAGTTTTTTTATTTATTTATTTTTCATAATAGTAATTTCTTCAATTTTGGAACTATCGATAGTTATCGATAGTATCGATAGCGATTTATCATACTATCGATACTATTGATAGTGATATTTTTCATCAACGATACTATCGATAGCAAAATACTATCGATAGTTTCCCTCACTACTCTCCCACAAATCCTGTACTGTTTACGTATAACCATACCTAGTTTTTTTGTTCTTTAGAATTAAATATTTTTGATAACTTTCACCAACTCCCATTTTTGCATCAAATATACTCATGGTAGAAATAGAATAAAATTTTTATTTTTCGAGTTCAAAGTTGATTTACCATGAACTACGAATTTTAAAAAGTTTTGAGCCCTCTACCCGTCTCAAAAATTAGGCAAGGAAAGAAATCGAAGATAATTCCGATATTACTGATATTAGCGCTTTTTGGTAGGTATCTAATTCTAGGGAAATATTGCTTACATTTCTGAAAATATTCTGCAATTTTATCACTGTGAATACGCTAAAACGACTTCAATAGAGAGCTCAATTCAATCGTGACCTTTCATTAAAATCTGATATTATTAGTTATTTTTAAATAATCAATTATTGGCCCTTTAACGATTTCTATATTTACAAGTGATCAATTCGAAAAAATTGCATAATTGTAATACAGCAGGTAAAGCCAATTAAAAGGCAAAAAACGACTATAATGGTAATTGCGTCGAACTCTATTCGTATTTCGTCCAAGTCAGAGAGAAGAACCTGAACAATGTTCCAAGAAATACGTTGTTTGTTACATTGTATATGGAATTCTTTACAATTTATTCGTTCTCTATACTAACGCAAACGTCAACTGTGAAAATAAAGCTTAAATGATTAACTCAAGTTCTGTGTGAGAACTTGGAAGGCGGTCTGTTATGATAGAAGATATTTATATATTGTACATAAATTTTGCCTATGAAGGAAATTTCACTTCTTATCTTTATTATGAAATTAAAGTGGTTAAAAAAATGAGATGATCAAATATGAATCTCAGTATGAAGAATGCAAATACCTTTCTTTTCAAAGTGGTTCCTATAGGTAAATACTGAAAATTGGAAATATCATCAAACTTTCAAACAACTTATAACGAAAAGTAAATGCAAAATTGAATACCTACCTACTATTTGAACAAAATTTAATTTGAAAAAATTATAATTTTTCCAAATAAAATTAAAACCATTATTCATTTCTTCTAAGATACAATTTTTAGCAGAGTTCTTATTAAAATGATATTTGATTTTTAATAATCAGTCAGAAAAGCTCCAAAATTGTTATTTAAATGAACACCCCGAAGTATACACTAGTAAAATCTAAAAAAAAAAAAAAAAAAAATGTTTTTTTCCTGAAAACTTCAAAAATTCCAGTTTATAGCTGTTTGAAAATTTTCTTATTTTTTCAACAATACTAGAGAATAATATATTTTTTCAATTTATACGAAAAATAACCAGTTTTTACGCATTTCAAAAAAAAAAAAAAGTTTAAGATAGGTACTTATATGATTAATTTTACCTGCTTAAGATGTAAATGAAGAATACCTAAGCTAAAATTTCATTTTTCAAGTATTTCCAAAGCTTTATTCAATTTCATCTCTCACTATGACACATTCATGAGATATTGAAACAACACTACAGTGTTCTCAATTCAGCTATTATCTACCTTTTCCAACAGTATTAGATTCTTATTTGACGAGAAATTTTGAGAATTGTATATTTTAGAAACACTAGCATTTTTTAGCTATTATAAAATTTCAAAATTGTATTATTTTTTTCGAGCAGAACTATGTTTTTGAATCTTTATTTTCGATATTTTAACATTTGAAACGTGTATTTATTTTTAGAGTGGCTATTTTTTATACTTTCTTTTTTTCAAATTGTCATTATTTCTTCTTTTTCTGCGATTCATCTCCAATTTTTGTCCCTACTTTTCAATTTAAAAATGTTATAGCAATATCGTACCATAGAATTTTAATTCATTAGAACTTTTAGAAGGGAAAGCAGGAGAAAGAATCATTAAAATTTAAAAAAAAAGATTACCATTCAGGTAGGTAATATTACTTTCATTGTTCAATTGAAAAACTTCATATTTTCAACTGTCAGGAAAAGCATGTACTTGAAATCCGGAAGACGGAGAGATTTTAAAATTTTGGATGCAAAAAATTTAGTGAGCTAGCTTTTGAAGGGAAATCGTTTGTTATCACAATCAATAATGCAAAATTTTGGTTTCAAGAATTGAAAATTCCATAAGAACACAAATAGGGCTGATGGAAAGGAATGGGATAGTCAGAACATTTTCATTTCTGTTTTTCGAAAAAAAAAAAAAAAAGTTTAATAATTATTAATAAAATTAAAAATTCAGCTTTATAATTGAAAATAACACTGAAAAAATTTTTAAAGGAAGTATATGACAAAAAAATATGCATTATGAAAATTTTTCAAGTTCAAAAAAAACAAAATATAGGTACTTATGCGGCTGAAAAAATTTTAAAATGAAAAATATATTTAAATTAAAAAATGTTCAAACAGTAACAAAATCTTCAAAAAAAGATATTATTCATTTAATGTTCAAAAATGAAAAAAAAAAAGAAACTGAGAAAAGTATTAAAATTATATATTTTGTTCTTCACATAAGATATTTTTTTTTAATTAATTTTATGCATAAAAAACAAAATACTTGACTCTCCAAGTTCCAAGTAACAAAAATATTTCATATGCAAAGCCTAAAAATCATTTTTGCTCCATGTCCAATTACCTACGTGGCCTTAAGCATTAATAATGCTTTGTAATTCCTGAAAGATGAAAACGAAATCAAAACATCCTGCCTTTGATTAAGTACTATTTATCTGCAACTATGACAATAAATTAATAAATTATGAATATACAGAATGTATTATCTGAAATGCAATAAAATAACCAATCTTCAATTATTATCAGAGAATTCTCTTTGCTTTATATAAATGTAAATCTCATTTTTAAAGAAACAACAACAACGAATTTGTGCCACATGCATTGAAATTTATTTATCGAAGGGTTGAAAGGTAATGAAACCTTTTTTCACCTGTACCAATATAAAAAAGTCGAATATTTTCTTGACATTTGATTAGTGAGTTTAATTTTCGATTTTAAAGGAGTAGGTATCATTAAATTAAAAGAAAATTAGAGTGGAACAGTAATGTGAAAATGTTTCGACCGATTTTGAAATAATTTATTATAATAGTATTAATATTTCAAAAGGTTTAAAAGCGAAATAAATGATTAAACAATTCCCATCCTACGCATCCCGTATTGGTATATTTCAAGTAGCTTCTTCACCAAACCATTCGACTCGTTGAACGAGTGTAATGTTCACGTTATACCGAGATGGACTTTATTGCTTATTGAAAATATCTACTCGGACGAAATATTTAAGGAATGTTTGTATCTAAATTTAACAAATTGCATTTTTCGTCGAAATTTTACTACAAGCAGTGAACCTTGAAAGTTAAAACACCACTACATCATTTAATGAACCAATATAGATAAGTATCGTTTTTCACAAGAATGTGAAAACCGATGAGCATTCATTTATTTACTCATCATTCGGAAATAGGCGTTTAACATTCAGAAATAATAAGAATGAAATTACTTTTCAAGTATTTCGCGCATTCGATATAAAATATAAGCTCACTAGAGAAGAGAAATAATTGATTTTTCAAGTATTTTCAAAATTAATAATCCGCTAATTAATTTCATTTAATTATTAAAAGCTTCATTACAGAATGTTAAACTTTCCTCAATAGGTACTCGTGAATTCGGAAAGTACGAAGGAACAGAAACAATCGTAACTAGGAAATTTCATGCTGACGCGTTGATTTGATGAAAAGGCGTCATAGCACGAGTTCCGACGACGACGAGAAGTTTTTTATCGTCTTATCGTATCTTCTAAAATACGTGGTTGAAAGAGACAAATTCGTGTCATCACCCAACGACGGTACAATGTTGTCTTTCTTAGAAGAAAATTTAAACTGTACACCTGCTTGCTGTTAAGAAATATTTAACCAAGAGGTGGCCCGAAAGTCAATACGATATAATTTAAAATTCTTGCGATGGTTGAAATTGTGTGGAGCAAGCAAGGTGATAAGACTGAACGAGATAATTTTTCGTAATTCATTTGTTCGCCAACATTAACCGCATAAAATGACAAAAACCATCGAAGGCGTACATAAAGCTTAATATGGCAGCCGGCATCGAGATAGCTAATTTTATTAACAAAAGTGCGGTTTAAGGAAAAACTCCCAAAAGACAGATTGTACTGCGACAGAATAAACTATTCGTTGTAATTAAATCATTACTACCTACGCTTCGTTTACCGCATAATTATGGTAGAAAAAATCATTAAAATGCAGAAATGTGCTACAATTCGAGTATTGGTGTCGAATGATAAGTGGTGGAAAATTGAATTTAACCATTTTACTCTTTAGGTAGTTCATAGGAGGAACTAAGTGAGACTGCGTACGTGTGCAATTATGTATACGCCATGGCAGATCAAAAATACTGACAAAAAAAATGTCCTCGTTTTCGAAATTAAATGTGTAAAAAATTGTCTGTTATAATCCTGATAATGATATCTGTCACTTTTTTTTTTTTAAAATTTTGTTTTTTTTTTGCACTTCCAACTGTTTAATTTATACGACGAAAATTCCGGCTATTTAATTTTCCTCGTCACAAAAACGAATTTTCGAAGAACACTTGACAAAATTTCATCTTTATATTATTTTCATGAATGCAATATTAAAATCCGAAAGCCTATTATAACCTTGGCAAAATTTTAGAAATTTTATTACGAATATTTGCACGCATTGTTATTGAGTAAGAGATATTTCTCGTTCATTTTTGTTCACGAAAAAATTTTACAATTTAATTTGATTCTTTTTTTTTTTAAATAAATAAAATAATTATAAAAAATGAAATATTTATTCATTTTTATTTTTACGCGTAGATGCCTGGCATAGACATGGGGAAAACTGCGACATAAAAGAAGAAAGGAAATGTGAACATTTTTGCATAAAATATTCATAATGAGGAAAGAAAAACAGAAAATTAAAATTTGACAAACCTTGCGAACAACTTTCACCAAGAAATTTACATTAAAACTCAAATAGGTAGATGTTCCAACATCATTTTGCGGACAGGGCACGCTGTTAGGTCATTAAAAGAATCCTAAAAGTATATTATTACTTTGTTCATCGTTTATTGAACATAAAGGTCTGATAGCCTGGTTATACAGGAATCGAAACTACGAAAAATTAACACTGAAAAGATTTTCAGAATATGATCGTGGAATAATGTGTGAATACATACATTCCCTCTCCTTTCTAGATATAAAGTAATGTCAATGGGGCAGGAGGGTCTTTGAAAAATTATATTTTTTATATGTAAACTATTAATTCAGATCTTACCTTTAAAAATCAACTATAAGGTTGAAAAGGAGTAGTTCATGTTGACTTATTTTTCTATTCTCTCATACATATTGAAATTCCACTAGTAGCTACCTACTACCTGTCTTTTGTCAGAGCTGAGAAAAGGAATGGCCACAGAGGAGGCAGATTGTCATCGGACACGTCTTTCTAAAAGGGCTTGTGATCAAAATTTTAGATTTCAAATAAATGCTCATCAATCAGATTTTCTTAATGATTCAAATAATGTATTAAAACTTTAATTCCAAATTATATCAATATTGGATATTTTACCAAAAAATGATTCATAATTTGGAAACTCGGCATTTTTTGTCTCCTGAATCCTGCCCACCGGAAGAAAGGTAGAACGAAGGGGCAAAGTATCACCAAGGTTGAATTTTTCTGAGGATCAAGAGAACCAAATTTCTGGTATTATACTTTTCACGATTCCAATTATATTTTTTTGTATCATTTTCATTACTTTTGTTTGAAATTTTCAATGAATAAAAAAAAATTTTTAAAGTGGAGCCCGGAAATTTTTTTGTCCTCCGCCAATTCTCTCTTTCGCTCTGCATGAATCCTATTAACCTCAAATCAAGCTAATCTACGTATTTATTACTCATTTTTTAAGATACACAAAATTTGGCGTTTTTTCAAAGTATTGAAAAAAATTTCAACACCTTTTTTGGAAAAATATTTACACTTTCAAAATTTTCTCAGTTTTTAGATGATAAAATGTAACATTTGCATGTGAAAAAATCAAAGTTTTCAAAAATTATTTTTTTATAGGTTTTTGAATTTTTGAAAATTATAACTTCATTCTGGTAGGAGTCCCCATCATCTTCAAAAGTTCAAATAACGAAACAATGAATTTTTTTATTTTCCTGAGGATCATTTGGCAAATACTTTTCCCTATACACCTTACCCACATTTTTTGAAAACAAAGAAATTTGACCCACTCCAGTAACTACAGTAGATAACTATTTCCAAATAATGGAAAGTTGGTTGAGAATACTATGAAATCTGCATTTCTTTTGTATCACAGACTCGTCATTCATTTTCCCATCTAATTCACATCAAATAGGTATTTCATATTTTCGAATTGAATAAATGAGAAAAACTTCTGCTTTACGAATACTAAAATGATGACGATATTAAATATGAAAATTTTAATAACCACAAATAGATAACCCGATCTGGTAGTTTCATCATAGAAGCATATATAAAAAGCAAAGGGAACGTGTTGATTAAAAAAATTAGAAAGTAGAGCGACGTTAGCAATGTGAACTTAGTACGATGTCGATATTAAAAAGTCGGATTTATTTTCTATGAAAACAACTGTAGGGTTGCAAACAAACATGCGACAATTCGTAGTGAAGTTCAAAGCATTCTGGGTAACAAGCATTTACGTATATTAAAATATTATTATCTATCTCAGAAACAGCGTCATAACATCAGGATTTTTTAGTGGACCAAGAGAGAAGGCAAAAATACTTTAATTTTTGATTATTCGTAGTCATTCTAATCTAACATTTTCTCTCACTACATTTTTTCTATGAATTCTCAGTTCTTAAGGTATGTTTTGGATACTTCAAAAAAACCAATCGAGAGGTCAGCGGAGGAACCAAGAACAATTTTTTGAAATGGGGCGTGGTCTACTGTGCCCTTCCTTTATTCACGCCACTGCTTAGGAAGCATAATAGATGTACCTACACAAAAATAAGCTCAAAATATATTAAGACGTTTACACAAATTTCACAAAATGATTTCCTG
The DNA here is from genome assembly GCA_009761765.1 of Phenacoccus solenopsis. Lineage (NCBI taxonomy): Eukaryota > Metazoa > Arthropoda > Insecta > Hemiptera > Pseudococcidae > Phenacoccus > Phenacoccus solenopsis. Next base: position 7,655,978 of record CM019753.1, read on the forward strand.
AAATTATTAATTCTCCTCAAAATAGTGATTCGATTCACTCAAATATTGAGTTGGGCTCGAGTGAACCTTGAAGCCACCAAATTTCGATTTTCATGCAATATGAGATATAATGAGGGCACTTATAACATATCCAAATTTCATCTTCCTAAGTGAATGTAGAGAAGAGATGAAGCAAAAAAAAATTTTTTGAGGAGGTTTTGGGTCTTGAAATTTCTTTTGTCTTCTATTCCATCTTACTAAATGCACCTAGAAAGCTCGAACATTGTATGTAGAGTTGATTAAGGACTACAATACATGAGCCTTTGAATCAGGGGCGTAACTAAGGGGGGGATGGGGGGAGCTTCCCCCCCAAGTGTTTTGAAAAGTTGGGAAATTTATAATTGTTCAACGGTGAAATTGGGAACTTGGAATTTCTTTCGGGAAAAAAAGAACTCGAATAAATTCGAACTGATGCCAACTTATATCATGTATAGCACACAACCAGAGACGTAGCCACTTGGCTTTTGTAAAGTTGGTAAATTTGGAGTTTTAGCGTAGCAGTATTATTACAACTATTTTAAAATTGTTGAAGACTAAAAAAAAAAAAAAAAAAAAAAAAAAGGTCAACTGTTGGGAAAATTTCATGATATTAGTTGGCAATTTTTGGTTTTCTCCCCCCCCCCCTGAAGAATGTCTTCGTTACGCCCCTGCTTTGAATGTAGGTTCGAAATACAGTAGAAAGTGAGAGACTCGTATATCTGACCTAATGGAGTTGAAAAGGAGGTGGAATGTGAGAAAAGGTTTGATAATCAAAACCAAGTGTACTCTTTGAAATTGAATTAAAAAAATATGATACAAAATATGACTTTAGGAGTAATAAAAGAAATACTTGAAAAATTTATGTATTTGAGTAAAATCTATAGCATAGATAAATCAAAAAATCACAAAAATTTGTAAATAATTTTAAAATACCTACTTGTTAAAAATTTTATGGAAACGATTGAGACTTTTCAAAAAAAAAAAAAAATGAAATATTCACATTGTATTTTTTAAATATTTCAACACGATTCTAGAATGTATCGAGAGTTTTCGAATTTTTTTTTCTTAATATTGGTTGGATAAAATCGTTATTCAATCAAAAAAAAATTCTTGTAAGTCAACTTGATAAGAAAATATCAGTTGGAAGCTTTTAATAAAATTGATTTTTGGAAAATCTGAGATAGATCTTTAAAAATTAAAAAATGTTTGCCATAATTTTTCAGAATTTCGCGGGTACAAACTTTTCAAAATTGATTTAATTTTTTTTTTAACATCACTTTACCTATCATATATTTTTAAATTGATGATAATAATAAATGTGGTATCTGGATGAAAGAGGAACTACATATATTATAGATATAAAATGGCGAATGGATAAAATTTGAGGAGAGCTAAAAAGCCTCAAGTTCTCTAGTAGTTCAAATTTAATGGATATAGACATAAATAATTATATGCAGGAACGAAAAAGATTACATTATTTCAGAATGTGATGTTGGAGGTGGTGGAAGTGCAATCGTCTTCAAAATGTGGAGAGGATGAAGGAAAAGTCGTAATTTTTCAAGTTACCTCGTCATTAGCTAACAATCTGAAGTTATCAAACATTTGAATTTCAGCTTTCTAATGGAATTTGGTGGAAAACTAAAGGAAAAACCTTCTTTTGAAGGGGAAACGTGGAAAATTTTTACGATTGTTATTTATCTCTTCGCAAAATGCGTTTCAAGGCCATTTTAAGATTATGATATGATTTCTTGAATATAGATTCCAATGTATTCAAAATAGTGGTTGAATAAGAATTTGAGGAATATTTAAGAGATCTCAGAGCTTAAATTTACTGAGTACAGGCTCATAAGATTTCTGGGAGCAAGAATTTATAAAATAATTATTAAAAAAATATTTAAAAAAATATTTTAATAATTTAAAGAATAAAAAATCTTACCATAAAAATACATTATTTAATAAAAAAAATTATCAAAATAATTCTCTCTATTAAACCAACTAAATTGATCCAATTTCTCAGATACTTTTGAATGTGATAGGTAGCTTACCAATGTCCATATTTGATTTGATGTTAGTATAACAGCATTATCTGAAAATAATTTCAGCTCCAGTGATGGTACATGGTTGCATACATTTTTTACCGCAATTAATTGATAAACAATTGATTTACAAATTTTCAAATTTATATAGGTATTTTCAATTTCATCCCTATACATAAATCTGAAACAACATTTTGGTACACTCTGATTTCTATTGGTCACTAAGACATTATTCTCTAAATCCGCCATTACTTGCGAACGTTTTATCATGAAAAACCTCACACGAGGTTTCCATGATTAACATTGAGGCGTGAAAAAAATACAAACTATATGAGGCATTCTTTGCTGACAAAAAGAAACACCATACTGTGTGAATAAATTCACGAGATTCTTGAATAAGTTTGAATGAAGTGCCGGCCTAATGAAAATAATATTACATGAAATTGGATTTTTGAATATTTCGCCAAGTTCGTTTTAAAGTTGAAATTGAAAGGCGTGCGAAGTTACGTACATGAATGAGAGTCTAATGAAAAATACGAGTAGCAATAACCAGCGGAAAAAAGCTTACAATATTCCTTTAAAAAAGATTATACGAGATGAAGGTTCTTATAATGACAAATTTTCAATGGAAAATTACTTACGGCAGGAATATTCGACTAATATAAAAAATTCAATGTGTTGAATTCGAAAACGGTCTAGACACCGTGAATTTTACTTTCACAGATATAAGCGAGATGTTGATAATTTCCACTTCAACTATTTCGTGAACAACAATCTGTCCTCATGTGTTCGTTAAATGCGTATCAATAAGTGTAAATTAATAAATTCTAGATTAAATAATTAAACATGGCACGTGAGAAAGAAAAGCCTTTAGGGGAAGTCGCAATTAATCAATAGAATTGATCAAAATGTGAAAATACTTTGATAAGAAAATTAATTGTCATATTCTACTATGAAGTATATCGCTGATTAAATAAAACCAACTTTTGAAAAATAAGTAACTCTTATCCCTCCTGCCATTTTATCATTTTTAGGCAAAATGCGAATGTTAATTTTTTTCAAGAGTCTACGAATAAATTAGATTTTTAGAATTTCCATTCAGAGCTTAGAAAGATAAACAACCATTTTCCAGGTTTTGAAATAAATTTTCGGGCCTTCGTTGAAAATGAAAAATTTCGAATAATGCGAATCATGAATTTAACATTAGATGAAAATGCTAAGTCATTGATCTAATACAAAATATAAGAATTTTTTTTTTAATTTATTTTATCGGGTTCGAAATACATTTTTTTTAATATTATATGGATAAATCATATGCTACCTCATTTTTAAAAAGTAAAAAAACATGTATTAAATAAAAAATCATTCGCTCAAAGAACTTCTTCATAGAGTAAAGAAAAATTAAGAAATAAAAAAAAATGAAACGAAAAGAAATATCTACCAAACTAGTATTGAATTCACTAAAAAAAAAAAAAAAAAATAGACTTTCTACAAAATTGTTATTGTCTCACATATTGGGAAGATTATCACATAACATTTATGGTTATTTAAATTTTTCCAGGAGCATATTATTCGAGCCATAAGCCCTGTACTTCTCTTAAATTTTTACTCATCAAATTCACACGGTAAAAAAATCAACTTGCCAAGCAAGTAATTTTTTATAAGCGACTTAACTTGTAACCAAAAAAAAAATTCTCGTTTGGTGCAAAAAATCTACGAATTAAGTAAATGTAAAAAAAAATCTTTCACTGATTCAAAACTCATCAAAATAATTTATCGGGTGAATTTGATCAAAGCGTAAACGAATTTATATCAAGGATTATTACCTGTACGCTGGAGCGAATAGCGTTGCACCCAAGAAAGCTTCAAAGTTTTTGTAACAAGTTGACGCGAAAACTGATAGTCGTTGGTGCGTTTCGGTGGTATTTTATAGTAAGCGATGACGCCTCCCCGCAACTTTCATCGTCACGTTTCTTATATTTACGCAACATATGACCACTTTTTTTTATTTCATCGGTTTAATCGCGATTTAATTTTATTCGAATTTGGTCTCATCTTGCGTGTTCCACTTCGGATGTATTCATTCGAAACAGTGAGCAGATTAATTTGAAGTTATTTTTATCCTATTTAATAAATAGGTTCCTTATTTATTAGATATAAATAGGAAGATGGTATTGGAGAATTTTTTTTATTCGTCATTCAACTTGAAATTTACGTGGAAATACGATGATGGTAGTTATCATATATTGTTATAAGTACATTAAGCTGGACATTCGTTAGTGGCATAATGTCGATATGAAAATTTCAACTTTCTAACAGGTGGTAGAAATGACAAGAAGAAACTTATTCGTGTTATTAAAGTAGAAATGACTTTTTGATGGGTGAAAAAATTGAAGTATCGGTATTTTGCGCCACCAGTGTTGTTCGCAAGTTTTACTTTCAGTGGATGAGGTATCTATTGCGAACATATGTTCATTTTTCATTGACAAAAGTCGAAACTAAGTACTTACCCCAGATATCAGATGTATGTAGTTAGGTGGTGAATGGGTATTTTTAATGTTACATGCAAGGACGAATTGAGCTTTCGGTAATCTGAAAATTTTCGGTAGACCTTTGAGGTTGATGGCCCTCTTGAATAACTTTTACAACATAATGTGAGGATTAATTTACGTTCATGTAAAAATTTTTTCCCTGCAAAATAAATAAAAGTAATGAAATTAGGCGGTATTATCAAATATGAGTTGGACAGTCGACAAAATTTGGTAATCAAAAAATATATACCTATAATAAAATCGAAGTTTAAGGGAAAAAAATTGAGGAAATACAAACAAATCGGTAATTTGCTGAAAGATTTTTTTCCAGGATTTTAGGGGAAACCCAAAATGTTAGTGAGCAACACATATTCATTCTAACCTATAAGTGGCCACTAGATTGGAAGGAAGTTGGGCTTTTTTCGAAAATCGATCAAGTTTATCGGTTGATAGTAGCAAAATGAACCGAAGAATATGCCTAAAAAATGCCACCATCCAATGTTAATATTACCCCGCATAACTGGGTCAAAGTTTCAAAATTGCATGATACTACAAAAATTTTCAAAAAAATTAGTTATTAAAAATTAAAAAATTTTTCATGTTCAAGGACGATATTTTTGCCTTCTGAACTTCGGAAAAATAATTATTCTCTTAATTTTTCAATATTCAAGGGCTTTAAAACTATTCGCAATATATGTAGGAAACTCCTATTTCCTGTATTTTTAGGGGAGTTTTCAACTTAAAAACGATAGACAGTCTACCTGATTTGTTGGCATTATATTCGATTCTAATTATAGATTGATAATTAATTACTGTTATATCAAAAATATGTTTGATATCATTTTAGATTCACAAACAGTTACAATAAATTTTCAGTTTTCATTCGTTCCCAAAATAGCAATACTGATGAATTTCAAACACAAAGTTCATCAAAAAGATTACATTGTTTAACCCTCACAAAACAATACATTACACATAACATGATGTGTTACATTGTAAGGGTTAATTTTAATTTTTTACGTCTTATTTTGAATAATTACATCAATATTTTCCATCACAAATTTCAATTTTTTTACGAGTATGAATCATTAAAGATCAATACGAGTAAAATATTTTCTGAAAATTTTATTAAATAATATATTTGTTGATGAACGGGTTTGAGGAATTTTTTATTATCATTTCATTTCACAATTTTTGAAACACTGATATTAATAATTTTTGCTCCATTTTAAAGAGAATTTAAAGCTTGAAAATTTGCTGGTGGGTTTTTTCTGTAAATTGCTTTGCTTTTGGGAGAAAAAGTTGTTCACAAGAACTAGTATGCCGAATTGCAAAATTTTGCCTCTGTCTTTCTTTTCTTCCAAAAGTCGACATCATCCCTCTCAAGTTGAAGATTTATTAACAAGGGTTGAAAACACCTTCAAATTTGAGCAAAAATTCAAACAAAATTCATTATTATTCTGCTAGCACATTCAACTTCTTGGAACCACTGTCGCGTATCAGGGATAACATAAAATTTCCACGCGCGCTTTGATTTGGTTGATTCCCATTTCTCATCACCTTTCCATTTTCCACTCATTCGTTTCGAAGAAACGCTCCTCAACTGTGGGAAGATTGTACGTCAGATTACTTCTTTATTCCCCCGCACCCCGAGGCGCTTCACGAATAGCTGTGAAGGATTAGACCTCTCTGTTTTCGGAATCTATATCCTGATGAAGAGAAATATCAATGCGTATTTGTGGTATGGTGCCAATGTGGTGCCACGAATATTCGTTCTAAACACGAGCAAAGCCGATTGGTTGAACGTATCTCTTTGTAGTTTTTTTTTTACCGATCATCCACTATGTTTACGTTTTCATTTCTACTCGTGGCATTTGCAAGCGCTCTTACTGTTGAGCTGGTTCATGTTATATGTGTCAGTGGGTCTATATAGTAATTGAACGTCTAAGGCTTAACGATGCTTTCAGTTGTGTTTCTAATTGATAAAATTAATTTGCTAGATGCAAATGAACAATATTTGATCTATGATTATCTACATGAAGAAATTAAAGCTAACGAAAGTGAATTACTTCCAATAAGTCGAAATGCTAATGATCCTGGTAAGTTTCCTATACTATACAAAGGCCTTATATTTTAAGTGGAAAATTGGTGAAAATTCAGGCTTTTTTTGTTCTTTTGAGTACCGGTACGTCAAATTTCCTGAAAATAATCTCCGTGGGAAAGGTAATAGGTATACTAAATGCTTAGAAACCTACTGCAATACGTGGTAAATTATGAACAGGAATTCTCCTGTCAAGTCTTGAAATTTCTCTTGGATGCAGTGAAAAGGCGGGAATTGTGGATTTTTTGTAATTAGCCGCGAATTGAATTTTCTAAGGTATTCCAATTTTTATTGCTTTCAGAATACATTAAAAGTCTATTGACTAAGAAGAAAGAAACGTCAATAGAAGAACTCAATCTTTTAATTCCTTATGTATTGAAGTCCAACCAGAACGCACGAGAGATGATTTTGAAGATTCTTCCCGTATTCTTCAGTTATGTTACACTCTACGAAATGCGAGTTTGGAAAGCGATGAAAATTATCGATGCCATCAAAGTACACTCCGCCTTCACTGACTATCAACAGTAAGTATTTATCTTGTTGGAAGTTTGGAGATGATAAATGCAAGTTCATATAATGCGCAGTTGAATTTATGATAAACCCTGTTTCTTATGTTCTAAATTCCTGATGAGAAAATAGTGCTTTCCAGTCCTTACAGATCAGCCTTTTCAATTAGCAAATAATTCGGTCATATTTGAATGATATTTCTGCGAAATTACCCGAACATTTAATGTTAGGATATTGTAAGCTAACATCTCGTCTTTGGTTGAGCATCGTAATATCAGATATTCTCGTACTTGATCATACAATATCGATGAGAAATTGGATTAACTTATGATATAAAACAAAAAAGCGTGCTACGAAAAATATAGACGTCATGATTACTCACTATTTTTCGAATGTATTATTGTAATCCGACATACCAAAGTTCTTTTCATAATTTGAAGAATGTTTTATGACTAAAATTATTCCATTTGGATTCCCATATCAAAATTTAAAAACATATTATTGAAATTCATTCGCGAAAATAGATTGCGTTTTTTATTAATTTGCCGTTAATTTATCTTTTCGAGAGTAAAAAAAAATTGTTTTTTGAACTTGCGTGTGATTCTTTTTCACGATTTGATGTAGTGGTCGCCCCGCAAGGCTTACTATTGGTATCCAGATAACGAGTTTTCGCGGAAGAAAATGTTTCTTCGTTGTTGTTCTGTTTTCTAAAATTTCTCCAATTCGGACTGATTTTTATATGTCGTCGAGATCAAAATGAACTTTTATTTGGTAAAATGAGTACAGTGATGGGATATTCAAATCACAGTTTTTCCCATATTTCAACCCACAATTCTCCACAGAAAATCAGAAATTTCCCTTTTTTCCCTCCAATTTTTTTTTGTAAAAATTTAATATAATTACATTATTGACCTGTCTACGAACGTGTAGAGTACACTGCAGTTACTACGAAGAAAAAACAAGTCTAAAATTGAAAATAGGATAACATTCAAAAAAATACATTGGCTCTTATGGGAGCATTTTCATTTTTCACAATTTACACAAAAACAAAGGGATTTTTTGAAATTTTAGTTATATAATTATTTATCTGTCTAACAATGTATTTTTGACAACTGTTGCGTTTATATTTGCGAAAATATATAACTTTAAAAAACTGCACTTATGATAGAAATTAACTGTTTACATTTTAAAAGAAGTTTTTCTTGATAACTTAATTATTCTCTGCAGTAATATTTGTATAAACGCCATGATGTTGAACTTAATTTCGAATTTCGTGTTGAAGAATCATTTTTTCTTTGTTCAAATGTAAATTATGATTTCATAAAAAATGAATATTTTTGTGAGTTTAAGTACTACAGTCATCAAAAATACATCGTTGGAAAGAGCGTAAAAATCTCTGTAAATAATTACGTTACTAAAATTTCAAAAAATCCCTTTGTTTTAGCGTATAACATGAAAAATGTAAATGCTCCCATAAGAGCCGATGTATTTTTTTTAAATATTATCCCATTTTCAACAGTTCCTACATTCGCCACCAGATGTCAGCCACTCCGAATGGACAAGTCAATTCATGAAAAAAAAATGTAAAATACAAATTTTCCAGTGTTTCTGCTCAATAAAAAAATTTCTCACATTTTTCCCTCTCTAAATACAATATTTCCCAAAATTTCCCTTTTATGGACAAAATTTCCTATAATTTCCCTTTTTCCCTTGCTTTCCCTTTTCACTTAAAAAATCTCGGAATATGAGAAATTTCCCTCAATATTCCATCACTGAATGAGTATTAAGTTATTTTTATGCGTAAACTATGTAAACACAAAAAGACAGTACAAGGATGTTTTGAACCTTTAAGCGACGTTGCCGCTAATTAGTGCACTATAGCTAGCTATGTTGCCTGTTGAGTGGACTTACAGTGTTGTAGACAGGGTTGGCTACTCCTAGCTACTCCTGCTGTACGTCGAAAGCTCGAAACCATTCTTTACGGTAAAGAATAATGGTAAAGAAGCCGAAGAAGGTAAATTTGTTAGTAATGTAATAGTATGTAACAAACGTAAAGGTTTCCTGAAATTTGGAGAACATTAAAATGTAAAATTTTCGTTGATTTGCTCACTTATTTACATTCTTTACTTACTTTATAATTCTTTACAAATGTAAATAACGATCTTTACATTTTTGTAAAGAATCCCGTAAAGATAGAGGAAATCAATGATTTTTCATACTTGCGGAAGGAAAGCGCTATTTTGCCTCCCGCTCGCTAATCGCTCGGGTCTCAAACAAGCGCTTTTCTCCCGCATTTAGGAAAAATCTGGTTCACTACTCGGGAGAAAATTGATTCTAGACTCGTGTCCTCACACTCCCTAAGAATCACTTTTACCTCCCTATTTGTGAAATATACTACTTCGGTATTGAATACTTATTTTCAAATTTTTTCTTATGTCAAGTACCTACCCGTACTAAGCTTAGTTCTATTCGATATTTCTAATGAAAAATGAGGTTTCTGTTTTTTTGAAATATTCATTATATACCAAAGCAATACCCTACTAAAGTTGCAGCTTAATTAATATTTGTTGTATGAATTCAATAATACACTCATGTACGTGTTAAAATTTATTAACTCTTTGGTAATTGTTACAGTATTTTCGTACAGTGGTACACGATATTCGAAAGAAGAAAAATTTCGAAAAACAGGACTTTCGGCTTCAAGGTAATCCATATTTTTGTTCGCATGAAGTTAACATGTATAGTAGCGGAAGCTTTATACATGAAGTAGATGCCTCATGCATAAAAGCTTTCAAAATCCCTTCGTCTGTATGCTTTTAAAACTCTTTTTTGATAAAGCTACAGAAATTAAATCTTCTTTAAACGTGAAACGAATACGCGAATTAAAAATTTACGTCATCAAATTTCCTTATTTATATTCAAAGTTTACACATTCGAATCAGAAGGTGTTTTTTAGTCGACTTAGATACTTTTTTTTCTCATGATACTTGAAGGTACATCGATCAAAATGTCGTTGGAATACTTACTTGGGGAATTAGAAAGCGTAACGAACAAGAATTTTCAATTTTTTTTTACTGTTGAGAATTTTATATAGAGAAAATCTAAATAGGAAGTTCACCCTTAAGCGATAGGTTCTTGTTTGAGATGAATTTGAAATACGAAAAACGATGTAGATAATAGTAAGTATGTGAAATTTTATAATGGTTTTAAATTACGCCAAGTTAAAAACATGACCACTTTGGAGTTGATTGCCTTTGGAAAAGAAATTTAACATTATTTTCTTATTTCATTAATCTTTAATCTGATTGCTTACTTTTAAATTTGGTGGCTTTACTCTTCCCTTTCGATTCAAAATTCTATTCACTTAATCTTTGTAAAAGTTTTCGAAATTGTATTTTTTTCGTTACAAGATAGTTGTTACAGATGTTCTCATGTTGGTGTTCTTATTTAATACCTACCCGCACTACATAATAATTCTAATTAAATGTAGTATAATCATGAGATCGTGTACCTATATGTAAATGTATGTACCTTCTAAATTGGATTTTTGTGACCATTCTTTTTTTTCGTTTTGTTTAGGATGAATTTTTTGTTTCAAATTTACCGCAAGTGGATGAAATTCCGGAAGATCAATTCTCTTATGTTATTGGATACAATAATGTGGCTTTACTGAGAGGTAAGCAAACGTTTGATAATGATTTTGATTTCTTTATGCAACGAGTATCTATATTTTTTTAATTATTGTGGATTTTTTATGCAGCCACTCATCGATGGCTCAGACTTCATCGACTTCATAAATATTTATTCATATTTTCGAATCTGACATATGAGCAGATTTTAGCGATCAGTGAAGAAAACATTGATAATATCCAAACTTTTGTGGGACTTTTTAAGATGACCGTAGGAGCCAAAAATAAAATCTTGAGAGAAATTGAAGAGTTGAGGAAACGAAAGTTGATTTTAATGGATATTCTGAAGGTATGTTATATTCCTAATTTTTTAGATGGTTTTATTTTATTTTCTGGCTTCAAGCTCTCAGTAAAATTTAAAATGATCTTCATTCTGTTGAATATTGTCATATCCAACATTTTAGATGGAGTTCACTTCCTTAATAGAAATCGATCAAATGATTCGCGAAATCAAGAGAATTTTACGAACTCCAATGCAAATTACAAAGGAGGAAAATTTGCCTCATTTAGTGGTGCTAGCACTAAATAAAAGTAAACTATTTTTTTGTTTTCCATTTTTCGCTCTCAGTGATGCGATGTTATATAAATTATTTGTTTTGAATTTTTTGTTATAGTGCGCAGAGTTGTGCTCGATTTTGTCGGAACTGGTGAAGGTATAATTCCAATATATGGATTATTAATTTCGGTCTTGAAAGAGAGTTGGAACTATTCAATTTTTACACAAGTTGAAAAAAATTACTTTAATTCATGGAGAAATGAGCTTTCGGAAAAAATAAATAGTAATAAGTACGTATATTCGAAAAATATATTTCATTCGAATAATATCTGAATTTCTTCAATTTGATACGACTTTTTTCATAATTTCAGCAATAATGTTGTTAACAGTTTCGTGATGCAGGCGCCGGAAATTATTCTTCCACTTACATCATATTTGTCGTCTTCTGATCAAATGTATGGGGAATTTTCTCTGTTTTCTTAAGGGGATTCATTCATCTTTCATCAGTAAGCGAATCATTGTTTTACATTTATTATGGTGAATTTGTATCCAGTTTTAACTTTTTTTTCATGATTATTGTTGTTTTTTTGTTTGTTTTTTTTTTTTTACGTTTGTAATACTTTTTTAACTTTTATGATGAAAGTTCGTTTCAATTTCTTGAACGTTTATATGATGCGATTCTTCACTGTTATAATTTTTTTAAGTGCTTAGGTATTTTTTTAAGTGTAGAATGTACCTACATCACTGTTTGTTATTTGCTGAATGTTATCTTTTCCTATTATTTTTTAAATGCGTTCTCCTTAATATTTCAAGCTTCTTAGTGAAAGTTTTGTTCACAAAATAATTTCAAGTTTCACTTATACGTAGAATAGATTTATTTACTTACCTAAGTTTGGTTTATATTTTATACTGAGACGAAAAATTAGTACAAGATTTTTTTATTTTGTTTTTAAAATTTTAATATTTTTTGCAATACATGGATTTTTCAAGTTTCGTTTCGAGTTTTCAAGAAATTGGTGTATTTCTAGGCTGAACAATCTCATAGCGCTAGTACAAAGTGTGTAGGCAATTTGTTTACGATGTTCTAATAAGTTTTTCTACTAGGATGCGCATTTGTGGTTGGCGTATCACTTTTTAAAACTCTTAATTTTATCGATCTAATTTCAGTTTACTCCTCTGACTGGATTTAATTTGGATGAAATATAAATTGAGTACCGAAAGATGGTACGATAGGGTACGTATGAAAATGTGAAGACGAGCTACGAGACTTTTTTATCACATAAGGAACACGCTTTTTGGTGAACGATAAAGCATGCATGAAATTTTCTACACATTTTCTTTCATAATTTAACGCCGTTAAGGACGTATAGTCAAAATGGGTAAATGTTATGTTTTTAAGTTTACGTAGCACCTTTTCTTACACTGTGTGGATGTACGAAGAATTTATGCATTCCCTCCCACTTATTCCGCAAATGGAAAATTAACTTAATATATTCGTGCACACGAGAATAATTTTCCTTATAAAATTCATTAGGTATTTGAATATTGCGATGCGCTTGATAAGGATGTTTCAGTGTTGGTATAAATTTAAAGAAGGCTTGTATTTTTTCAGATTTCTACAACCTATGAAAAAGGTACTTTTATTACTTTTCATTTAAGTTCTAGCTCAGACCAAAAGAAGTCCTGAGTACACATATGGCAGTCTGCTAGGTCATGAATTATTTATTTTTTGATAGGAAACCCCAGCAAACTTACATGTAGATATGCATAAAATATTTTTTAACAACATTATTTTTTATAATTTGTGAGAAATGTTATTTGAAGCGTGGGTATGCTCTCTTTAACACGCTTGTATGTAGTGTAAAAAAGATACAAGACTTCGTTAATTACTGTATATTATAAGACTACACATGTATTTGTTTTTTTACTTTCGTGATTACTACATAATTTTTATTAACATATAAATTAGATTTCATTCGCATACAGCTACCTACGTAGTTTTAACTTGAATACATTTTGTAAGATTAAATGAAACTGATTTTCTTCTCTGTTTTTGTATATGTTAATTCAGGTATTACACGATGTATTTGTGCTATTAAATCCTTTAAATCAAAGATGCTTTGCTAAGAAAAACTGAATTTTGTATAAGAAAACATACGACTTGAAACTTTGTTGTTCATGTGAGACGCAGTATAATTCGATTTGAGGTCATGTTTTAAAGAGAGCTAAATGCGAGTCCCAATATGTCTTCAATTTTTGCAGTGTTAAAAAAACGGCAACTTGAATAGAACTCTACTGAGTGACTTGAAATTTTGAAAACAAATAACACTGGTACACCATCAACATTGATTAAATTACTCACTATTAGATGTGTTAAAATTAATCAGTCATTTCGGTCTTCGTCTTGCGAAGGTGATGTTTTATTTTTAATGCGACTGATGTGTGATAATACGACTTGAACATTTGAGTGGCGAGTAAGTTGAAAGACCTTCTTATTTGATGATATTTTGAGCTTTTGAGGCAAGAGGTAAGTATAACACGCGAGGTTCGCTGATCAGTTTACTCTCGTTTTCTATAAATTGAAGTATTTTTTATTGAGGTTGAAAATGATCGATATTTTTTATCAACTCTTCATTAAAAAACAATTAGCGAATTTTTAATTGCCAGTAAAAAGTATACCTCATTTCCTTGTTCTCATTCTACTCTTAAAAATTATCATAAAATAATTCTAATTTGAGCCCAAGTGTTTTAGTGTAGAGTAGGGTAGTACCTCCTTTTTTATAATTATTTTTCCAAACATTTTTACAATCTCTCGTAATATGGATTATTTCTCTGTAATTTCTCCTAAAATTCAAATTTCTACCATTATAATTTTAATTTGTAAAATAATCTGGGTACGAAAAATAATTTTTTAAATAAAAATAAAATTGCAAGTAGGTTCCTAAATATCATACCTACTAAATTTTGATGACGTCACAACTGTTCTCACACCCAGTGGTACACCTTGCTAGCTTAATGATGTACAAAAGTGACATTGACTTCGCCACAAACTAATTTGATCTTTGCTGGTTTATGGCTGGCTTCGGTACGAATTTCGGTTATATTATATAAGTTATTTAATTATTATAGTTTTAAATTACAGTGCAGTGTTTAAAGCAATTCCAAGTCTTTAATTCATTATGGTATGTTAATTTACATTCGTTGAAAATAACCGATATTATTTTGACAAAACACTCGATTGGTGTTTTATCACCTCTATCAAATTTTATTTTATTTCGAACCAGAAGTAAATAAGCCTTGAAAATGTTGTCACGTACATCCATATTACAGCCCATCATCGGGCAACAGCAACAGTATCGAGGTATGGCTACCTTGAAAGCCATTTCTATAAGATTAAAGTCGGTCACTAACATCAAGAAAATCACCCAATCAATGAAAATGGTGTCAGCTGCCAAATACGCTAGAGCTGAAAGAGAGCTTCGTCAAGCCAGACCATACGGTGAAGGTAGCACAATTTTTTACGAAAAAGTTAGCCCCGAGGTTACGGAAACAGAACAGCCGAAGAAATTGATCGTTGCGGTAACTTCAGACAGAGGTTTATGCGGAGCTGTTCACACATCTATCAGTAAGCAAATCCGTACCGAATTAGCAGAGAGTGGAGACAATGTCGCCGTGGTGTGCATTGGCGAGAAATCGCGTGCAATTTTGCAAAGATTATACGCTAAAAATATTGTTCTCGTTGCCAATGAAGTGGGACGGAAGCCACCGACATTCTTAGATGCTGCTAGAATAGCCGAGCAGATATCGAGACAAGAGTACACTTCCGGTAAAATCGTTTACAACCGATTTAAATCTGTTGTATCGTATATCACCTCGGAATTACCTTTATACAACCAAGAAGCTATTGCTACTGCACCCAATCTTTCGTTGTACGATTCTGTGGATGAAGATGTTTTGCAGAGTTACATGGAATTCTCTTTAGCATCTTTATTGTATTATACTTTGAAGGAAAGCGCCTGCAGCGAACAGTCTTCTCGTATGACTGCCATGGATAACGCTAGTAAAAATGCCGGAGAGATGATTGATAAGCTTACGTTGACGTTCAACAGAACTCGACAAGCTGTCATTACTAGAGAATTGATTGAAATTATTTCAGGAGCTTCTGCTCTTTAAATTGTTTATTTATAAAGAATCAAGGTTCAACTACTTTTCAACGATTGTCGAATGTTTTAATCTATTAATGGCCAAGTAGTTCCGAATTGTATAAATATTCGTAAAATACATCCTTAATTCGTACTGTTAATTACTACAATATAGTGTTGTTATTTTCTAAAAGGGTCAACGAAATGATTGTTTAAATGCTTTACTTTCCATCTCCGATCAACTTCTGAATAATTATCGAGTAATATTCAAACGTGAAATTACAATCTTAAGTGAAACTTTGAAAATTGTTTATCTCTTTTTGATTGAAAAAAAATAGCCCATCAAGATATCTCAAGAAATGAGCGATTAATTTGTTATTTCGAAATTTTTCATCAAATCGATTTTTTCAGCAGCTAAAACATTATGAGACTTCCTATCAGTTAGTGCATTATGACACATAAATTCGAAAGTATTCTTTACATTTTTCTTGGCATAATATCTTTATTAAATTTAGGTTTAAATACTGACTCAGCATATATGTCCCAACAAAACTTGATACAAAGGTAATACGAAATTTGCAGATTCAAAGGCCCATATGGACGCTTCCAATTTCTGATACACTGTTAAATAAGCTTAAAGATGCAGGATTTGAATATTACGAAGATATTATAAACGAAAAAAATGAAGAAGGTAATTTACTCATTGTGTAGTTGGTATTTTTTTCATGAAAAACAACTTGCAACTCGGTTATTTTTGCAGAACTTGAACGAATTCTACCAGGTACAAAGTTAAATTTTAAACAGTTACACAGCATGCCTTTGACCAAAACAGCTTTAGAAATGTATTTGGTAACAAAAAATTTCGTTCGTATAGCATTCAATATCTTAAACTCGATCAAATATCAAGCGAGAATAATTTTTTTAGGAAGATGTTGACCAAAATGACAATATCATTACCTTCTCAAAAGGTATTGACGATTTGTTCGAAGGAGGAATTCCCTCAGGTAGAATTACAGAATTACTAGGTGCTCCCGGTAGTGGAAAAACTCAAATTTGGTAAAGCCAGTTTTGTAAAAGAAATTCTTGAATTACTTGATTTGAAAAATTCAACAACACTTTTATGCATTAGTCTGCAGTTATGTGTCAGTGTTCAAATACCTGTATTTCTTGGTGGTTTGGACGGTTCTGCTATTTATATTGAAACCAATTCAAATTTTTCAGTCAAAAGAATTAAAGGTAAAATTTCAGATCTTAGTTACGTGAAAATTTATTGTAACCATTTTTGTCTCACAAATATGTTCTCGTTATTGTGCGATAGAAATACATTCATCTTGCTCTAGTCATTGCACGGAAATCTCTAAAGATATACCAAGTTCATCAAAAAATGAACAATATTTACAAGATTTCGTGAGAGGAAATCCTTTGGAAAGGATTACAAAATTTTCAGCTGGAAATATTGAAGAACTGAGAGCAAGCGTTTTCATGGTACAATCGATGTTGGAAAATAAATTAAATGATGTGAGCTCCAAGATAAAAGCTTTATTAATTTTAAATAGTGTTGACAATCATTTATTCGAATTTTTCATTTATGTTTTAGATCAAACTCATAATCGTTGATAGTTTTACATTTCCTTTTTATACATGCGAAGCTGATTTAGAAAGAACGAAGATCATTACGGAAACTTTAATCCTTCTTCATCAGCTAGCTCAAACACATCATTTGGTGGTTAGTACCTGCAATAAAAACGGACAATAATTAACTCTTGATAATATTTCAAAAATTATAAATTTAAAATATTTTAAATCTTACTTTCATAAGAAAAGAAAATTCTGTCAACAAAGGCTTCAAGTTTCAGCTTTCATTCTCCGTTATTGATAAAGCTTTTATAGCCATTTGTAAAGCCCCTTCTCTATTTTTATGACCACCGATGAATCCATTATGATGGACAAAAATACAACCATCAATTCCGGTTCTATTGGATAATACTTCGTCTCTTAACCCTCTCCAACTAGGAGGTAGAAATTTTCTGCCTAAAAAACTTTTTTGATTCAAAGAGACACCCATAACCCTGTACTGGCCATCTCCATCGAATAAAACGTAAGTTATCTCTGGAGGTAACTTGAGTTCAGCTTCTAAATCGAAGAAATGATCTTTCCACGGACAGTGTCTCTCGAGTTCTATAATCTTACCCGAAGAATGTACTTGAAAACGATTTTCTATCGCTTTCTTAACAATTTCTCTTGCTGGATAAGTTATGAAGGCTGCTCTTTCAACGTTCTCGGAGAATTCGTTACCAACTAAAGTCATGGCTTTTTCAAAATGTTCATTTTCGTCATATTCCTTGTCTTCAATGTTCCACGGTTTGAGCAAATGTTGAACCCTATTACAAATATGAGTGCAAATGGTATATAATGGTTCGCCAGGATATGCTGGTACTCCGTTATCGATACCGTCTATTTCTTGAATGAAATTAAAATAAACTCGTTTATAGATATAATTTATTAGCGCGAGATCTTCCGTCGCTATTATCTTTTTGAGAACTTCTTTACCGTAATGATGGTATATTAAACCGGCACTACTGAGTTTCACTTCGCTGGAAATTTCTGAGCCAAGGGTACTCATGGTGTGATTGAAACTTCGTTGGTGATGATCGAAACGATATTTCTCGGGGGCATATTCGCCACCTACATCGACAACGATGTCACAGGTATCCAATATTTTTTGGTCGCGAGTTCGTACAATGTTAGCAACTGGATATATTAATCGTAACATGAAACAAGCGAGGGCTTCGTCGCAGTGGAATACTCCGTTGTGGGTTCCTATCACACATTTTTCACTGAAGGTTGACATTTTGCGGTGTTTTTCAAGTGTAATGGAATATTGATGAGTTGAATTTTTCGTTGGATAGAAAGCGTATACATTTACAAATTTAAATGACGAGAAAATGGGAGAAAAAATTAATTTATTAAAAATTTTCATCAAATTACAAATGCGCACATAGTTTTTAACATACTTTTCAAAAATCGCTTTTTTTCAGAACACATGTTCTGTTTTCTGTGTTTGAATTTTATTCTCAGGTGAGATGAGTGAGATGATGAAGACAGTGTTGAGTTGATAAATTCAAGTTTTGTAGGTCAAATCAGCTGATTCAAAGTTTATTGGTCAAATTTTTGTTATATAGGTAATTTGAAGTGACGTAAGACCTATTTTACGTGACGTCACAATCGGATTATCTCACAAAGAAGTGAATAATTTTTTTTAATATTAAAGGAATGTTTATTACTCATTATCTCTGAATTCTGAAACATAAATATATTTTAGCAATTTTGGAGAACGCTTTGAAGATTTTAAAAGTAGAAGATTTATAATTCATATACCAGATACCAGACTAATCTCTCCAAAACAATTACAGTTTTAAACTCTTATTCTTTCGATATTATCAGATTTATAAATCTTTAAAACGTAATAGTTGAAACTCTTTTTTCACTAAACTATCGATGTTTTCAATTTATTGTTATTTTTTTTTTGTTTTTTATTCTGCGGTTGTTATTTTTTTTCATCATTTCTGTTTACCTCTGTTACCCTCCCAAACAACTTGGCACGTATTTCCCCGCAAATCCTGATGTAAACGAAGATTAAATCATCAATTGCTTTAGTTTTACATTTTTTTAAAGGAGTGGAAAAAAATGTCATACTAGTTATTTTAGTTTTTTGATCTTTTAAATAAAATTGTACTTTTGCGAGTAATTGAAAACAATAAGTAATGAATAAAAGAAAAATATTTCAATTTATTTAATGTAATTTCTTTTTTAATCAAAAATTGTATTCATACTATTGATAGCGTTCTACAAAATCATCAAAATTATTAATTATAAAAAATATCGATATAATTATATTCTTCCAAGTTCACGACTTCCCATTGCATTCTCTTTATTTCAACTTTTAATCACAAAATGATAAAATTAAATATGATGGTACATTTCAACTTATTTTTTAACGAAATCAAAAATTGAGAAAAAATCAAAGAATTTTGAGTTTTCACGCTGGTACCACCACCTCCTTAAAAAAATCTAGCTATGAATGCCATTATTACCGCCTTCAAATATTGTTTCTGTTGATATCGATGCAAATTTAATAATCAAACCATAATAAAATCAATAGTAACAGTATATGGTCAAGAATTCAAAAAAGTGTTGGTCTAAGTTAAATATTCTAATTTATATTACACATCTCTTCATTTCGTTAGGGAGGGTAGGTACCTCTGAACGTGTTTTCGGTGATGTATTTCTGACCAGCCCTTTAATAGATAAATTAAAAGAATATAGTTATGGTTTCGAAATGTTTCCAAATCATTATCACTGCCCATATGTTCTAATTAAATTTTTAATTTGCAGGTCATAGTTACCAATGAATTAACGACCTGCATTTTAGATAACGGAACGACCGAGATAACTCCAAGTTTGGGAGAGAGTTTTGCACACATAGTTCACAATCGCTTAGTCCTCGGGAAAAACAGAAGAAATAATCTTAATACCGCAATACTTCATAAAAGTTCCGAATTTCCTTCGGATTCGGCGTATTTTCAGGTAATAAATGACTAATGATGTTGGACAGTTTAAATGTGTAAATTTTCCTTGCAGAAAAAATGTAATTTTTTTTGTTTCTGTGTATTTAGATTAACGAAGGCGGCATAAGAGATGTAGAAGTGGATGAATGAAAATAACGATTTTACTGTAATTTTTTTACTTTTTTTATTTTCATTTTTATGTTTTTTAATTAAATGAATTTAGGCATTTACATGAAAATGTATTTATTTGAAGAATTAAAAAACAACAAAAAAATTACATATATATACCTAATAAACAAAATTTTATTTATGTAAATCCGAAATGTGAATTAATAAATTAAATGCAATAAAAAGCAAGTGTAAAAATATAAAACCTCAAGAAGCACGTACTAATTTATAATAAATTGATGGTAATAAAATTGTCAATATTACGCTTAAATAAACTGTAAATGAAACACAAAATTGTGACGTATTATCATGATACTTCGAACAGTATAAAAATGACGGATTCATATTCATTGGGATTCGGTGCTAAAATTATGAATTAAAATTCATGGAAATGATGAATGAAAATAGTATATCACATAATAAAAAATATCTAAAATTTGTACATTTTATGGCAACAATATCGAGTTATATAATTTCATTTCATTTCGTTTTTATTAATATTCGGAATTTTAGGTCGAGTGTGCCAATTTATGAAACAATTTTTAACAACAGCTTTTTATAGTATCCAGAAGTATCGCCCTGTAATATAAGAATACGTATTAATACTTCATGTATTTAGATCGATATCTCGCAAAAACATAAATGAATAAAATAAAATGCTTGCCTCAATCCAGCTTTCTAAACTTTTGCTGTACAACTTTTCAAATGCCACTTTGATATCCCCGAGATCGATTTCCGAACGACAAACTACTATACGAATTAAAGTCTTGTCGTCGGTGCCAAGGCCTTTCATACTTTTGTAAAGTCGTTCCGCGAAAAATTCTACTTTGCTCCTAATACATTTCACTGTGGAAAATTAAATGTTGTCAATATAAATATATTTTTTGTTGAATAAAGTGTCAATTGAAACTGGGAAACTCTAATAACTTTACCTAAAGCAATTAATGCTTTGCAAATGTCACCCGAAAATTCGCTTTTAATTGCAGCTTCAATATCGCGACCCGATAACTGTTCATATTCGACGAATACTCTTCTCAAATGTTGATAACTTCTCGTGACCAAAATCATATTGAACACTGATTCGTCCGTTCCCCATTTCTTCTCACCTGTAACATAAGTGAGTTTAGATATGTGAGACTTTTGTTTCTATTAGGGAAAAAATGTTATGAATTTTTGAAAATTTTACCAGCTTTCAATAAAGCATTTGCGTCTTCTCTAACTGCTACATCATCGACAACAGGGTCTTCGTTCCTCCTTCCCTAAATTTACATGAGGTTGAATTAGAATAATCATGGCGAAAAAATGTCGCACATATTGAAATAAATGATTACCATGGAAAGAGAAACGCATAATCTTTGAAAATGACCAGACGTGTCTCCTTTCAAATCTTTCTCCAAAGTAGTTTTGTACACTGTGCCAACGAAGATAAAAGTAGATTATTAGAGATTATCAGTTTTCATGATGAAATAATGTGAATTAATGGTAAATAGTATGGTTATAAATTGTCTGTTTTCTGTAGATTCATCGCTGAGTTCATCGTAAGTTTTAAGGAAGTCGTTGAAAAATAAAGCGTGAAAAATAAACAACTCTAAAATCATAAAAATTTGCTCTATTAAGTACCTACTTTGTATTGGCCGAGGGGATATCTGTTTCTTTTGATAAGGGAGTTTCAGAATGATAAGTAATTATGCAATATTGTTCCCTTTCCAACCTCTGATCAATGAGATACTACTTTCTATTCAAAATAAAAAATTAATATATCCGCTGTCATTAATTAAATAAATATAACCTTTTTTATGAACTCCATATTTGCAGAAAAAAATTCAAATCTGTTTGTTTGATTCTTATAATTATAATAATAAGTAACAAATCAGGAGCATTTTTTATGAATTGAATACTATCTCTGTCTGTCAAAAATTCGAAGTGCAATTGCAAAGTGGTTGCGCTCCGGCGGAAGTTTGGCGAAATACTGAAAACATGACATTGTCTCTTTGGGGAGTCATGAAAAGCACACCAACCTATGATACAGTAGATAACTTGATCAGCTGATTTTTGGTAAATTTGTTATGGCGTTCACTCCTGTTCATTTTTCCTATACATGTTAAATCATTTGAAATAAGGTAGGGCGTGGGTTTACCCTCTCATGAGGGGTCACAGGTGAGTTTGACAGGTAAGAAATTTTAGTACATTATTTAGAGTTGTATTTTTGGCAAATTTACCAAAAACTGAATTCTTTTAGTCTTTTTTTGGCTATTAATAGCCTTCACTTCGCATCATTCATGAAGGCTGAGACTCACTGATCATTTGCGTAGATGGAAACATTACATAATCTTCATCTCTGAGAACCTCGCTGTTGAAAGAATCAATGTTCCCTCGACCACCAACAAGTATTTACTAAATCAAATTATGCCCTTTTACGACCCCCCCTTCCCATCGGTCACATTTCAAGTTGAGAACATAGTATAATTGAACTTTGGACCATCATGAGATTATTTTTCTCGCATTATTTTCCAGATTCTCTTCGAACTGAAGAAATACATTTTTTAAAGGATTTTTTGACGCACAGAAAGCAAAATGTGATGATACTCACGTGTTTCGTAAAATGTTGACACAGTTTGGATTCCGTAGTTACTCAGAGTACAAAGAATTTCGATTATAGCTTCTTCATCGGTTCCCAAACCGCTCATAGCGTTATGCAATTCTTTTGCATAGTATTCGGGCAATGGAGTCATTAATGCTATAACGAGATCTTCGAATTTTCCACTCAGTTCGCTTTTCAAATCTTTGATCAAGTCCTAAATGTTAAAAACATGTTTATCATTCAATTTAGGATAGCATTCCTCAAATTAAGCTGCATTGGAAGTCATTTTGTAATTAATATGTTTTAATTTAAAAGTACTTCATCTTCAAAAATTGTTGTTACAAATTAATGATGGAAAATAAAATTTGCGAGATAAATTAATCTAATTAGGCAAAATGGACGTAAGTACCTATCTTAATGTATTTAAAAATAATAAATTATTTCTACTAAAATGCCAATTTATTTCTTCCTTATCTTTGTGCGTATATATATAACTAGCTGATCTATGGGAAAAAGCACTAATGATTTCTAACGAGTAGGTACCTATCAAATATGAAGTTTTATAAATAGAAAACTTTATGCCTGCTAGCCTGCATCTGCTACAACGCAGTATATATGTGATGAAAATAGATAGTCAACTTCATCAAAGGCTTTATACCAGCTGCCTAAAAAATACCCTAATACAATTATTACAATTTTAAGCTTTTCAGCTGCCGTTTGAAAAACGCAATAAAAACCACTCGGTTACCATTTGGCGTAGACGTCTGGAAAAGTATATGGTAAACGTAAAATAATTTCATGTATAGTTCGACATTCTCATTGGGAGGTAAAAATATATGATCGTGATGAAGTATTTTGTACATGCTACTGTATGAGTGTTCAACTGTGTAATCAATTTTTTAGCAAGTTCCATCAATTTAGTACGCATTAAAGGTATTGCGAACCGGTTTACACGCGAGCCAGACAGCCAGCAAGTATTTATTGAAAATACTCAATATAATTATGTATTTGTCTTACTTTTCCGAATAATGTTTTGTACGCATCGATGATTTCTAATCGCTGCACCACTCCCCTGGAGCCTATTACATCGATTATGGCTTGTTCATCGGTTCCTAAACCTTTCATGGCTTTTCTCAAAATTTCAGCGTCAGCATTTGCATTGAAATTTTCGGCATTATGTACCGTCGGCGTACACTGGATGTATGTAATGACACATTATTAATCTAAATGTTATATATTTAATGTGAAAAATTTAGGATAAAAAATTTGCACTTACTTTCGTTGGGTAGTATTTACTTCCGGACATTATAAGGCGGGATAATTAGAAGCAACAGGTAAATATAAATAATCGATGTAGGTATCGTTTCTCTCGAAAGACTCACAATGGTAGATATGAAGTCAAATCGCGTTAACGTACACGTACTCTGTTTATGGAAACAATATTCAGTTCAAGTTGGATAGGAAAACCCAATCAATAACCAAAACGTCACTAAATAGTATACATTTGTATCTTATGTATCCGCTAAAACATGATTAATTTCGTGGAAAGTGAAACTGAAAGTCCTTCGACTAGCGCACAGTGCTTGTGCGTGAATCGAAAAAAACGTAGTCATAATTTTATTGGTTTATCGCTATGTAAACCGCGAAGGTGATTCGGCGGTGTCGCAAACACTGTCATTAAGTCTTATCTTTTTCACGCCTCTAAGAATGAAGATTATCGTAGGATAAATTCTTCGCATATTATTTATACTTTGGTATGGAATAATTTGCAACATTTGTTTATTTTATCTGGTATCACTGATACCATTTAATTGTCGAGATAAATAACGCTTGTTTGTTATTGCCTATGCCTATAGACTGCATGCTTTGCACGAGTATGATCTGCGTATTGTTAGTGCGGTCATCATGTAAAAATAAACCTTGGTAGGGTCTGCTATGGGTATAACTATATGACTATGAGCTATGAAGTTCACTTGTACGGAAACTACTTCTTAATGTCAGATGACTATTCGTTCTTGGAATGGAAACGTAGTCAGTGCCGAAAATAAACGGAAAAAAGCCGCTTGAAATTGTGTGAACAGACGTATCTAGTATCTACCTGAAACCTGAATTTAAAATTCATCATACGTGTAGGATTTTTATAATTAATGGTGACGTAAGCAATCCGAAGAGCTTCTGGAGCGTAATTTTTAATTTATCTTTCAGACAAAATGATGGAATGAAACGTAATTTATTTTTAATTACTTATTGGTAAAATTTATACACTCAACTAATTGTGATTCATACTATCTTTGAAGTACCTATGTTTTGAACTGCTGACTGAAATTGAATTTCCGTTGCTTGAAAAGCTGATTATATACTATACTTAATGTTGAAGATTTTCCGTTTCATTGGTATATTTAAAGAATACCTATTGATTCAAATTTTGGATAATGCATTTTCAAAGAAATATGAAAGTAATTAAAGAAGATACTCAAGCAGGCTATTTTATTTCTATAGCTACCTAATTAGCTATCTGAGACCTATAGCTTATCACTCTATAAGCAACTCATTGAGAAGTCGCACACTTGGTTCAATAACGCCACATCTCAAAAAAAGCATGTAAAAATTCTACAAAAAGGTACCCTATTCCTGTCTATCACAGTTTTACCGATTTACATTAATTTTACCCAAAAATGTTAAAAAGAAGTACTTTTTTGAGATGTGGCCTTCGTATAATTGCAAATTTTTTTTTGAGATGTGGCGTTATTGAACCAAGTGTGCTAAGTGTTACTTGGCGGCTTGTAGAGTTGCATAACTATGAGTGATACGGCGCAAAATTTGCAATTTTGTTTTTTAAGTAATGGTAAGAAAATTGGCCTTTTTCGTTGCAATGCCTTGAATGCTGTATATGCTGATAAAATGAAATAATTTTTAATGAATTAAAAGTAAAATTTATATTTCCAGAAATACATTGTGATGCGTAATCAAAAATATCTTTTTATTCAGATGCGAATTCTCAGGACGAAACAGACTTCATGAATACTTTGATAAATGATATTCTCGGAATTCTTAATGAGGAAACAAAATCGCTTTTTTTTGCTTTAAAACGATGAAAATTGACAAGACAGAGTCATAGATTTTTTTCGTTTGTGGCAAATTAGAAAATATAATAAAATTTAATTTTTTTATGTACTTCATTGAGAGATAATGAGATAAATTTTCTTAAATCATGATGGACAAATTTTCAAAAAAAAAACTAAATATGATAGATGAAGGAACAGGAAAAATTATGATAAAAAAATGGACCGTGTTTTTTTTGTAATCGTCTGGATAGTAAGCAGCCATATACTTTCACTTGGAAGAATAATTTCATGAGGAAATTTCCTTCTTACTTTTCTTCATTAACGCGCCACGTATTGCAACAAAGGCCAGAGGCAGGGAGAAAATAGGGAAGACTAAATGAGGGGAAGGAAGGAAGTGGTTTTAAGGAAGTGAAACAGGATATCTGTTGTCTCTTCGTTGTTTCCAAGGAGTTGGGAAAGGGTTGAAGGAAGGATTTTGTTTATTTATTGAATATAATTTATGTAGTATATTTTTTTAATTTTTAAAAACATTAAATAACTTTTAAAATTATAATAAATAAAAAAATGATTTTTTAAATTTTTAAAACCCTTGAAAACTTAAATTAAACTTTATCTCTTCAATTTTTATTGGAAGTAATGTAATTTTTATCGAAATCGTATGGAAAAGTAACTTATTTTACACATTTGCTGTAAAAGCACTGCCCTTTCAACCTATTTTGGCAGTAAATTTATGGCATAGCAGAAATAAATAATGTTTTTTTTCTTCTTTGTATATACTTAATACATAATAAAGATCTTTTTTAGGACAATTTGCTCCTTCTGGCTTTGTATTTAATATTTTCTTGGAAAAATATATTTTTTATTCCTTTTTTCCTAATATTTTCATTATTTACTCAACTACCTACCCGAATTCTTCCTTCATAAGAAAAAGGTGCATGAAAAATTTTTATGACGAAATTAATGATCGTGAAAACTATTGCAAAATCAAATTCACGTTCTTATTAGTTAATTTACTCATTTGTTCGGCTCATAAAAATACAAATGACTTCGGGGTGTGTAATGAATTAGTTAAGTAATGAAGAAACACCGAGAAAATTGGTTACGAATATTTGGTGATTGATACGTATACTTACTTGCATTCACCTCGACAGCCTTGTTGTGAGTGAACTTCATTGCTTAGCTCATTATTCATCATGAATAAGCTTCTAGTGATTGTACACTAGTGGTACAATATGGAACTCATCCATCATACTCTTAGGCATAATATAGATATGATGAAAAATATATCATCACCCTGATTTTTGTGATGTGATTATCAAGAGTAATCCAATAAATAACAACATACTGAAACTCACCACATGTATCAGCTATGCGTGAGTGTGACCTACAAGGGTTAGCACTTCTTCAAAACCAATTGTTTCAATTTTTCATGTTCGATAACTGATTTGAAAAAATTAGTTCTGTTATAAAATATTCTATACGTTAAATTTCTCATAGAAATGTTTATTAATATTTTTATTATTATTTATGTTTGTGTAGAGTAAGGAATATAATAAAGGTAACAATATAATTTCAGAGTTCTGCTTAGATTAAATGTTATCAAACTGACTCTTCTCAGATCTTTTCCTAAGAAATTCTGCACAATGATTGGCAGCGAAAAAAGAAAGACATAAAAATAAGTGAAATTTAATTTTTTATATATATTAAAAAGATATAAATCTGTATATCGTTTTTTAATAATTTTGATTTGATAATTTTGTCTGATTTTACGGGTTTGTAGGGATAAAAAATCAAAATATTTAATAAAAATTATTACCCAAGTAATTTTTTGAAAATGTCTAAGACCTACCTCATAACCATCTATTTATCTATTTCTAACTTAGATTTCGCTTTCGTTCTCCATTTTCCTCCTAATAAGGTATCACGATTTTGTAAATTTTTGAAGAATCATCCCTTCTGAGTATACGCGATAAATACAAATTTGGAATACTTATTTTAATATTCCATGCAGATGGTCAGAGAAAGTTGTTATTACCTTATATAGTGTTCTTATTTACGAACTCCGTAATAAATAGGCCGCTTAAGATCGATGCAACCTTCTTATTTAATCTATATAAGGTCATGATAATGTAAAATACAAATATCTTGCTTCTAGGACAAATAATCTAATACCTCTTAATCATCAATTATACATCTATCTATCTGTATTTTTGCAAAAAAAAGTACATGCGCCGAAACAACGAAAAATAAATGATATAGCAGTAGATATAATATATTCATTCTGCGCCACCTGGTTTTTCTTTACACCAACCCTCATTTTTTCAGCTTTCAAGAAAAACAAAAATGCACTAAATTCTCCAATCTATAATTTAACCACCTTTTAAAACAAATATTAATGTTTTTCTCATAATTTTTTAAAATTCAGCGCATTTTTGTTTTTCTTGAAAGCTGAAAAAATGGGGGTTGATGTAAAGAAAAACCAGATGACGCAGAATGAATATATTATATCTACTTATAGCCTATTAACTAAAATTCTTGTACGTGATTGTTTGGTGCGTGAAATTTATCTTTAAATCCAAACAAAACGTGCTACATCTTCGAACTGAATTAACTATTGTTGATTGAATGAATTCGTGAATGTTTTTGTTGATATAATACATTTGATACCTAAGTGTTTAGTTAGATACCTACTTGTGTCTTGAGCATAGATATACTTACGAGTAGGAATCATTATCTGAGAAATAAGCGCAAGACTAATTCAAGATGTTTGGAATGAAATTTTGAACATGATATTCCATTCAACAAGTTTTTATTCCAACTTTTTTTTAAATTCATAATTACACCGGAAGGAAAAGAGGTAAATGTGATAAAGTTGGGTTTCAAAGAAAGAAATCAGCGCTAAAAAACTAGAAAAAAATCCTGTAAAGTAACATTGAAATTAAAAATTTTTTGATTTTTATATTTTTGTCAAAAACAACATGAAGATGATTTGATATTTTATTAAGTTATTTTAGCATTCGGATTGTTCAATATTTGTTATTTTTTATTTATTTTATTTTAAAACGAACTTTATCACATGCAGCTAATAGCTACCTATTTATTATTCATGATTATTCATGATTTTTATCGAAATCACCAGCTTAATGATTATAATCGTACTAATAATCTTACAAAGAAGCAAGCTTGGGGGAACCCACTGGGGAACGGAGGAAACCCCGGTGAGCCGGCTGCTGGTATTTCTTTTAGGAGCCGTGAAACCAAAAATATAACAATGTTCTAAAAATACTGCAAAATCCCGCAAAATCAACTAAAATTTTTACTCAAAAAGAAACATTTATGTATTTTCATTTTACTAATCAGCATTGTCTTTCATTACCTACTACATAGGCTACCTACTTATTTTTAATTTAAGAAATTTATTTTATCTTCAAGTTTGTTCGCATTAAAAAAATAATATCCTCAAAATCATGTTATTTTTTATTACCTAAAGGTATCAACCACAGAATCGCAACTTTGACAAGCTTTCATTTTTTTCGGGGGGATTTCACAGTTACTTCATGGGAGCCCTACGCATGGTTTTCCCCGAGCCGGTCCAAAAAGTTCTGCCAACCCTGCAAAGAAGCAAATTTTAAGATAAAAATTAGTTATACCTCTTCATTTGCAGTTTAATTCTTTATTTTCATTTCAGTTGTCAGAAATGACAATTAGATTCATAAGTTGATATTTATTCCATTTCTGTTCCTGAAAACCCTTTGTGGTAAAAGAAAGATCCACTATTTACGTGAAATTGGTGACCTTTATGATATAAAAAAACAACTGTAAAGTTTTTTAATTATACTTAGGTTAGGATAATTCTTTAAAGAATATTAATATTTCATTCTTAAAAAACTAATATTAATTTAAAATTATTATTGAACTTTCATGAAATTAAAAATATTATTTTATTATCATTTTAATAATTTTTAAAAAGTAAAAAGTTATTCATCTAATTCTTGAATATATTTTAATTGTATTAATGAAGGTAAAACGAATCAGTAAAGAATTGAAGACTTTAGTTTTAAGGCTTTTTAGTAGTTATTTATTTTATTTTATAACGAATTTTATCATATGTAGCTGCTAGCTATCTATTTATTATTCTTGATTTTTATCGAAAAGTTCCAACTTGATGATTATAATCGTACTAATAATCTTACAAAGAAGTAGAGAACTGAAAATATAACAAAAGCGTTCGGCAACGATCATACCATGCTGAATACACCGGTTCTCGTCCGATCACCGAAGTTAAGCAGCATCGGGCCTGGTTAGTACTTGGATGGGTGACCGCCTGGGAAAACCAGGTATCGTTGGCATTTTTTTTCTCGCGATTTTCGAATTTTTTAAATCCTTTTATTAGTGAATATTTTTTATGAATTTTCATTTTATGAATCAACATTTTTTGCGCATAAAATGAAAAAATCGAATATCTGAAAATATACTTACTACTTCAAAAAAAAAAGTTTCATTAAGGTTATTTTTATATTTTTCTAATCTGTAGTTTAGAAATCTCTTCTTTGGGTTTATAACTAAATTACTCGATATAAAATTATTAAATAATGTACATAAAAATAAAATCATTACTCTTTAAACTGAATTCGATCAAACCTATGATTACTTAAATTAATTAAAGGCGAATAATTAAAAAATTTGAAATTATCAATTGTAAATAATACTTCTGAGTTATTATACATTATTATTCATATTTTTAAATGAATAATGCCTTAAAATTTTTCGTCTAATTATTTCGAGTAAGTATATCTGTAATGATTTTATTTTTATGTACATTATTTAATAATTTTATATCGAGTAATTTAGTTATAAACCCAAAGAAGAGATTTCTAAACTACAGATTAGAAAAATATAAAAATAACCTTAATGAAACTTTTTTTTTTGAAGTAGTAAGTATATTTTCAGATATTCGATTTTTTCATTTTATGCGCAAAAAATGTTGATTCATAAAATGAAAATTCATAAAAAATATTCACTAATAAAAGGATTTAAAAAATTCGAAAATCGCGAGAAAAAAAATGCCAACGATACCTGGTTTTCCCAGGCGGTCACCCATCCAAGTACTAACCAGGCCCGATGCTGCTTAACTTCGGTGATCGGACGAGAACCGGTGTATTCAGCATGGTATGATCGTTGCCGAACGCTTTTGTTATATTTTCAGTTCTCTACTTCTTTGTAAGATTATTAGTACGATTATAATCATCAAGTTGGAACTTTTCGATAAAAATCAAGAATAATAAATAGATAGCTAGCAGCTACATATGATAAAATTCGTTATAAAATAAAATAAATAACTACTAAAAAGCCTTAAAACTAAAGTCTTCAATTCTTTACTGATTCGTTTTACCTTCATTAATACAATTAAAATATATTCAAGAATTAGATGAATAACTTTTTACTTTTTAAAAATTATTAAAATGATAATAAAATAATATTTTTAATTTCATGAAAGTTCAATAATAATTTTAAATTAATATTAGTTTTTTAAGAATGAAATATTAATATTCTTTAAAGAATTATCCTAACCTAAGTATAATTAAAAAACTTTACAGTTGTTTTTTTATATCATAAAGGTCACCAATTTCACGTAAATAGTGGATCTTTCTTTTACCACAAAGGGTTTTCAGGAACAGAAATGGAATAAATATCAACTTATGAATCTAATTGTCATTTCTGACAACTGAAATGAAAATAAAGAATTAAACTGCAAATGAAGAGGTATAACTAATTTTTATCTTAAATTTTGCTTATTTATGCATTACATTACATGTTCGAAGTTATGCTTAACAGTTTGTTTTCATGTTTTTATCGCATAATAATATTTCTTATTAATATCTAGATTAATAAATTATTGAAATGTCAGTAAATTATCATTTATAAAACAGGTATGTATGCAGGTAAGCAAAACTTCATTAATTCTTAAAATATCCATGATGCTATCATTCGTTTTTGTGGTTTAAATTCTCTTAATTCTCTCTGTGTACACTTCACTGTCAATCATAGATATAGGTATTCTCGAGTCCAGACACGATTAATTGATAGTTAACGACGGTGAATTTAATTACTATTCACATTAATGCTTACAATTTTAGTCATAATTTGATGCAGGGTATAAGCAAGATTCGCACGTTGTAGAAATATTAGTTTGATTGAAATTTTTAGTGCGGTGTGTACAAATTTTCAGTATGATTTCATAAGCTCCACTTTCTTTCCTTTAATGACGTAGGTTTTACATAGGTACCACATAATTATACGGCATGGTGTACAGTGAATTAATGAGATAGGTACCTACCTACCTCTTCACGTTTTGGAAATTTATAGCGGGTTAGCGGTAAAATGTAAATAGTTTTTTCAAGGTCAGACTACCTGTACCTACTACCTATGTACTTGAATGCTTGCAATGTACTCATATTCTATACCCGTAGGCGTTGCATTACAATTCGCTATTATGCTGTCTTTTTGTACTGTTTGCAATTGACGGGTGAAATACCATATCTGTTGTCCTAAGTCGCGATACACATTTGAAAAAATCACCTTACCATATTCATGATCAAAAAGGCGAAGTGAGCTAGTTTATTAGATAGTAACAGAAAACCTAGCTCGTTTATCACGAAAAGGATCATTTTCCAACGTTTTGTTGTCTACGTAATTCATAAATAATTTCTATTCCTTAATTTTGAACAGAACAGCATCCCTGATGATAAACCGAAACAACACTTTTACCGGAATAGTCCAGTAAAGGGATGCTACTAAATTTAACGCCATATTGCTGTTGTGCTGGAAAGTGGGAATTTCAAATTGATATTTTTAAATGGGCATCGTTTAATCGGTTTGCACGATGTGGTGAAGAAGGTGGAATGGTGAATGAGGTAAGCAACTAGGTTCTTGAAACCGACCCAGCCCGTCTAGAGACTCCCTATTGAATATACACATAACTGAACCACGCATCAGTATTCTCTTACTAACATTAGATATTATAACACTGCGCATTTGTGTGTGTGTGTGTTTGGGAATAGTGATACCGGCTCGCGGAGCCATTCCCAGTTTGTTACTGTTCCTCGATCACGTTCGATTAGTTCAGTTGAGTTTTATTCGTTTGAAGTACTGTACTTACGCGATCCGTGTGTTCAATTTGGAATATTTTCGCGAGTGTTTTTTTTTCTTAATTTAATTTTTTGCTTGTAGTGGTTGTTTCATTCTAGTTGTGAATATCGAAAATGGCGTGCAACAGGGCAGCGAAATCTGGATTTGCGGCTGAAGCTCAGCGAAAGGTGAATATTTCTAGATTTGCAAATGTATACCATTGAAATACAGCAAGAATTAAGTTTATTTGAATGAAAAATAATGAAATTTCCTAAAATATTTCGTTTTACTTTTTGTTTGTATTTCGTGATAATGTAAGGTGGTTGCTTTGTTTACTTAATAGTATTATCCAATCAACAGGTTAGGGTTGATCGTTTTCATCGGTTCTCATTTTTTATTGGACGAAGCAGTAATTACTGATTAGTGATTTGATGGTATGCGTAGAAAATGAAAAATTTTGTTTTTTCATTAAATTTGAAATCAGTTTGGTGTTTTTATGAGTATGGAAATCGAATAATATCATCGAAACGTATTAAAATTGAAAATAATTTTCACTTCAGAAATCGTAATCTTGGTTTCATGATGAGGAATTGTTCAAAAAAAGAGACGTTTTCGCGTTCACCATTACTCTATTCATACTTATCTACTACTAAGATGCTAAATACCTAGTTACCTACAACGCTACAACCTACACGGTTTGTTGATCCACTTCCATTACTTTCAGTGGATAAGAAATCGCAAATTGCAAAAAACTTTTCCAAGATTTTATGAATTAATTACCTTACATTGGACTGCTGTAGTCGACCATCATTTAGTCTAAAAATCCAGATGACTATGTTTTAACTTGTTATTGATTTTTCTCGATATGACAAGTGTAGCATTTTGCTGCCTCCTGTATTTGGGATTTCGTTGCATTAATAATTGGCATTTTTATTTTTAAAGAATATCGGTTCAATCTTAAATTCGATTTACTATTACTAATTGTTCATTCACATCATACATTTGCCATCGTCTATGATTATACAACGATTGTGCCAATGATAATGTCAAATTGACGCCAAACTGGCGGCCTGCTGAATACAGTGCTGGTTTCAATTGACGAATTTATTTGTAATATTTGAGAAAATGTATAAAACACCCGGACACACTTTAAACAAATGGATTGGCTAAGTGACTAATTTAATGTGCTGCTTCATTTAGAAAGTCGAGAAATTCTTATCAGTATAATGTATATTCCTATTAGTCACGGTTATCCCGGTTGTTTTTTTATTACCAAACTCTCATGCCTTATTATTCATTATCATATCGAATGCGATGACAACAAAAAAATGTTCGTATCGATAGAATACAGTAACAGGCGACTTTAACTTAGTAGGTACTGTTATTATTACTGGTGAACCAGCATTATGGATACGTTAATTTTTGTACAGATGTTTATCGTTTAATTGCTACATCAATTAATTAAATGGAAAATTATTCGGCTTTTATTTGCA
Source organism: Phenacoccus solenopsis (assembly GCA_009761765.1). Taxonomy (NCBI): domain Eukaryota; kingdom Metazoa; phylum Arthropoda; class Insecta; order Hemiptera; family Pseudococcidae; genus Phenacoccus; species Phenacoccus solenopsis. Next base: position 7,690,501 of record CM019753.1, read on the forward strand.
TTCAACAAGTCGCCTTATGACCTAGTTATTATCGTCTGTTTCGCAGCATTGACATTATTTTCCGTTTTCTTATCGATTTTCCCATTTTGACGTCATACTTCCCTGTTCTCCACCGTTGCAAACGCGTGTCTTGAAATTCAGAGGTCATAGCTGTGTTTTCACGGACAAACCGTGTTTTCTTCTCGAAAAATTATTTTCTCTCTTCATTTCCTGCAGATATAAATGTATGGAAATTGTATAACAGACTCGTAGTTGTAGTTTTGAGCTTTTATGTATAGAATTCGATGATTCGAGCTTCCTAGGTACATTTGCTCTGGTGATAAATGATTAACTAATGTTTTGAACTATCCAACATTTGAGAGACTCGTTACATTGCCATATTTCATGCAATAATTCGTGAATAGGTGGTTAGGTGCTCAACTTAAATAAGTCAGTTTTACTCTTTCTCCTGTGAATTCTAATTTTCACATAAGTAATACGTATTTACAAATAAGTGTTCTAATTATGCCTATAGCTTACCTGACTGACTTTAAACCGGTAGGTCATTTTCAACTTACAATCTTTGATAGGTTAATAAATGTAGGATTTTTATCAATATTTGTTGGTACGAACATGGAATTAGTCAAAAAATGAACTCTCAACTGAATCCATTTGAGGTAAAAACCTCTTTGAAAGATTTCATTTGGCCTTATTTCCTTCAGCAGGCTTTTTTTGAAGTTGGTAACTGAAAATTGTTGAGCAAATTCCCACCCAAAAACACATTTTCTCTTCACTCTCTTCCTATGAAATTTTTATGCTTCTCATGTTTGAAAACTTCATGAAAACTCCTTATCTCTTCACTAAATGTATGTGGAAAGCTAAACATTGTATGAAAGATTTGTTGGGGACTAGAATTGAGAAGTGCAAAACGCAGCTACAAAGCCTAAACCGTTTTGATCTTGGTGTAATATGATGGAGCAAGAGTAGGACGCCAGCATATTCCAATTTCAATTTTCCAAGTAAATTTGGAGCTAGTTGAAGCAAACAATAGCTTTTTAAAGAACTTTTGATTCATGAAATTTTTTGTATCTTCTATATTTCCTCACTTATTCCGCCTAGAAAACTGGAATCAAAATATGAGCCATAAAATTTAGATCAAGATAAATCCAAATGGACGGAAGGTTAAAATTTCAGTAAAGCTTGAGTAGTCTTGAACAGCTGAAATTTGATAAATATTGAGTCATATAATTAATGGAGTTGAGAAGCATGATATGTGATGTTAAAGAGGAAGAAAGAAGGGTATCGTCCTCACAATGTGAAAGATAATGAATGAAAGGTCCACATTTTTCTATTATGGTCTCATACGATGAAATGAATTCAAATTATTGATGTAACTCGTCACCCCACCCCACCCCCCACCAATTTATAGGAAGTTCATAATTGAAAATTTTCGACCTTTCGGTTACTCCCATACTGCATTTAGTCTCTCCGCTAATATCACTTGTAATCATGGATTTAGGATAGCTTACTCTGCTAAAATAATATTGTGATTAGATATGGTAACGCTGTTTTATAACGAAAGGTAATGAACGAAAAAAAAATTGTAATTTAACTCTGCGTTTGTTCATTCCTTTTTGTCATAAAACAGTTTCCACTACAAAGTAGAAAAATGTAAGCGTACGCTGGGTGTTAAAAAAAAATAGTTATTTTTTGTTTTTTTTCTCCCTCTTCTTTTAGTTACAGGATTATTTCGAATATTCAAATTCTTGCATTTCGACATTGATACAAGTCTGCGTATGTTCAGAAATACTTTTGATTACTTTTTTGTTGTTGTAGAGATTTTTCAACTTCGCTTAAAATATTCTATGTGTAAAATTTGTGATCAGAAATACTGCATTATTATTGAAACAACCTTAACTCCGATGTGAAACGCAGATATACGAATACTAACCTTTCCGCAAGTTCTTAATCTTAAATGAAGAAGGTTATAATAGTTTCCATTTAAAGTGAATTTTATTATAAAAAAGATAGCTGAGTGGGGTTTTCATATCTCTGTGTTTCAGACCTTTCTTAATGATATGACAAAAAGTGTTCAACTTATTCCTGTAGGCAAGAGATCAAGACGTACTATATATCCTGAATGTAACTTCTTAGTTCGTTTTGAAGGGCATAGGTGGTGGTTATTTAGCCTCGATACTCTAGATTTGAGTGCAAAGTGATTAACGACATTATCTGCAAATCTGAATCAGCCCTTATTAAAAACTCAGCTCATATAATGTTGCATGGCTGTTTACGTTTTTTCTTTCTTTTTTTCTTTCTTTTTTCTTTCATTAAAAACTCAACTATTAAGAATTATCTTGAGTTCGTAACAATAAGATAGACATTATCGTTGTAATACCATCATATTTCTCGCTTAAACTAGCATCTGTTATTTTTTCCTCGTAATTAAAAATACGAATGAATAAAAGGAGTAACATCAACGATCACATTTGCATCTGCTCTTTAGTGTTACATAATCGCGTAAATTCACGCCTCTTATTTTCACCTTCATGATTTCTCGCGCTGGAATAATTGAGGGACTCAAATGTACGATTTATGTCCTTCCCTTTTCCAGTTTCAAATACACCAGATGAAATTATCTTGGCATCTTCACATCGCAAGACAATTGGACGAAAAAAAAGTCAAGTATCGCGTTATAGCGCAGGTTTCGATGACTCGAAGAATTAGTGTAATGACCTTGATGCAAGGTGAGTTCAACACCGGTGCTCGGATTTGCACAAATACATTGTAAGCACTGACAATAAGAGCTGAAATAGCCGCCATTTGTGAATACTATTATTCTCGACATTGAATGGCAACAGCGTACAATTACGAAGGTATTCACGGTAGTTAGTTATTGACTGAAAAGCGTTTACGAAGAATTTATGAAAACGAGTTTACTTTCATAAGAGCAAGTATAGATACGTACATTGCTGTGCGTTTTTTTTTTTTTCGAAGAAAAACGATTTGTCAAAAAGTTATGGGGGACAGCCGGTTGGATAATGTTTTAAAAAGCCTTATATGATATACACCACGTATATATTACCCAGCGCTGTGTACTTGGAAAGGGTACTTCAAATGAAATTCAAGTGTTTATAGGTAATTCTAGATGATCTCAAATATTTATTTTATCGATATCGTCATTTAGAAAATTATTCGTCGAAAATGGATATTCGTCACCAAGGTGAAATTCTGCGAAACCAGTCGTCACGTAGATTCCCTCTTGTAAAAGCAGATTATTCGTGCGCCCTTTATCAAAAGCGAATCGATGGAAATAATTCGCCAATGATGTAATTCATCAGACGCTCTTACACATATGAATTTCTGGCCATATTTGGTATCTGCGATAGTACACGTTTCGTAACGACCATCTTTAAGAAAAAAAAAAAACACGCATTTCCTTCCTGAATGCACAGTTCATGTAAATAAATTCGAATACGTGCGTGAATAATACCGTTTTGAATTTCAAACGTTGCGAATGGACACGATTATATTGAGGCTTCGAGTTTAATTCATTTTTCGTGTTTCAAAGATAGTTTATAAAGCACTCGACGAGTAAACCCGATTGAAATTGATTGCGGACAGATTCGTACTCTTGTGTGAACGTTATTTTCGGTGATTAATGTCGCCATAAGTTACACGGTGATTTTTCAAGTAAAAATTAAACGCGGTAACTTCGTCACGTGCCAAAGTTAATATATGAATAAGTAATTAAATGGATTTCATAACGGTTTCTTTGAAACACGGTTTTGTAACCGATAAAGGAATTAATTTACGTCGGACATTTCCTTCGTGTGTATTTGTCTGGAATATCAAACCAAGAACGTAATCCGGCCAGATTCACGAGCTTTATTAAGTAATCGGTGAAAACAAAGGTAGAGATGGGCGTGAGGTAAATACAATTTTGGATTCAGCGACGTTAGACCTTGATGTGTCTGAAAATCTTTCACGCGCCATCAACGTTCAGTTTTTTCCATTATAACATTTTACTAGTTTTTGTCGCCAAGAATGCTTATTGGACGTTCGATTTATCATATTTACTCATTAGAATCACGTCGCCGGTACAGTTCGATAGATAAATTAACGAAGATTTGGCCGAAGTCCGCCACATGGAAGAATGTTTCGATAACATGTGCGTGAAATCATTCGAAACGGACCAGAATGGCAATGGCAAAATATGGCGAGTAATCTAAGCATATGATAGCTTATCAATTCGGGGAGGGTTTCTCGAACCAATTGACGCGATAAATTTTGTTATTCTTAAAAATACGTAATAAATGATAAAATTTATATATTTGCTAGCTACAAGGTACATGTATTATGGTTTTAGGCTTTTAGCTTATTGTAAAAATATCGGCAAATTATTGATGTATAATTAATTATTTAACATCTTCCTAAAAATAAATCTAGTGTTTGTTTTACGAGAAGAAAATTTTTTCTCGTATTAGTATATCAACAACGTACAATATTTTCATAAGGTTTCATTCGTGTACATTATTCGAGTGACGTAATCGCTTGAAAATTCGAGGTTAAGTAGCGATACCTCGAAAGTACCCACTACCAAAGCATCATTATCTTGTTTGCACTTTTATTTTTGGTGCTTAACTGCCTATCGAACGAATATACGAGATTTTTCTCTCATTATACAATCGTGTATGGCTGAAAATTTACGAGAATTTTTAATAAACCACCATATCATTCATACTCGGTTCGTTGTATACGATGAGAACAACACGTTAAATCTTGCTCCAGGTCTGGAATGTCTTTATCATGACCTTGACTGTGAAGTGGATTTGATATTATAATTACTATATTTCCTCTCATTAAATCGTTTATTCAACTTTCTTCGAATTTATAGTCGAGACTAATCGTTGCTTCAGATAATTGATTTGTAATAGCCGATGGCTCGTATAAGAGATGTTGAAACTAGAGTTGAAAACTTCGCCAACACCGGAACGTTATTATAAATAAGCAAATTTTACTCTTATCGTCGATTGGTCTTCGTATTGAATTCATCGAAGTAGTTTAATATTTTATCGATATACTTTTATCAGGAATTTAACGTCATGATTTACTGGTCGAGCTTATCGAAAAAAAAAAAACAACAACACAAGGGAATCCGTGTTGCTTAAATTTATCCTATTTACTCTTGTAGGTTGGTGATAAAAACTTGGAAATATTTTTTAATAATTTTTTCATACGTATGAAGCTAATAAATATGATTTCTAGTCATTAGCGCACCCACACGCGCGACATTCAAGGGTGCTTTGAATCCTCCCTTGAACAGCGTTTTTTTTCTTCTCTTCGATACTAATGTCTTCAAATTACAAGAAAATTGTTCATTTTCAAGGAGCTCTGAAGCGAATCACAACCTAGCTAAAAGCTACTATGGGAGAGGAACGTTTAACATGCTTAGTACGCCTGAATATTGAAAAAAACATCGATGTGAACGTTTGCTAGGGAAGAACCTAGGCGTTTGCAGCTGAGCAATTTGTGATTTCTTCAAAAAATAATTATGTAATTATTGTATTTTTTGAAAACTGAATAAAATTCAGTTGGGTACCTTTACCTATGCTTGGTTACTCAAACACCTCACAAATCCGGAAAGAGCGTAAATAAAAAAAGTACCTACCCACCGCTACCTTGTAAAAACGTAGACTACATAAGATGAGTTTCTGCTGAGTTGCCCAAACTTTATAGAAAAGCAATATTTTCAAAAATTAAATTTTTTCGCTCGTTTCATGGTAACAAGTTGTTCATGAGGCAAAAATTTCAAGTGAGTAGGTGGCTAAATTTGAGGAAAAAATTGTAAGAACTTGCGGATCATTCAAAGTACCTTTCCGTTGAAAAATTTCACTCTTCAATTTCCAAGAGTTAAGTTCTAAAGCACTTCTTCGATCGCAGAACGAGACTTAAAGGAAATAAAATACTTCGGAAATAGTTTGAAATTTCTGAAAGTTTTCAATTTTTTATTCTGCATAATGTAATATAAATAAAAAGTATAGCACTCGTATATTCTTTATAGACGATTTTTCGAGCTACTTTTCAGAAAAAAATTGTTGTTGTCATTGTGAAGTGATTTCACGAACTTTATATGATACTTTACGCATCTCAGTTCATACCCTGGTAATTTAGTGAGCACCTATTTTCACCCGAACCTGTGAGGCTGAAATGACAAATCTTTGATTGAACGAACAGCGGAATAGCGAAACTATAATAGCTAGCCAACGGATAATTTTGGGTTAGGTATCATGGTTTGCTTTGCAATTATACTCGAATCATGCTGAGATGAAAGTTAATTGTTTTAAAAGATGATTAATTTTACACCTACTTTCTATTGAAAATAATATACTTTTTAGGTTTTTTCTTTTTTACCAATTCCTATCCTTTTGTGAAGTTTATTTATTGTAGGATCAGTTATGGTTATTCTTTTAAAGGTGAAAATAACACGTCGCCTAAATACATGCATCGAAAGTACCTAGGTATGACAGCAATAGTGAATGATAGGTACCTATACACGCACAAAATCCTTGAGCATAATGAATAATGTTTACGTCTAACGTTGGTAATGCTGATTTTTTATTGTGTCCCAAAGTAAGCATTCATTTTCTCCGGAATTTTAACCTTGAAGCATTTCCCTTTCGCGATTATTTGGATCATGAAGCGTGTTTAGATGTAGACCGATTTTACCTACAGGATTATTTGATACCATGATTAGGACCATGATGTGTAAATTCGCATGCTCTCTAATGCCTATAATGCTAACTTGACCTTTACGTAGGTGATTATAACTCTTACCAGTGACTCAGAACCAGATGTTCGGTAAAATGTAATTTTAAAACTTCGAATCGATTCATCAAAGGTACGAATACCATTATGCAGGTACGTTCAATTGAAAAAAAAACTTGGTATGAACTAGAAAGAAGTGAAGCTATATAGATATCTAGAAATTCGACGCGAACAAAGTCGTTTGTATCATAATACCATAAAATATAAAACCTGTTTACAAAAACTCACAACTATGTTGTTGAATTTTTCGAATACTTCTACATAGATCAGTCGAAGATACTAGTAGTATACTTTACATTTTATATACCGGAATCGATGATCTCGTTTCCACACATGTGAGCATCGTGATTCACGAAATGATAATAGATATAGTCGAACAGCTTATGAAGTAATCAGTATTAGTGGACAAATGTTGAATTTATTGGATCCAAATTTAAACTTTTTTTTTTTGCGAGTTTTGAAAAAACAATAAAACTCTTTTGACTTGAAGAGAGATTGTGTAGACTTTTTTCGTTCTGTGAGATGGTAATCATAGGCTATAAATTTTATTTAATCTTCGAACCTTTAATTATGCTCGCCTTCTTATTCTTATTACATTTTCGCCTGCAGGTGTACGCCACATCTGTTTTAACCGACTACTCGTTTCTTGGCTTCTTTCAGTTTACAGCTGTATGATCGAAATTCTGCGAGTATAACTACACATTATAGTTTGTAGAAATGGAGAAATTTCATGAGGTGAATTCATATTTATGAAGAAATCAAGCGAAATAAATATTTTATATTTTTGTCTGTTGTGGAATTTTCTGCTTTGTGGTCAACTTGAAGCCATGTTCATTCACTTTTTTTCATAACTTGAAATAATTTGAGTATGATCTTTAGGCATTGTGTTAGAAGAGGATTATTTTGGTGATCGACTCATTTTGAGGAAATGAGAGGGAATTGTTCATTTTTGAAAATCGTTCTTTTCAATCTTCTCTTCGAACGTCTCTGTGTGTTTTTCATAATTGAAAGCTATTTAAAGAAAAGGTATCTTATAGGCTAGGCCGACTTTCGATTATTTTCGAAAAATAGAGAGGCTAGTTCTCAGTAGTTGTTGAAAGACTTCAAAAAGACATCATGAAAATTTTATCACCAAAATCCACATAATAAGCTTAACATTTTCAAGTGAAAAATTAATTTTTGGGCTTAAAAGTCATATGTTGTCCAATCGCATTGAGCGCTCTACTGTTTGAAAATGAGTTATTTGTGTATGACAATGAGTTTGAAATTCATTTCTTGTCCTAAAATTCCCATATTATAAGGTACTTGGTACAGAATTTTTTTTCAGTGTACTAAATTCTTGAACCACACGTTTACAGAGTAAGTGGGTCCGAAAAAGTGCTTTATTGACCCTTATCGCTTTGAAGTTACTTCTTACTACCTTTCGTGGGATATCACTGATTTGTACTCATATAACGTCTTCGGGCAGCAGGTTATTCTTTCGCTGATTTTCTTTATTTTAATACGCGAGCTACTTCTTTCATATTAATGTTGTATCGGTAATACATACAAACGCTTCATATATGGGTTTTAATTAGTTTCATTAACGGATAGATTTATCAAGCTGACACGCTAAACGCATGAAGATTTTTTTTCTCAAGGTCTGTTGCTCATTTTACGTATATGGAGGTACATGTATTATTTACTTTTGTGAAACTGGAACCCAAAACGCCGCTGGTTTATCACGAGATTGGGTTTAAATTACGGACATGTTTTTTTAATTGGCGTTTATTGCAAGAAATATGCATTCTAAACGCTCGTCCGTACGGAAGCATAGGCTATACCGAAGTTGATTGAAGAATAAACAAAAATTCGTTACATGTGCTTTCGTTTAATCAAACATGACCTACATTCTTATCAAAATATTGCCTTCGATCTATTGTGATGGGTTTTTGAAGGTGGTGAAGCTAGGGTTCGAAAATTAAATACATTTTAACATTTGTGATTTTTCTTTCATCTCTTTCCGGGCGTCAACTTGGAATACTTTCTTTAATGGAATCGATTAAATTTACTTTATCGTTTCATTGATAAAATGAAACATTGCAACGAGGATATGCGTAATGATTACGATTGTTGGTTATTTCATCTCTTTTCAGCGCTCGAGATAGCGAAGGATGTAACAGAAAATAAATAAATGAAAATAGGTCGAATAAACAAAACTTTCAACGTGCTCTTAGACTTAATGAAAATGTATTACATTTGGTGCGTTTTATTACGCCTCTTTTTGTGGCTTTGTTTGCATTAAATTGGTGATTTATTGCCTTTTTAATTCATTTAATTCGTACATTTTAGCGATGATCGATTTTATTCGTTGATTTCTATGCTTCAGTTGCGAAATTTTATGTAGTGTTGAGACTAGTAAAGTTTAATGTTTTAAGTTTGAAATTTTTATCGGTTGAATGAGTGGTATTTCATCGATGTTACTGTTTTCGCCCACTAAAAATTCAGTAAAGACGTCTGTGGAAAAATTTGTTCGATACGGAGTTGCATACAAGTTTCAAGAGAATTTTATCAAGTGTGAAATTTCGAGAAAGTAACCTATCGATCGGAGAATTTCTTAAATAAATTTTGAGAAGAGGTGATAACAGTAAAAATGAATTTTTAAACTTCTTATTCGTAAACATCATTTTTTATCTGTTATTTTGCGAAATTTTACGTGGAAAGATTTATCAACTGGTATCTCTCAATTCGTTGAGAACTGCATTCTACTTGCTCATTATTTATGAGTGTATTTTTTAGTAGCAAATCTCATTTTTTTCAAGTGGAAGGGTGAAAAAAGTATTCGACAGTGACCCTTGAAAAATTTCTAAAGAATTTCATTCCTCATGATTAATGGTAACTTCTGTCCAAATATGGTTAAACTTTTGAAAATTGAAAAAATCGAATTTGAGCATTTTGAATTTTTTTAAACTTAGAATCGACTAAATACTGAAAAAAAATTATTCATCAAATTCTTAAAATGTTATCGCTCTTTATATGTATTATTATTCTTTTTTTTTCTTTCTACCTCATTTTACCTTTTCTTTAATTTATAATTGTTTCATAACAATAATTATTGTAGTTAAGTTTTAGTGATTAAGTTGTTTTTTATTTATCTTTGTTGTGGACAAAATAAATCAAATCAATGAAATATTTTTTTTTTGAAAATCACAAAATTTTAGGTATTTTCAAAAATCTGTGATGAGACGATAATTACATGTATAGTATGAGCTAAAGTTCAGTTCTTTAGAACTTACGTTAGAAGACAAATTTTGTCCAGTTTTACCTTACAGAAGTATTCCAAATCCAAACTGTGAATAATCTCGTGGTAATATAACATCAAGCTGTCATAATTTGAAATAATGTAATGATACATATTTTAAGAACCACTGTAAGGCAAAATTCGGCATATTTTGTCTTTTTGAGTCTCAACAATCTCAAATTAAGGGCATATCAGGCATATGACCTTTAAATTACCCATTAATCATTTATGCTAGGAAATGTGCATATAATTTGGTGCTTTTTCAAACATTAAAAAAAAATCTATACCCTTAAATTTTGAAAATAGTTGACGATGCCTCAAATATTTTTCAGTCTTGGGCAATAAAATGTCTTTTTTTTCCCATTTAGTTTAATGTGGCGTACATTGCCGGTAGTGCCAGAAGCACAAGTGGAGGTGATTAAATTCTATGGAAGAGATTACACTTGTTGAGGAAGTCTATTGAATGTAATTACATCAAATTGTCCTAGAATAAGTTTTTTGAAAAATTTAAAATTTATAAGAAGTTTGACCCTGTTTGACAAGGATTACAATTAATAATGATGAATGAATAAATTTGTTTCAGGTTTTCTGAGAGTCGGGTTGATTTTTTCTTCACTCCCCTTCCCTTACCCTCGAAAAAAGATTCAAATTCTGCCAACAACAATTATAGGTACCTAAAGGGGGAAGGTTTAGGATCGTATTTCATGAGTGATTTTCAGGGAGAGAGAGAGAGAGATTCGGTGTAAAACTTTAAATTAAATTCATGTTTTAGTTTTAAATTCTTGGTTAACTACATTGTGTTATTGGTACCTCTAATATAACCGTGTGAAAGTGCACTGAATAAATGAATCACTCAGTACCCTGCAATTTCTGCGTAGGTATCAGGATTTGTTCTTATTTCACTTGCATTTACGCAAATAAGCTAGTAGAGCACCATTTTTTGAATAATCAAAGTTTTATCAATTTTTCTCTTTTAAAGTTGACCTAATTTCGAACGTATATAGCAATTTTAAAAAGAAAAACTCTTCTCACCTCCACCTACCACATAACCCTAATACTTTCGTAATACGAAATCCCACTATAATTCTTGTACTCTGCTATTATTCTCTACTCTTTGCTCTCCATTCACGCGAATAATTGTATTCGCTACAGTTGAAGCAAGTAAACCAAAAGTAATTATACGTAGGTTGAACAGATGTTGATTCGAGTAACACTATAATATACAATTACCTGACGTTTCAGCAGTTTTATTCTCGAAATGTAGATGCTAATGCGGAACATTCTGTTTTCAGATCAACAGTAAATATAGCGAAGAATTGGCTCAAGAGTGTTTAGAATGGATTAGAGTAATAACTGAAGAACCGATTAATGTTTCTGGCGATATGGATAATTTTTATGAAACTTTAAAAGATGGTACCTTATTATGCAAGTAAATACCAATTGCAGATTTTTATTTCGTTACAATTACGAATTATCGAGAATTATGAGCGATAAATTGTTCAGATATTCATGCAATTTTTCTATTGTGAAATTTTGTCGAAGAGGAACAATAGAATAATCTCATGTTACGCTTTGTGCGAGTTTTATGTACATTCTATGACAATACTCCTTAAATGTTTTAATTGAATAAAAATATTATGTTTTCAATTTGAATTGGTTTAATATATGACTATTTTGATGATTATATATTCAAATATTCATGTATAGGATTCCATTATCATTATAACTATGAAGTATATCCACATGCAAATTCCTATGTTATTTCAAAATTTGAATTCCAGGTTAGTAAACTGCATAAAACCTGGTTCAGTGTCGAAAATCAATCATACAAAAATGGCTTTCAAGTGTATGGAGAATATCAGTTCTTTCTTAAATGTTGCTGCAGACATGGGTGTACCAGCACAAGAAACATTCCAAACGGTAGATTTATGGGAAAGACAAAATTTAAATTCTGTCGTTACGTGCCTACAGTCGCTCGGCAGAAAGGTAATAATGGTTTCTCTTTGGTATTCTTCACGGATTACTCGATGTTTTATATGTACGGATTTAATATAGGTATTATATGTATATTTCCATTTTAGGCTCATAAATTCGGTAAACCTGGTATCGGACCGAAAGAGGCTGATAAAAATGTAAGAGAATTCTCCGAAGAACAATTAAAAGCCGGTCAAACAATCATCAGTCTACAGTACGGAAGCAACAAAGGAGCTAACCAAAGTGGAATTAATTTCGGAAACACCAGACATATGTAAAAATTTTTGTATTCTTTAATGCTGTTTACTTCGAATCATCGTTGAGAGAATTTTTGAAGCCAAATTATTTAAAGAAAAATGTAAATTTTAAATATTGTTTCGAATTAGAGTTTGTACGGTGTGAATGCCAATTTTTGTGTAGTGATATTTTTTTATCAGTAATAAAATTAACAAAGGTTTCTTGCGATGTAAATTAGTAATTTATTGTAATCGTAAAAAATAATCTAAAATCATGCATAATATGTATTTTCTTGCATATATTTAACGCATTTTATCTTAATTAAGTAGATATGACGATGTAGCATTGCTATCATTCTTTTTTATGAAAAACTTTTGAAGTTTATGTTTGTATTGTTGATTTTTTTTTCTATTTTAATAATAACGATTTCTCCCGATTGTTTGCTTCATTTTACAGCGGTGAACGCAATAGAGTTTTGTAATTTGCTTGAACTTACATTTCTCATTGTAATGTTGAAATCAGTCTGATAGATTGTGCCATATTTTTGCGAATTCTGAATCTAATTTATTGCTTTTATTAGTAGAGGGTAATATGTTATGCGAATTGAAAAATCATTGCATGACCATAAAACCGTACACGATTTAGTTTGGCTACGCATTTATTATTAAAGTTACGGATTCATATGTTCATACTTATTTCACGGTGTTCGATTCATATTTGAAGAATTCTAGGCATGCTAAATGAGCTATATTTCTAAATTAAAGTAGGCACAGCATTCGCAACGAATCATTTTTAAGTACTTAGGTTTGAAAACCACGGTTTAAGAGTTTTTAATAGTATACATAAACATAATAACTCATGTTTCGAAATTTGAAACATAGAAGTATGAAAAATCTCTAACGTTTATTGAAAACATAAAATTATTTGTTATAGATTTACTTCCTTAATTGTAAAAATACTAACATTGAAATTTTGTTCATTACAATTTTTGTTTTAAATTATCTTCATTCTTATCATCATATCTCTCCATTTCCTGACGAATTTCATGAAGCAATTTTGTTATCGAGTTGATAGTTTCTTTCAATAGATTACATCCATCTGTACTAATGGTTGGTAATTGGAAATGCCCGTTAGAAATACAACTCGTTATTTCTTCTTTCATTTGGTTATCTTGGTATACGTTTTTCAAATCTTCTTCATGAGCGTAAACTTGACTACCACGTAGAAGTTCTTTTTGAAGCTCATCTGTACGTGCAAAAAAGGCGATGAATAGAAAGCGAAAAACTGTTGTCCAACTTTTTCATGATATGAAAAATAAGAATGCTTGCACAGCAAAAATACTTACACGCCAAGTTGATGGATTCTTCTCAATGCGTAAAATTGTGTTAATCATTTCTCTATATTTGGAAAGTACTCGGTCGTAATCTTGCACAATAGACATTTTTCTGGAATTCAAAGTATGTTTCGGTTAAAATATTTTGAATTTTTCACGAAACCGGCTACCAGTGGTCAAGTTCATGGAGCAAGCTTGCAGCCTTTCAGAAATGTGCCAGTGTTGCCGTATATTAAAATTTATAATGAAAATATATTTCATTTTTTTAAAAGTTTTTTTAGGTTTGAAATAATTTGATGCTGAAAATAAGTAATATTTTTGTAGACGAATTTCATATTAGATATTTAATAGGATAAGAGGAATGAATTATATGTTATAGGTATCCTGCTGAGCTTAGAAATTAAAATTTGATATTTTCAATTTAAATGTGGGAACAATTTATGATAATTTTATAGGTATTGAAATTTATTCTTCAAAGTTGTATCACTCTTGGATTATTTCATAGATGGGTTTGTTGTTTATTATGATTGCACCTTTCCTTTTTTTCTCACCATTATGATTTAGTAATTGGAAACTTGTAGCTTGCACACTGTATCACAGAATTGAGTCAATGAATTAATAAAATTTGAAATTGAAGCAGAGCATAGTACTAGAGGGGAGTTCGTTTTATAACGTCAAAAGAGACAGACGTGTTTCACTGCGTTATCTATAGATACGATATTGTTATTGATTGTGATTTTCTATAGTTCGAAAGTAATGGTATAGTTAAGAAATAATTTGAAGAAATAATTTGAAATAATTTCACCAAAAGTTAAAATTCAAAATGGACAGCGGAAGTGAAATAACCGATCAAGAATTTAAAACCATAATGCTAGCTTCAGCGAAGGAAGTAAGTGAAATAAAATCATCTCTCATTAATTTAGTGAAAAGAGTTACGAAGATAGAAGAAGAGGCAGAAAAGATAAAATCAGAAAATTTAGAGCTGAGAACGGAGGTTATGGACCTAAAGCAAGAAAACAAGATTTTAAAATCTAATATAAATCAAATCGAGCAATATTCAAGAAAAAATAATGTAATTGTGAATGGAATTCCGGAAGAAAAAGGAGAGAACATACGGGAGATAATAAAAGCTATTGCGGATGTGTTGGACGTGTCGGTACACAACTACGACATATGTGCAGCACATCGTCTACCGGGTGGAATTGATAACGCACGTCCCATTATAATCCGGTTCAATAATAGTGAAATAAAACCTAAATTGATTGCAGCGAGTAAGAAAAATAGAATTACGTCGGAAAACATCGGTTTTAATATTAAAATGCCAATATTCATCACCGAACATTTAACTAGAGAAACCACCGAAACTTTCAAAAAGCTAAAGAACTAAGAAATAGGGGATTGATCGAGTTTGCTTGGTGCCGAAATGGAAGTGTTTTTATTCGACATCAAGAAGATTCTCAACGGATTCGAATTAACGACCACGACGAGCTGAAAAGGCTAGAAGAACAATTATCAGGAGCTCTACTACAGGAGGAACAAGCTAACATAGCTACAAATACAGAAATATCGATTCCAACTCCATCCGGCTCATCGGCAAATAGTAATACAAAAACAAAACAATTATCGATCAAACAACAATTAGAGAAAACTCAGGTCAACAACGAAAAAAGACCTCCTAGGGCAGTAAGAATAAAAAATCAAAAATAATGCACGAACTCCGTTTGCCCAGTCGAGCCAGGTCAGCTTGGGCAAAAACGACCAAACCCAATTCGCTACCCAAAAACTATAAGAAAAGTAAAAATGGTTAAAGATTTAGACAGATATAAAAATAATTTATCGCTGAAAAATACAAATAGTAAAGATATTGATAAAAATAATAATGGTTATAAAAATAAAAGTAGAAAGGAATTAAAAATAAATAATAAAAACCAACTTAATAGAAGTATGAAAAATCTGGATAAAGTCAAAAAAAATTCTGAAACTAAAAACAACCAAAAGATAAAAAACAAAAAATTGATAGTTGCTTCCCTAAATGTCAGAACCTTAAAAGATAATAATAGATTAGAAGAATTAGAAGTCGCAATGGGCAAATCATCAATAGATATTTTGGGTATTTCGGAAGTTAGAAGGTATGGAGAAAAAATAGTAGACACAAAAAAAGGGAACTTATTCTGCTACACTGGTAATACACCAGGACAAAGGGGGGTTGGATTTTTGATCAACAAAAAATGGAAAAGAAAGGTGATCTCCTACGAAGGTAAGTCAGAGCGGATAGCGTCGATTAAATTAGATCTAGGAAAAAATAACACAATTACCCTGATTCAAGTGTATGCTCCAACAAACTTAGCAACGGATACTGAGATTAAAAATTTTTACGATATTCTGTCGCAAACAGTACATACCCAAAAAACAAACGTTAAAAATCAGCTAATTATTATGGGAGACTTCAATAGTCAGATAGGTAAAAGAGAATTAGAGGAGAACCATATTATGGGACCATATAATTACGGCAAACGTAATGAAAATGGTAAAAAATTAATAGAGTTTTGCCAAGAACACAATTTGAAAATAGTAAATACCCTATTCAAAAAAAGACAAGGAAGACTTTGGACCTGGCTATCTCCTAATATGGAATTTAAAAGTCAAATTGACTTCATGCTAACCTCTAAAAACTCTAATATATTCACAAATTTTGACGTAAACCCAAATTTTGAATTTATTTCTGATCATCGAGTCATAAAAGGTGAGATTAATATCAAAGGGTGGAATTTTAAAAAATCACTTAATAAAAATACAATTCAAATAGCTCGTGATCTTCAAAAATTGAACGATTACAAAAATTACGAGAATCTATTAGCAAAGAAGCTCGAGGGATGGGAAAAAAGAAATAAATATGAGAATGAGGATACAAATTTAATAATGAAAGAACTAACAGAAATAATACAAAATACTTCAAATGAAGCATTACAAAAAAATGAGGATAAACAAAATAAAAAATTAAAATTCCCAAATGAGATACAAAAATTAATCAAACAAAGAAACTCCTTAAGGGATAAAAAACATAAGACAACGAAGGAAAAAGTTGAATTCGGATTACTGGCAAAATTGGTAAAACAAAAACTCAGGGAATACAATAGAGAAAAAGAAAATAGAATGATATCAGATATACTAAACTCAACGAAAAATATGAAAGAAATTAGAAAAAATTTATCAATGGGAAAACAATGGACAGTATTTTTAGTTGACCAAAAAAATACACCCATATACACAAGGAAAGGTATAAATAATCTAGCTTCAAAATTTTATGCAGAACTCTACACAAATAAAGACTCTACAACTGCAAATCAAAATAATTTTATCACAGAGGGGGAATTGACAATACCAACTTTCCTACAAGCTGAAATAGAAATCATAGCCAAAAATCTAAAAAATAATAAAGCAGTAGGAAGTGACAATATCAGCAATGAACAAATTAAATTTGGGGGGAGGTTCTTTGGAAACATTTGACCCTATTATTCGGAAAAATTCTAAGAGAAAAAAATATACCGGAAAAATGGAAATTTTCAGATATAATTCTAATTTTCAAGAAAGGGGACAAACACAAAATTGAAAATTATAGGCCAATAAGTATCAGCCCAACTCTCTCAAAAATTTTTACAAAATTAATAACGAATAGAATCAAGAATGTTTACTCCCAAAATCAACCAATAAATCAGGCAGGATTTAGGCAGGGTTATTCGACTATTGACCATCTATTTACCATAAATCAAATTATAGAAAAATCAAAGGAATTTCAGTTTGAGGTAAATTTCGCTTTTGTTGATTATAAAAAGGCTTTCGATTCAATAAATCATGGATTTTTGGTCAAAGCACTACAAAATCAGGGGATTGAAAAAGACTACATTGACATAATTAGCCAGTTATATAAAAATTTAAAAGCAAGAGTCATAACTGATGTTGAGGGAGAATACTTCGAAATAAACAGGGGAGTAAAACAGGGGGACCCACTGTCACCACTGATTTTTAATATAGCACTAGAGGAGATATTTAAAAAGCTAAATTGGGACGAAAAAGGAATAAAAATTAATGGGGAATATCTAAACAACTTGAGGTTTGCAGATGATGTGGTTCTATTAGCAAAAAATAAAGAAGAATTGGGACAAATGGTTTGTCAGCTAAATCAAGGCAGTAAACTGGCGGGATTGGAAATGAATCATGAAAAAACTAAAATAATGTCAAATAATCTGGATATAGATATTAAAATAGAAGGGTGGAAAGTGGAAAATGTAGAGGAAATAACTTATTTAGGCCAGCTAATATCGTTAGAAAACAGTACCCAAAAAGAAGTGGAAAGAAGAATAGCAATCACTTGGAAGAAGTTTTGGGCCCTCAAATTTATTTTTAAGGGAAATTTTGGAAGCTACCTGAAAAGCTCAATATTTAACAGCTGTGTACTGCCGGTCCTGACATACGCCTCTCAAACATGGGCTTTAACGAAAAAAGACGAACAAAAATTGAATACAGCACAAAATGCGATGATGAGATCCATTCTAAATGTGAAATTGAGGGATAAAATAAGAACTTCGACGATCTATTCAAAATTAAGAGGTATAAAAAATTCGGTACATTTAATCAGGGGGCAAAAGTGGGACTGGGCGGGCCATGTTGCAAGATTAAACGACAATAGATGGACATACAAAGTTTTCATTTGGGACCCAAAATTTAAAAGAAAGCGGGGAAAACAAAAAATAAGGTGGGAAGACGAACTTAAAAATTATCTAAATAACAAACAATATAGTAGGGTAGCGATCGACCGGCTCGAATGGGCGCGGTTAAAAGGGTGCCTTTGCCCTAAAACAAAGGGCAGTTAAGTTGAGATAGATATTTATTTTTTTAAGATGTACCATATTTCACTTAAATAAAGGCTTTTTGAATTTGAATTTGAATAGTACTAGAGAATTAGGAAACCAATAGTTTCATCTTACGACGTAGTAGAATAGAAACTAAAAAATTAAAGTTCAATTTCAAATATTTCAAAATTCTTTGGTTTCAGGGGTTTACAGGCAACTTTTGAGACTTGCATGTCGTTCAGTTGGTTTAAGTCAAGTTTTACGGTAAGTTGTATTCTTTCATTTAGCGGTGAAGGACCTTGAAGGACAAGGACAACAACAAATGGGAGCAAATGGAATTCATTCTAGGTTCATCGAAGTCTCTTATCTCGTCTTACATTCTAACTCTCTGAGCGTGAATTTTGAATTATAATTAATTTTCGTAATACCGTCAGATATTTTGATACACATTTTGAAGTTCACCAAATCAAAAAAACTACAAAAATTATAGAAAACTTGACAATTTTTTTCCCAAATGTAGCCAATTTTGAAATAATCTTATAATTGGTAATCCTGTTTCAAGTATTGATGAGTTGTAAAACCGTAATCAATTCGGTTGATATCCGTTTGGGAAAAATAAATTCGTGGATGTATCTATAAAACACGCGGTTAAAAATAATACGCTTTTTCGAACAAAAAATCATTAACTGGTGATGGTTTATTATATTTGTTCAAATTTCGCAAATAATGGCTGGGCAGAAATTTCAATATGATGAAAGTGGCGGTACATTTTATTACTTTATCTTATCATTCTTAGCTCTTCTTCTCATTCCTGGAACATATTATTGGTGGCCACGTAAAGAAAAGAAAGGTAACTTTACCATCTTATTTCAATCATAATTTCTCGTATAAATATTCTACCCAGCACATATTAGTTTTTCTTCCAATAAATTCAGAAGAACACCATCAGGGCACGAATGTTGTCACTGGTGTTCCTAAGTGTGTCATTGAATCCATCGAATTTTTTGACGAATAAATTAACATCAAGTTTAATTCATTTCACAGATGCCGAATCCGAATCATCCGTTTGTCGATGCCCTGGTTGTAAGAAGAAGAAAATTGTTATGCAAAAAAACGAACCATGGAAAATCTTCAAAAATTTATTCATGTTAGTTCATGCGTAATTTACGTAATTTAAGTACACATATCATTTTAAAAAAATCTTCTCTTAAAAATTACAGAAAATTATTAATCATCGGTGGATGGGTAATCTTAGCATTCTTAACGTACAAAGTTTCCCAATTCGATTATGAATACTCGAACTTCGATCCTTATGAAATACTCGGTGTTCCATTGGTAAGTAGTGATTGATCCGCGCCACATTGTAGTTTAATAACTAAATTAATGGTATAATACCGAATCGTTAGGGTTCTTCCGAAGCAACTATCAAAAAAGCATATCGAAGACTTTCTTTAGTTTTGCATCCTGATAAAGAAACGGGAAATGAAAAAGCTTTCATGAAGTTAACCAAAGGTATGATTGAAGATTATTTATTTAACCAATTAACAGATTTATTTACCATGTATTCTATCACCAGCTTATCAGGCTTTAACTGACGACGAATCTCGTAAGAATTGGGAAAAATACGGTAACCCGGATGGACCCGGAGCTATGAGTTTTGGTATTGCTTTACCATCATGGATAGTTGAAAAAGAAAACTCCATCTTGGTTCGTACACTTTCGAATCTAAATGCGAATTTCAATTCGTATTACTTCATTCGTTGATAATTACAGGTTCTCGGTCTTTATGCATTAGTATTCATGGTCGCGTTACCCGTAGCTGTTGGAATGTGGTGGTATAAATCGATCAGATATTCCGGTGATAAAGTAAGCCCAACTTCATATTGTTTTCCCAGTGATATTTTTCATCCGCATCTGTCTATACTTATTTTTTATTTCCTCAGGTTTTACTCGACACGACTAGATTATATTATTATTTCTTCCATAAAACTCCGTCGATGCCTCTTAAACGAGTCGTTATGATATTGGGAGCTTCTTTAGAATTTGAAAAGAAATACAACAGCGAAATCGTGGAGAGGGAATCGGACGAATATGAAATGCCTAAAGTACCCATATACGCTTGATTAATCACCAAAAAGTAGTATCATTATTTCATCAACCATTATCATTTCAGTTGATCAGCCAGTTGCACAATTTGGGAGAGAAAAATCGCGAACGTCCATTATATTACAAATACTCATTAAAAGCTCGAGCTTTAATACACGCGCATTTATCACGATTCCCGTTGAATCCAGAAACATTGGATATCGATAGGATGATAATAATTAAAAAATGTCCTCATTTAATTCAAGAAATGATCAACTGTATCGCTCAGTTGATACTTCTAGCCTATGCGCAAAGAGGTGACTAAAAACTCCCTTAAGGTGTTCCTTTAATTTTTCATTTGAAATTAATTTACTCCATGTTTCGTTTCAGTTCCAAGACTACTAAATATAGAAACGTTGGAAAACTGCATGAAATTATGTCCAATGATAGTGCAAGCGTTATGGGAATGTAAAAGTCCGCTCTTACAATTACCTCATATTCAAGAAGAACATCTGAGACATTTTGTGATCAAAAAGGTATATTTTTATTCATAATTCTGTAACAATGGTGTTACAAAATTTACTCACAAAAATATTGAACTGTTCCAGCGTCACATTAGAAACGTTCAACAATTCGCTCAGTTAAAGCATGAAGATAAGAAATCTATTCTTAAATTCTTGAAAGATGAGCAATTCGATGACATCATGAAAGTCATCAGTAAAATGCCGCACATAGATTTCCAAGTGCGATGTGAAGGTTTGTGGATCAGTTTCACGGTGCTGCATGTGTTTTCTTTCTGTTGGCCAAAAAGCGCTCTAGAAAACGAACTTTTCTAATTCGAAAGTTGGCAAAAAAGCTGTGAACAGTAAATTCACGGAAGCCCTGAACTAATATACTGTGACCAATAATGAGTGGGGGAGCTCTTGAAGAGTCCAAATTTGGTCCTTCAAGTACTTTCTGGTGGCAGTGGGGACATTGGTTTCTTTCGATAAAGAGTATCTCTGAGATGAAAATTATAAGATGCCCTCACTCAATCCTTGATCAGTGAAGTACAAGCCCCATCAATGATTCAGCATGAGTATACATTTTCCATTAGAAAAAGAAAAAAAAATCAGTTTTGATATATTTTTGTAGAGCTAAGATATCAGGGATAATTATATTATTTTCTTCACCTTGATCTCCTTCACTGAGGTACCAGCCCCCTCAAACATTCCACATTGGTATATGTATATTCTTTTTTAGAAAAAAAATAAAATTCTATTCTGACATAGATTTTTAGAGCTAAAATATCAGAGATGATAATTATATAATTTGCTCCACTCTGTTCTTGTTCACTGGAGGAGTAGCTCTCTCAAACATTCGACATCAGTATTAGAGATGGACAGAATCGATTGATTATATCAATCCTATGATCCATTAATCGAAATTTGGAATAACCGATCATTCCATTGAACGATGATTTATCCATTGATTAATCGATTGTCATTTTCCCATATGACTATTTTCAAGATTGATTTTTTTTTTAATTTAAAATTCTGAATTTGTGAAAAAAGGTAAAAAACTGATATGCATGCAAAAGAGAATAATGTAAACAACTTTGAATTTTCAAATTTTTGTCGATTTTTTAAATCTAAAATAGGTGTACTAGAATAAAGAAAAAGTAATTTTAATTTCTAACAAAACTCATTCAACAAATTATTCGTTAATCTGTTAATCTTTAATTTTAATGTAAAAAACTAGGAATTTTTGCAGCGATTTCTATGGTCTAAAATAAGTGAATTAGGATGAAAGAAGAGAGACTCAGGATATTACCCCAGATAACGTTCAATCGATTAGTCAATTAAAAAAAAAATTGATTAATCGATTAATTGTCAGTTTTGAAAATAATAGTTAATCGATTAATTTTTGGATCTTTTAATCGATTATTTAACCCTAGATTCCTACACTGGGTGAAAAAACACCCGGTGTAAGTTTCTTGGTGCGTTGTAGGCAATACGCAGCGCTCAACGCGTTACAACGCTAGTGCGCGATAATCATCTTCCTTTGGGCAACAAAATGCGCTACGAGTTGAACTGTTTTCCCGTGTGTGTGGGAGGGGGGTGTGACCAAACGTTTTTTTCAAAATAATTTTTTATCTTAGAATAGTAACAAATTAAAAAAAAAGAAATCGATAATTTTTTATAGAAAGGAATATAATAATGAGTTTCCTAAGAAATTTGCGAAGAAAGACCTATTTTCAAGATGAAATTTTTTTTTTTCAGAAAATGACTTTTTTTGGGGTAGTTGGTAACACTGCTTTTTTATACCATCATTCACATAAACGGTATATCATGTTTTAGCAGAGACGATTCGCATGAATTTTCACCATAACCCATCCTCGTAGACTTAATTACAAAGCTGTAAATTACTTTTTAAAGTTTTTATAGTGTAGGAATGTAGGGTTAATTAACTGATTAATAATCCTCCATTACTAATCATTATAATTATATTCTTTATCAGAAAAAAAAAATTAATTTTGACGTAGTTTTTTAGAGCAAAAGATATAATGGATGATAATTATATTATTTGCTTCACCCTGCCACCATTCACTGAGGTATCAGCTTTCTCAGAGATTCGACATCAGGAACTATTATTATCTGTATGAAAGAGAAAAAAAATACAATTTTGGCATTGTTTTGTGGAGTCAATATATCGGAGATAATAATTACATCATTGTCTTCATCCTGCCTTTGTTCACTGAGGAACCATCCCCCTCAGAGATTTACAATGATTTATATCATTGGTAAGAAACAAGAAAAACTTTTCACCTTGACATAGTTTTATGTGCTAGAAAAAACGAAAATATACAATATATTTAATTCTACCCCTCTTTTGTGAGGTACCAGCTCACGTTGAAAATTTTTCAATGAAATTATTATGAACAAAAAACATGCAAATATTTCGGCGTGGTTGGGTTAGTTATTTGAAAAAAATGCATACCCTTATGTAGCTAAGTGTATTATCGCATGTGAGATTACGCCTTCTGTATTTTTAGTTTTTTTGCATTTCAATGAGCTTGATTTTTCTAATTAAAATTTGATGATATAAGATGATACATTTTAAAACACGTGCGCTTCAACAGAGTAAAGTGTATGATTGTGAAAGATTTAAAATATTTCATATTTTTTGCCTCTGATATAATGAGCATCTTGTCATCAAAAACTATGACAAGATGGAGAATTTTATCGTTTTTTACCAATGATAACAATCTTCACAAATCTTTGAAAGGAGCTGGTACCTCAGTAAACAAAGGCAGGTTGAAACAATAATATAATTACCATCTCTGATGCCTTTACTCTACAACACTATGCCAAAAATTTTTTTTCTTTTTTTCATAGAATTTTAGATAATACTCGTACGTCCTGATGTCGAATCCTTGAAGAGGGTTAGTACCTTATTGATCAGTGATGAGGTTGGAGAAGTTACGTAATTTTTATCTCTGCGATACCTTTATTGAAAAAAGCACTGTCTCTAGTACCATCACAAAATACTTAAGGGATCAAAATGTACCTTTTAAAAGCCCTCCCTATCTCATTAGTCACTCTTGGAATTGAGGACGTTACCTGTTTTAGTTTAAAGTTGCCGTGAGTTTGTGTTTCATGCATAACTTTTTTGCTACATTTCCATAACTTAAGATGAACGAAAATAGGCCTCAGAAAATAGAGTGTACGATTTTCGTATTATATTCATTCATCTTATTACCAAATTATTTACAGTTATCGACGACGAAGCTTCTACATTTTTCACCGCCGGAGCCATCGTGACAGTGACGGTAGTTTTAAGACGTAAAAACTTAAGTGAAGTGTTTGGCGATGAAACCTATAAAGATAAAAATATCATAGAAAGTAACGAAAAAGAGAAGGAAAAAGAAAAAGAAAAAGAACAGCAACCTGAAGAAAGTAACGAAAATGGCGCCGAAAAAACTGAGGCAGAGCAACAAGCAAATAAGGTGAAATTTTCATTTCGCAATAAAAATACATGTAATATTATTCCGTGAAATTATTTCGAAATCTTTTTCTATAGTCTAATCCTCGGCCAGTTTGGCAAAAACGTCAATATAAACCTAAAAAAGGTAAAAAACAAACTCAAAAGAAGCAGCAGTCTAAATCAAAAGCTGATATTAAAAAACTTAATTGGGAGAGGAAGCAGAAAGAGAAACAAGAAAAAGAGAACGTAAGTTGGCAAGAAATGTTATTGAGAAAAAATATAATTTTTCGTATTTACCGTTATTTTATATTTAAAGGAAAGTTCGAAGCAAGAAAAAGATGAGAAAAATAAAGAAGATAAGAAAAATTCTGATCAAGAAGACAATTCCAGTTCAGATAGTGAATCTTCTTCGAGAGAAGACGAAGATAGCGGAAAATCTGATAATGAGAGCGAAGATCAGAAAAAAGTAGGTTTATCGTGTAATCAAATGTACTTTTGTTGGGGTACCAGATATGGAAAAGGTAGGAAAAACGTCAGCAGTCATGTCGCATTAGTGAAGTTGAGTTTTAATTGGGACTTTTTTAGGTAACCAGATAATGGTTAACCTCTTTATTCCTACTGGCCACATTCCTACCTAGTCTCCAGCTCCTCTCATTTTGAGTAAACCGACATTTTTTGAGGTAAATTAAAAAATAGAATTGAAAAAAAACGAGTTTTGTTTATTTCCACGAAGAGTTTCTTAGCGAATTTTCAGCCATCCTATCCATACCCGCTAGCACTTGGTACGAAGAAAAATATGTACGCCAAAAGTTATGTAACCATTTGAAGACACCATCCTTTCGTGACTTCTTCTCAGATTAGATAGACTGTAATAGCTATCGTTTTTCATTAAACACTCTGCTAAAAACAATTCTTATTCCTTCAATAATATACATGCAATTCGTAATTAGACATTTTGAAAGCCCTTGAAAACTAAAAAAAAATTTAAATTCCGAAAAAAGTCTATTAATCTTTGTAGTTCTCATTAAATGTGCTAAATGTTTTTTTATTTAAAAAAGTTATGATAAATGAAACTAATTAAAATATGACAACATTCGCGTCAAAATACGTGTATAATTTTCTATTTTTAAAAGGAAGAGCCGAATTGAGCTGCTGGGACACCTGCAAATTCCTCGTGGCCCCTTGGAGTTGGGCTACCTGAGGCTCCTTTCGGGTAACTTGAAATTATGATGAATTGAATTATGAGATAATAAATTTCCTAACAAGAGAAGTGATCCAAATGGTCATTAGAAAACATAAAAAAATTTCAATATCAAAGTTGATAAGAGCATCTGCTAAAATTTATTAAATATAAAAATTTCAAAAATATTATTTTTTGGACGATTTGATTTTTTTGTCCGAAAGTAATATTTTAAATTAGTATTTTTATGATATTTTAAATCAATGTAAATATTGATTTAATTTAAAAAAAAAATTATTTTAATTTATTTCTTCGCAATTAATTTTCAAAATCGATAAAATTGAACTAAAAATTACATTCTACATCTATTTTTCAAATGAATAATCATATTAATTTTTCTGCTATTTTTTCTCAGTATTGATTATTTTCAAGTATTTTTAAAAAGAGCGAGGAAAGAGTATTTACTTGCTAAAAAGAAGATGAAAAATCGCCCGTCGTTAAAATTGATGGGGAAACTTGCTAAAATACTGAGAGAAAAATTTTCACAAATTCAAATGTTGGAAAAATTAATTTTTGAACAATTCCGGAGTGCAAAAAATCACAACTTCGCATAAAATGTTGTAGTGTAGATATTTTGTGTTTTATAAGGATGAAAAATATGGTTATATATCCAAAAAATTTCAACTGTCCTAAAATTGTATTTTTTTTTAAATTTCGTATTTTAAGAAATGTACGGAATGGTTAGTAATTAAAACATTCAGTGGGGCCCCTTATACATTTTATATCACTTAGGTACTTCTGTGTTGAGTTTTGAAACAATGAACGCCTCTGATATCCCTATTACTTGCTTATACATATAAATCACGTCTTCGATTGCGATACTAAACGCTTAAATTTTCATAGCCTCTTAACAAACGAACTCAAGAAAATAGCAATGATGACGATGACGACGATGATTGGGAAAAATTCCAAACTGGTATAAATAAGAAAGACCGTGTTTTAGAGGGCAGAAGTAAACAATCTCATTCCGTTCATTGTCCTTATTTCCCCGAGGTAAGGATGCGTTTTCCATACCACTAATAACCTAAATAACATCGTACTCGAATTCACGCATAAATTTTTGATCAGGATAAACAAGAGTATTGGTGGGTTTACGTTAGTGATCGTAAAAGCAGAACGTTATTGACTGCTCCGTATCACGTAACTGAACTCGTTGACTACGACGAAATACAGTTGAAATTTACGGCGCCACGATGGCCCGGAGTATATACTTTCGCAGTTTGTCTTCGTTCTGATTCATATTTGGGTTTCGATCAAATGCACGATATAAAGGTACAGTTGAAGTTATTGATTATTCATATCGATCGTTTTATCGAACTTTATTTCATTTGCAACATGCGTATTTTGCAGCTTGACGTCAAAGAAGCTCCAGAAATTCCAACCGAGCATCCGCAATGGGAGATGTCCGACGAAGATGACGAGAGTAAAGCTGAAGATAATGATGAAGGCATTTCTGAATTTACCACCGACGAAGACGTGGAAGATTGAACATAAAGATGTACATAATTTATTTAAAATCGAATTTTCTTCAACTGTTAATGCAATTGTTGGAATTTTATTGTTTTTATACGCAGCATTTTTACGAATTATTTTTAAATTGTAATCGATTATCGTATTTTTATCGAACTATGTAATGTTGGATTTCATATTTGTGATATTAGTCCGCATTTGTATACTAAAATATTTTTTCTTTTTGCGACATGAAAAAAAAAAAACTCCTTACTTAGTTCACCGAAAATGTATGTTACGGAACTGATCGTAAAATGGTAAGCGTTGAGGAAGTGATCAACTTTCAGCTTTGATACTCCGAAAAATTCCAATATTAATTCCTGTAATGTCAGCTTTAAATTTTGAATTTAAAATCTGATGTGATAAAAGACTGTTATTACTGTTGTTATGCTATAAAACATTACCATTTTTTTAAATAAAAATTTGAATATTTCACTATTTAAGAGAAACTAATTTTTTTTAACGGATTGTCGTAGATACTAATTTATTAAGTAAATATTAACTGTCGGGTTATTTAAATAATTATTATTTATTGTCTTTGAAAAGTTAACATTTGTAGTTCATTTGTACAGTATTTGTGTATGGTTGAAATATACCGTTGTTGAAGGGATTTTTTTGTTGTTTTTTTATATAGATATTGGAAATAAAGCAAAACAAAACAGGCAAAAAATTTTTTTTGATTTTATATTTTGTTTAAAAAATTTGGAAAATATTGAATTGACAACTAGGCCTGGATTTAGAAAATTGAAAATGTAACGACGCCTAGCCCTTCCTCCTACATTTTTTCAACGCCAATATTCAAAACAAATACATCACTTCAAGCCTCATAAAATAATTTTTTTTAAATTAATGTCGAAAGTACGACAATAATCAAGTTCATAATAAAAAAATTATGATGGATAAAAAAAAATATTTTTCAAATTTCAGAAAACCCTGAATTTTTTAAATTTACGACATTTACAATTCTGTTAGAAGTGTTTCTAGAAACTTCCTGAAGAATAAAAACAATTTAAAATTAATTATTAAAATTTTTAAAACCCTTGAACATTTAAAAACATTACTAATTTTTTTTTTAAATCAGTAAATGAATAAACATTATCTAACAAAATTGTTGGCCTCCTGAACGTTCTTAAAAATTGCCACAAATTAAACATTAATTTCAACATTTTTTTCCAATTCCAAAAAATATAAATTTTCATCCCGCTTTAATAAAGTGGGCATTTCACACTGAAAAAATCGAATTATTTTATAGTAGAAGGATTTTTCTTCAAATTCGAATTTAGAATGCCGCCTAGGACATTTGTTACCATTTGTCTCTTTCAGGAGCGATGCTAAGAAAGGATGAGGGTGGGAATCAGAACTCCTCCTATGAAATCATCGTGTAATTGCTCTACATTTTTTAATGAAAAAATAAAAAATTTATTTGTGACGCGTCCCGTCATTTTAAGACCTCCCCTAGTATGTGGAACTTAAAGTTTATATTTACAAAAAACTATGTTTTTCACATTTTCGTAATTAATTGACCATAACTACCTACTTTGATTGCTATGAATCATTACAGAGAAATGTTTACCTTCTCAAATTATGGTGTGCTTTCATAGACTTCTATTCTATGGCATTAAAAAAATATATCCGCTCAAAATTTCGCCTAGTTGAGCCCCCTTTGCACTTATCAAAACGATTCTGAGCATGACCTTGACCAGTAACATATAATGAAGTTGAAACTCTGTTGCTAGAGATAAATAACGAGAATGATTTCAATTTATTCTTGCAGATCAAATTACATTACAGTATTTACGCTAATAATGTGTAATGTATACTACGTACAAAATTATAATACCCCTTTATAATCTAAATATCACGTATAAAAATACAAAATATAAATGCAATAATTCATAAGTAGGTACCTATATATAGTTTTTCATGAAAGAATTAATATGTATAAATATATTAGAATATGTATCTATATAGATATTAGTTACTGTTTAATGTATAGGCAGATCGTTTCAATTTGATTGAAATTATATTATATTTGCAATCCTTAAATCTGCCTTTCTATCGGCTAAATCTATTTTTCAAAATACCGCTCTTATTTATCCATAAAGAGTGAAATCAGTCTTAAAACATACCCCAATGGGTGAGAATAAATGACCTAACTATGCACGATTCATACTTCGACTATCAAATAATCCGTACTTTCAATAATATCTCCCCAATTCACCCAAGTATTATTGTACAAAGCTGGATTAGATAATTCTTCGCCTACACCATTAGCATTGATCGGTACCATGGTTTTTCTAAACTCATTAATTTTGTTTTCCAAATCTTTCTGAATATTTTTCATCTCGCTACTGCTATCATACAAATTATATTTTTCACACGGGTCTTCGGCAATATTAAATAAACAAGGTCGTTTCCTGGGTAAACATGGATGAAGATGTTTAGTATTATTTTTGATTTGGCAAAAAATTGTTGATAAATTCCTCAACGTCAGTATATCTTCATCGGTTAACGGATGGGTTGTGTTGGCTAGAGCTCGATTTGTTTTACTATGCAGTACTTTAACGGTGTCGTATTGAGGAACGAAATCTTCTTGGGGAAAACCGGACCACACATCTAAATATCCGAGTAGGGAAGTGCCTGTAAAAAGCAGTAATTTATCAAGGAGCATGTCTGTAATAAGAAGTTCGTTGAGCGGAAATTATACCGAATGAAACTAGTTTGTGCAAAAATGGGAGTGGGTTAAAATGAGGTATTTGGCTTTTATCAATGAATTTATTCGATTTACTTTCGATCTGTGCAGATGTATGACGTGTGAAGTAGCCTACAAAATTATAATTGAAATTTACCATTCACGAGTTTAAAAGAACCTTCGCGAAGAGCAGAATAACCGTGACCGTTAACTTCGTCTATGTTATGCAGTATGGTGTAATTTGAGTATTCTTCTTTGGTGCCGGTTAACACGTCCCATAAATTGTTACCATCAATATTAGCTAAATCATTGATATCGCCACCTGTATATTACGATTATAAAAATAAATAATTTTGAAGTAATTATTTTTACAATAAATATACTTCCCTGTACTATCTAGTTCCTAACGATTTAAGGCATTGTTCACTTACCTGCCGCTGAGTATAGAGTAGGTAACCAATCAGAAATGTGCATAAGCTGAGAGCTAACGTTTTTTGTTCGTTGAAGTAATTTACTCCAAATTAATGCTACCGTCTTAATACCGCCTTCCCATGGTGTTGATTTTTCCTGAAATTAAAATTCAAAAATAAGAATACGGAATACGTTGATGATGATCATGTTTTATACATGAAAAATTATTCCATCATCCACCATTATTAAAAACTACCTACGCATTAGTGTTACATACATGTTTTATAAATTCAATCTACTCATTCCAATAAGTGGTTCACTAAAATTTTTTTAGCCAAGTTTTTCATAAAAACGATAACTATTTTAGCCTTCGATTTTAGCCTATATAACTTATGAAGGAGGGTGAACGAATCTTTATATCTTTGCGTTTCAAACCGTTGGTAATCATGGGGTAAATATGCAACTCTGGCATACAGCCCTGCATATTTCCTCCTATTTGTAGCACAGACAAGTGTGAATGAAAATTGTTCAAAATTCATATTTCTTTATCAAATGTATTTAGAAAGCACTAATGTTCTACTTTCGATGTATTGAGGATGAATTGAAACTCTTCAAATTTTGTTGAAAATGGATCAAAAATAGCAGATTATCAAAATTTGTAGAGCCTCAAATAACTAAAATTGATAGACATTTGAGCACAGGTGACACCTGTGTAAGCTAGAGCGGGCAAAGTACATTTTTCTCAAAAGTTGTGAATATAAATAATTATCTGAGATTCACTTGCTGCGTCTCCTTACCATCCATTAAAAACCCACAAACCTCATATATTTTTTCCTTTATAGTTTTCATTATAGTAGATTAATAACTATACACTGTGTCTAACTGATTTTAACATCCCCGAGCACGAAATTCCCTTTCGTGAAAAAAAAAAATATCAACTATTTTATTTTGTTTGACTTTAATTATGGCATAATGAATAATTTAAGACTTTATAGTGACTCAAATTCTATGATTTGAATACTTTTTACTGCTTATTTAATTCACTTTAATTCATTTCTTCCAAAATCAGTACTGCAAAATTAACTGGAAAACTGGAATGAAACATTGAAAGTTTAAAAGCAATCATAATCTTATAAATTATGGATTGAAATCATAGAAAAACAATTAAGTTATTTATGTGTTAGTTTCTTGAGAATCCTGTAAAAATAAATGAAATAACGAATACTTTTTGGAGGATAAAGAGATGAAGAGAAATTCACGCTTGTGGTATTAAAATCAATTAGACGCAGTGTAGAGTAGTTATAGTAACGAGTCCATATTCTGATTGGTAATACATTACGAGCGTAACGACCAATCATAAAGCTGGAATATGATAAAATCTATAGAGTATTTATAATGACTGGTCTATGTTCTGATTGATCATATGTTACGTGCGTAATGACCAATCATAACGCTAGAATGTGATAAAATGTAGGTAGTTTCATTTCTACCTTCCTAAATAATATCGTTCAGTTTTCAGTGAACGACTAAAATTCGTTTGTGATTTGAATCATCAGCTGATTTGTGTTTTTATTTTACGAGTTAGTCGAGGTAAATTTATCACATTCCAACTTGCTGATTGGTTGTTACAAGCGTGACGTATGACCAATTAGAACCTAGACCAGTCATTATAAATACTCTATATCTCTTTTCCAATTATTTAAAATTGATTTTTTCAAATGCAAAGAATTTGTAATGCAGTTGAAATTAATTTATCAGCCTTAAAATTCATTGAAGTAATTTTAAAAATAATTTCTGATTTAGAAATATTATAGTCTAACTCTTATTATGTTATCAATAAACTGAAATTTTTGCACTGATTATACCCGAATCACTTGGACGCACTGTATAGTTTCATTTCTACCTACCTTCCTTCCTTTCTTCCTAAATAATGTTATTCAGTTTTCAGTGAACGACTAAAATTTGAATCATCAGGTGATTCATGTTTTCATTTTATGAGTAAGTCGAGGTAATTTACCACTTTCGAACTTGCTAGTTCGTTGTTACACTAAGGCGAGAAGAGTATTAAATTCAACTTTCAATTCGACATTGCATACAAAAACATGAATGTTTGAGAAATTACGTTTTTTTATCATTTTCTCACGCGTGTTGCATTTACAACACATTGTTACACAACAAACACTGGCTATAGGTTCTGTGAATAAGTTTTAGTTTACAATGCTATCTGCGAATCTGAACCACCTCCCATTTTCAAATTCACCTCAAGTAATGTAGCATGGCTGCTTACAGTTTTCCTCGATTATAGGCTTTATTTTAAAATTAAATAATAATTACGTTTGTTTAGTAGGTAAATTTCTTATATCCTACCACTACTATCAACATCTTAAAAACGATGACAAGGTCAAGGTTTACAAAAATTGCTGCTTCGTGATTTCCTAAGTTGATATTTGCATTTGTAATAACACGATGTTTTATCAAAATTTGTCACATTAATACAACTGCGAACCTTAAATCATAAATCCATTAATCATTTACTTTTGCTTACTCCTTTTAAAGGCCAATTAGATCCGTGATTCTTCATTAATCCATTAGTAGGGGCGCCGTTATCCGAAACGAATACTACAATTGAATCTTCCAACATAGATTTAGATTTCAAAGCCTCCATTACCTTACCAACCGACTCATCCAATTTTGAAACCATAGCTAAAGAAAAAAGTAGACATATAATAATATAAACACTTATAATCTTCCAAACATATCTATAGCTACGATTTTAAAAAGTATCATGTATTTAATAAATTTTAAGAATTTCCGTATGTCGTGTTTCATTATTGCAAAAATGAAGAAAAAAAAATTTATAAGAAAAGGGCATATCTTCCATCAACACTTTAGCGCATGCTAATGAGTAATTTTAATTATTATAAAGCATAAACGTGTAATTTTCATGTTGTAAATAGTATAATGAGGGAATTCGCGTGGAAAAGATTCATAGTACCTATGTAAGAATGTCTCGACTGTATGATTAGAATAAGCGTATGTAAGAAAAATGAAATATTTTACGACATCACCCTCAATGTAAAAATCATATGATGCGTTGAACTTCACCGAATTGTGCAAATTAACGCAGCGTACAAGATGAAAAGAGAAGAGAACTAGTCATACGCGACGATTTCGTAATTTAATGGCAATCGTTCAGCAAAAAAAAATAAAGAAACGATTAAAAACACGAGTTGTAACCGATAGACCTAAAAAGTGACATATGGAGGAACCGGTTTTACATTATGTTAATTCAAAAGTCCTTGTCATTGGTCGAGAAAAATGCTTTAAGGACGAAAAATCTTACCGGCGTAACGTCTACGATCATAGTTTTCGATGTAAGAAAATTTATCAATTTCTTCTTCCGGAGCTTGTAACGGATCTTCGAATGTTCCAGCGTGAGGAGCGAGGTGGGCTAAATACAAAAACAGAGGAGACGATGTATCGTGATTTTCTATAATATCTATAGCTTCGTCGGTGAATATATCTGTAGTATATTTTCCATAAGCTGACCAATCAGTGGTTGTGTTCCTTCGCATATCGTAACCATCATAAGGAATAAACTATAAAGGTAATTTCCAGATTAAATAATCGTACATTTACCGATCTCATTTCGATGCAGTGGTGTAGCTAGGAAAGTGTTGCATTAGGGAATAGCCTGAAAATGATTATATTTCAAAAATGAAAAAATCCTATGCTGGAGTGGATGTCCAGTTACCCTGGAGCCCATTGGCTACACCACTGTATTGATAAAATCTAGGTGTTTCTGTTTACCCAAGCTTGAACATTATGCCTGTAGTAATCGTGGTATCCATTCCATAACCCGTAGAAAGAATCGAATCCTCGATACGGTGGCGTATATTCCTTTTTGTAAAATCCCAAATGCCATTTTCCAACTGCGTGAGTTTTATAACCTAATGGCTTCAGGTATTGAGGAAGTATTTTCTCATCAAGTGGTAAACCTGAAGCTTGAGTTTCCAGGACTACGTTATGCTGCATTCCTGAAAGCATTTATTTTTCCATAATTTGAAATAATGCGAATAAACGTGCGGTGATATTTTAAAACCCTCTCCAGAAGTGAAAATTAGTTTTATAAAATTAATTTATCATTAAATTCTGAGCAAATGATAGATTTTTTTGATACATTTTAACACAGTGATATGAGGAAATGAAGAACCAAAAATCGTATGCTTTTCTTCAAATGAAAACAAAAAGAGTTTGTAACCATTTCAATTTATTTGGTGTTTCAAAAATAAAATTATTAACATGAAAAATTCAATAATTAATAATAATAAAAAAAATGAATATTAAAAATCATATTAAAACAATTATATTTACCAAACAAAAAAAAATTAAATGATTTAAAAAATAAAATATAAAAAATTTAATTTAATAATAATAAATCTATTAAAATAAAAAAAAAAAACTTTTGGCTCTCAAAAACTAAAAAAAATTGACGTCAATTTCATTAAAATTCAAAATATCTTTATCAATTTAGTAAAAATGAAAATTTTCCTGCGTTCTAGCGTTTCAAAATTTTTGAAAGAATTGACAGCCTAATTTTTTCCCATTCAAGGATCTAAATATGACCTCAAACACAAACAAATTTAAATTTTTTAGAATTTGAAAAAGCTAATAATTTTTTAGACTAGAAATCCCTTCATCACTTGTTGATTTTATTTCACCAGGGTGAAATTTTCTGGAAATTGATTTTAGGCCTGGAATAACTCTGTTTTATTTTGCATCGTTGAAAAAAGTAGAGTATAATTTTTAAGTTGTATTCTCGATTCTCTTATTTATCATGGAGGGAAAAAAAATTTTTACAATTATTATAATTGATAACCCAACAACAGTTGAATACTCCATAAGAAAAAAACAAAAAAAAACTCAATATTTAAATTGAAAAATTCTTGGCACCCGGATTCCTTTAGATCGACTGAATGAATAGTCAAAAAAAAAAAAAAAAAAACTGAAACTAATGTACTTTGTGAAATGGTCTAAACCCCAACCTCTTTGCTACGTCTCTGCCTCAGAAGCGCCATGCCTATAAAATGGTCACTATACACGTACAAATCGCCTATAATCAACATGCTATACAAATATGCACATCTTTTCTCATAGGTATTTAACATCGGCATTATTAGTATATTTTCTGTTCACAAGTACATCCAGTGCTGCCATACCTGGTGCTTTATCACCAGAACTGGTGTTTTTAGATAATTTTTATTTGTGCTGGTGACAAATCTGGTGCTTTGTACTTTTCTGGTGCTTTCTGGTGCTTTTTCGCTTTTAAAAATATTACGTGCGAAGAATTCATTGAAATGCCGATTAAAAATCAGAAATCAGGATTTAACCTTCATTTTGAGCCAAAAAACTGCTTTGTCAGGGTTATGTACTTGAAAAAACAAAAAAAAACTGGTGCTTTTTCTGTGATTCTGGTGCTTTTTTACCAAACTCAAATGGCAGCACTGCTTCTCGCTCAGGCTAAGGTCATAGAGTATTTATAATGACTGGTCTAGGTTCTAATTGGTCATACGTCACGCCTATAACAACCAATCAGCAAGTTGGAATGTTATAAATTTACCTCGACTAACTCATAAAATAAAAACACAAATCAGCTGATGATTCAAATCACAAACGAATTTTAGTCGTTCACTGAAAACTGAACGATATTATTTAGGAAGGTAGAAATGAAACTACTTACATTTTATCACATTCTAGCGTTATGATTGGTCATTACGCACGTAACATATGACCAATTAGAACCTAGACCAGTCATTATAAATACTCTATAATGTGTAAAACATGTATGTAAAGGAGAACTACATTGAGCCAAAAAACGGCTTTGTCAGAGGTATCTACTTGAAAAAACAAAAAAAAAACTGGTGCTTTTTCTGTGATTCTGGTGCTTTATTTTTTCTGTGCTGGTGCTTTTTTACAAAACTCAAATGGCAGCACTGAGTACATCTATATAGGTATTCTCTTCATTCTCAGATCACTCATGCTGTAAATACCAGTGACGTAATGGTTATAACAAAAATTAACACATGTCAGGTACTCGGAAGAATGATTTTGACGTATTGTTTTAAGCACATTCTATCACTAGTCTTCATCAACATTTTTTAATCACGACTACAAAATAAATAATTTAAAAAAAAATCCAATTGCAGTCACATCACGTCCATCACCCTTCTTCATTGAACACGAGTATTTAACGTCACGTCGTAAGATTAGAAAATATCATTCGAAGGTTTAAATTTTAACCAAAAAATATGGGTATATCAAATGAAGGTATTAGATATGTAAACAAAACTAATTAAAAATGAAACTCGCACTTCCGTATCTAATGGGTCTAATTACGCAGTTGACAAATACCTATTTAAGCACTTATTATAGTCCGTACGGATTCTAATTAAACACAGAATTTTAAAATTTTATCTTTGTAATTTGGAAAATTATAAATTTGGTAGAGAATATTTTTCTTCCCTTTTTAAGGTCATGGTTACCTTCGAAACAACTAAACCTGTCAGCTGGTAAATTTAATTTTTATATCATTTTTGATGATCGAGCGAATTTTAATTTTGAAGGAAGAACTTCGTGTGTAGCATACTTACTAGATAATTTTTTCTTGGAAAATTTTCAACATGCAGTTAATTTCTATTCAACACGCATAGAGCTTATTACTCAATCATAACTCATAAGTTTCATAGGAATTACCAGCATATACCTACATTCATCGTTTACATACCTAACGTAATAATAAGATAGAACTGTAAACGAAACTGGGAAATTCAGCAAACATATTACCTATTAAATTATTGCTCAGCAGTGTTTACTGTTGAATGATGATTTGAAATAATTTGTTTACTCAATAAATTGTTATCTCAATACAAAAGATGGTTACGTGTAGTGTTTACTTGAATGCTAACTAATAATAATATGGTTGAAGCGTTATGACATTCCAGCGAGGAGTAGCAACGCGTACTCGTATGCTAAATGCACAAGGATACCTTAAGAAAAAATTTAAATTTGTATTACCTGTATGTATGGGATATTTCCCAGTCAATAAAGCGGCTCTTGAAGGACTACATAGTGTTTCGCTATAATGATTTTTCAATATAACTCCATTATAGGCTAGGGCATCGATATTTGGTGTTGATATTTCATCAGATCCATGAAAACCAACATCATTCCAACCCTGATAACACGTTTATTTATAACTCATCATTATTGTATAGTTCCGCAGGCTAATGGAAAATCTTTGTATTACGTGGAAAAATATGTTTATTAAAAAACCTTTCCATAAGTACCGTCTATATACTTATAGCTGATGTTCTTGTACAACTTGACGAATTTTTTGTTTAGCGAATTAAAAAGTTTTGTTATGATTTCATGTTGTACAATGTATAATGTGTGTTTCGAACGAATGAATCGCTTTTTGTTTTATTACGCAACCATTATTTAAAATATCCTTGATGTTTATAATCATTGGCAATTGATCAAATTTGAAAATGTGAAGTTGCGAATAAATTATCTGCAACGAGAATCAATGAAAATTTACACATTTATCGAACAATAATTAACAAGATTTCATTCGGCGACAATAGTACTAGAAATTATGTCCATTCGTGTGTACAACTAGGTAAATTTGAAAATTTGAGAAAATTAGCGATTAGATATTATATGTTTTATATTAAATACGTTAGATTCATACGCGATGAGAGAGAGGTATTAAAAACAATAGTATTTAAAATGGATATTGCTCGTTTAAATATTATTGCAACAACTTGCCCGCGTGATATACAGTACACCTACGTCGAATGAAAACCCAAGTTGATATTTATTTACAAAAATCCAAAGTTGGCTCCAGAATGATATTTTTAAAATACAATACAAAGACGATAAAAAATAAAAAAATTGAAATTTTTTACACAACTTACCAAGTCATCGGCTAAAATAAATATTATATGAGGGGATTTTTTACCCAAGTCAATATTTTTTTCCGAACATTCGACGTAATTGAAAATTAAAAAAATCGCGAACAAAATCAAAGACATGGTGCACCGACGGCATAGAATTAAAAAATAAATACGAATACAATCCAGCGGTAAACTTGGATTTGAAATTGACACACTCACGTGGTCAAGTTTAAGGTGAAGGAGTATACAGACTGGTTTTCAATTTGCAAAAGAACTCGTATTTAATACAGCGTCTCATTCGCGCGCGTATCTACGAACGCAAAATTTTTATTACGTCTAGTTTTTCTCTGCAAAAGTAGAAATCAACTTTAGTACCTCGGTGTTTTTACAATGAATTCGTAATCTGCGGTATCTGGAGCTAATTATTTATTATTGTGATGTTGAAGGTAATGTAGAGATTGTACTATTAGGTATTTGGCGAAGTTTCCGTAAGCAAGTTACGTTTTGGAGTTAACTAATTAAGTTATTTTATTGGCAAACGGAAATTCAAGATGAATGTTCGGTAGTATAAGCAGTAGCAGATGATAATCATAGGATAAAATATCTGTTTCATTGCCATCATAGTGTTTATGCTGAAAAAAATTAAAACATCATAAGGTGCAATATTTCAATTATTCATATTAGTAACCGAAATCATGATGACGTAAACGAAATTGTAATGTTATAAAAAGCCTAAAAGTTTAACAGTTAAATTACTTAAATTTTAAAAGAACAGGGAGAAAAATTTTTTGAAAAGTTTGAAATGCAAAGATATCACTTCATCAGTTTTCATTAAAACATTACACAAACTGGGTGAGCTCACAGTTTCACTTTTATTGAAAGGTGTCAGGGTATGTAGCATAATGGTGATAAAATTAAAAAAAAAAAAAAAAAAAAAAACTTACTAAGTCTTGGTCAATTAAATTTATTTTTTGCGCGTCTCCAGCCACAATGATGGTAAATGGCACGTAAAAAAATCAACTCTTTTTGCATCTCAAAGTTATATTTTACCATGCAAAGGTTAAAAAAAAGTTGTCATTTTTTTAAAGTATGGGCACCTGAACTTTTTTGATTTTTTTTTTTTTTTGAAAATGCATTAATTTCGGATACTTTTAAATGAATAGTAAATGAGTAATTTATGTATCTCGTGTTTTGCATGGGCTTGATGGCAACTCATAAATACTCCAGAGACCTTATATGCCTGATTTTCACTTTAAAGTAGCTCCAAGCGTGCCACAACTTTGATTTAAAATGACACATTGTAACCCTTACGAGGTAAAAATCGGACATACTCGTATTTTGTTTCCGGAACCTCAAGGAGCTTAAATCAAGTCTACATCACGCACGAGATTCATTAATTGCTTATTTATTATTTATTTTTGAAAATATCCAAAATTATTGCTTTTTCAACAAAACTGAAAAAAGTTTAGATCTTGGTATATTTGGAAAAAAATGTTGACCAAAAATTTATGGATTATACGACAAAATGAAGTTTTTGAAAGCATTTCGAATTGAAAAAATCTATTTATTGAGATTTTTCAATTTTTGAACATTTTACTTCAATTTGGGAGATATTCCTGGTAAGATTGAAGACTGAAAATTTCTGTATTCTCTTTAGGTGTTATTTGAATGCTATTATATACAATGTACCGCTACATTTTTCAAAAAAAAAAAAATACCGCTCTCTGCTATAGACTGAAGTACATCAATACCCCATATTAAGTTCATTTTTATTATCACCTTTATGATATGTGGTGAAATTTAGCGTATATTTGTAATTATTTCACCTTATATTTAACCATGAGGGTAAATTTTTCTGGTTAGCATGTAGTCACAAATCATTTTATAGGCATTTTCCATTCGCTTATATAATGTCACATAGCGTAACTGAATCAATTGTAATAATAAAGCTCCTAAAGACACACCATCTATGAATATTGTAAAACAAAAAAACAATGTTCAAATGAAGTTATAGGAAACTTTGTGTGGAATAAAATTGCATTGAGCTATTTCTACCCTACTATCTAACTCTGAGGATGTATACGAAAAAAACATTTTTGGGGAGATTCGAACAACTCCTGTGGGATATGCGCAAGTTTATTTATGAAAAAAATCTCTGTTGGGAATTTTCAGTTTTATGCTTAAATGATTCTTATAGTTATAGGTATAGGCTAGATTTACTGAAATATGTTTGCTGAGACTCATATGTCATATATAAGAAAAATTTTCACCCCATAGAATAAACTCAAACTCAAAATAGCCTATTTGACGTTTATTAGTGCTTTAAAGATTATGTAGATAGCGTACAATAACGATTTTCAATTTTTCACTTTGTTACCTTTGTTATCAAACTCCTTAATAAAGAAAATTAGGCAACATATTTGACAACTGACTCGTAACGTTCTGAGTCATTGATAACAATTAAAAAAAATAATACCTACTACTGCATAACAGATGAACATATTTTGTAATTCGACTTATTATTGTGTTTTATAAGTATTTTTTGTAATTGTAATTAGTGATTTGTTTCAAACATGTTTCAATCGGATACTAACTATTCAAAGTTAAAAACGAATTTAAGATTGGCTATTAATCGCTTGAAATTGTTGGAGAAAAAGAAGGCGGAATTAGCTCAAAAATCGAGAAAAGAAATCGCCGATTATATCGCAGCTGGTAAATATGAGCGTGCTAAAATACGAGTAGAACACATCATTAGAGAAGACTATATGGTCGAAGGCTTAGAATTAATCGAAATATACTGTGATCTACTTTTATCCAGATTCGGACTGATACAACAAAGCAAGTAAGTATCTCATCAGTACTCCCTTTTTGTTCTTCATGTTTCTCTAAAAATTCATCAAATTATATAACATCTTAGGACCGTTGATCCAAGTTTAGCAGAAGCAGTCTCAAGCTTAATATGGGCTTCACCGAGAATTGAAAGTGACGTCTCAGAGTTAAGAGTTATCAGTGATCAGTTCCTAATTAAATATGGAAAGAAATATGTCGAGGTTCATATTCTGCTTTATTTTCTTATCAAGTTCATTAAAAATATTATGAGTTTTTTGTTTCATAGTTCAGTTACTTATTTCAGGCCTGTCGATCAGAAACTATTGATACGATTTCTGAAAAATTGAAACACAAAATCGGTGTTCAACCACCGCCTAAAATTTTAGTTGAGAAATATCTCATTGAAATCGCCAAAAATTACAATATACCTTACGAACCAGATCCACAAGTAATTTAAAATTAATTCATTATGTTGCACTAACTCGTTATAATAGACTTCGAATTGAAAACATTTCAATTTTATGACAGGTGATGCGTGAAGCTGAACATAGTAAAGGCATCGATGCCTTGCTGTTTGACGGAGTGCCGAATAACCTAGATAACGCTGGTGAAAATACAATGGTTAGGCCACCTGGATTCGTAGGTTTTCAAGAACCGATGCCTCCTCCAGAATACAAACCTTTCAATTATCCGGTAGGCAAATTTTTAAAATTAGTGTTTTACCAATACGGTAATTCATTTACAGCGAAAAATTAACCAATATTATTTCAGTCAGGAGGTATGCCTAGTATTCCAAATCCCATCACATCGCCTCATTCGGCTGAAAATCCGATCAACAGCTGTCCGTTACCACCAGCTTCTCAGCATGATATTTCACCTCCATATTCTTACAATATTCCCCCAGAGGAGAAGAAACCCAACAATGTGCCCACTACGAACCGTAATGATTTCAAACCAAATAATACGGTAATTAGTACGAAAATATTTTTGCATCTACATATCATAAATAATACTTCTCTCGAATTTAGTAATGGTGTTTTTATAGGATAATGTGGTGAAACCTCAGCCAAAACCTTCAGCTTCGAATTCCAACGTAAATCTGCCTGACGTACCTGATCTACCGAGTGTACCTTCAGACATGCCTTCTGGTCCATATAAAGCTCCTTCAGTGAATTTCGATGATATAGATTTTGATGATTTGACGCGTAGGTTTGAAGAATTGAAGAAGAAAAAATAAAAAATATATGAATCAAATTTATTTCAGTTTATTAACCATTTTTACATTTACTCAATCGCGTTAAAAAAATAATATGCATACATTTTGAAAACATAAAACGTTATGTTTTAATATCTTTGTTATTTTTTTTTTCAAATATAGAATAAGGGCATTTTTAATATCTTTGTCGTATATATTTATATAAAAATGAGATCATTGTTGTCAATGTAAAAAAAAATATAAAAGTGTTTGATATGATTTGGCAGCTTTAAAATATCCTTCTGATTATCAGTACTCGGTTTAAAATACAAGTATACTGTATTCAATTATTTATGATGAAATTTTTGGAGTTTTAGAAGTCTTCTCTTCTTTCATTATTAAATTCACAATATCTTTCTCCAGCTTTTGACTAGTTTCATCTCCTAACAATCGCAAACGATCGGCAATGTAAGAGCCAAAGGCACTGTACCTGTCTTTCACTTCGATATTTTTTAATGCGCCGTCGTCGTCGATGATTACATTATGAAATTTTCGTTTTCGAACTCTTTTCGCAGGTTTTTTCTTATCATCTTCTGGTCTCAATAATTCTTCGATGATGCTTTCCTATATGCATTGAGCAGTTAAGTAGGTACAGTAAATTTGAAGAAGTATAGTTATTGACCTGATTTTAATACCACATACATATCCTTCGGTGTGTAAAAAGTTGCAATCCAAGACATCACTTGATTGACAATTTTTTCTTTTATGCTCTCTATTACTTTTTCTTTGAGTTAAAAAGTCATCTAAAAAACTCAAATGACGATAATACCAAATGGTAGGTATATAAATCTGTAATATAAATAATTATTTTTCGATGAAAATTTGTAAAATATTTGATACTTAGTAATTGAATAACATGCTTCACTTACACCTCCATTTCTTTCCAATGAAATTTCAACTCTGCGCTTTTGTAAAGCATATACCGTTCGTAAATTCTCAATTTTATCTCTTATATCTCTGACTCCTGTGCTTGGTCTAACCTTCGCTACAGCTGCAATTATACGATTCCAAGCTGCTTCTCTTTCATTTCTAAAAATTCGATTTTAATTAGTGCGGTATAGCCAACAAAAGAATTTAATGCATTTGAAAAAACTTACCGGTTACGATAGTCTTTATGAGTCGTACAATACAACACTGGCTCTTTTTTATACAAATCAATTAATAGTAAGATATGATTTTTCTGCCAGCTCATTTAATTAAATCTTAGTAATAATTTTTAATTTACTTTTTACTAGTTTCGTAAGCACAATTGGTGAAGCTGCTTTGAAGTTTCGAATGCCTACAGAAACAATTAAGTGTTACAATAATGCATTATTTTATCGATTTTTTCGTCGCAAGCTCATAAACTTCAACTTTTGCAAACCCAGAAATCAAGAAGTTGTTAAACCCTTTTTTCATTTTTATTCCGCGTGATTTCATTGTTCATAAAGGATTTATTATTGTCATCATATTTTTATTTTCAACATAATTAAAAATTATGGAAAATTGAAATCCATCTAGTTTAGGCAAAAACACAGAAATGGTTGAATTAAAAAAATTAAAAAACAAAAAAAAATTAAATCAAAGGATTAGTATATAGCGAACCTAACGGAATTGATATAACTAATTCTGTTTCTAGTTTGTGCAGTTTTCACTTGGCTTTCAGCACGGTGCTACCGACTGTTTTCAACACACACGCACACACCCACACTGAGAAAAGTAAAATGAAGCAAGTTGTCCATTTTCGCAGGATTGAATTTTTGAACTCTTTAGTTTGTTGTCGTTGCGTTGAATTTCCGTAATTGAAAAAAATTATACGTGTAATATTTTTGATGAACTTGATGCAATGTTCGATTAACGCTATGTTTCTTGTTTAATAAAAAATTCTATCTACCACGCTGTTTCTTTGTGTGAATAAACCACACATTTGTATTGGTCTCCTGCGAACAATTGCAGTTTGATCACATTAATGCCGGTTTATTTATTTAACTTGTAATTCATTCAAGTTTCCAAAATGATGTACACGGTGAGCTTAATTTTTATCACAGATGTTATTTTATCATGATATAGTGTTTTGCGTGTTACATGTATTTGTATTTTATCTAAAGTTATATTGCATTTTCATTCTTAAAACGTATTCTTCACCATTTTTATAATTAAGTATTTGATAGTTTTAACTCTCGTATATTTTTATCCAGGGTACCAGCGCAGAACAAGACACCAGGTTCTGCGACAAAGAAAAAAAATTGTTGAAACAAATGAAGTTTGGAGATAACCTGAATAAACGAGTACGTTTATCTATTATTTACACCATGTCATATTCCCCACGACGCAATTTCTTCTTTACTT
Source organism: Phenacoccus solenopsis (assembly GCA_009761765.1). Lineage (NCBI taxonomy): Eukaryota > Metazoa > Arthropoda > Insecta > Hemiptera > Pseudococcidae > Phenacoccus > Phenacoccus solenopsis. The sequence continues at coordinate 7,735,252 of CM019753.1, forward strand.
TTGACCCATATGTTTTTTCAATAGGTTGATATGTCAAAAATCAAACTCGATACGATTAAACCATGGATAGGAAAAAAAATAACTGAAGTTTTAGGAATGGAAGATGATGTAGTTGTTGAATTTGTTTACAATCAATTAGAAGGTGACAAGGTAAGTGATACTTGATGTATAGCTCGCTGAAATCTATTTGAAAAATTCATCAAGATTTTTGGGATGATAAAATGTTTCTTATTTAGTTTCCAGATCCGAAAAGAATGCAAATTAATTTAACCGGTTTTTTAAACGGGAAAAATGCCAGACTATTTATGACCGATTTATGGGACTTACTGCTTAATGCTCAAGATTCGGCTACCGGTATCCCTGATCAAATGATAGAACTAAAAAAAGAGGAAATTAAAAAAAAAATGGTTCGTTTTTTAATGAATTTATTAGTACATATATTTTTTTTGCCTAATGTTGACATACTTGTTTTAGGAGGAACAAGAACGCATTATGAGTATTACAAATAAAATAGAAAAAGGCAGAGAAAGAGAACGTGAAAAACGTAAAGAAAGGTATTCATAAAATTACAATCATTTTTTTTTCGAATAAAAAATGTTGGTTTCATAACTTTCTTGTTTTTGTTTATTTAGAAAAAGTCGAAGTCGATCGAGAGATCATCATCGACATCGTGATAAAGATAGAAAGGATTCAGATAGGCGTGAGAAAGAGCGTAAAAAATCTTTATCGAAATCACCATCGAAATCTAGAAAGTAGGTTTTTTATTTTTTCATTTATCTCTACGATAAGATTTCTCGTAATTTAAGAATTTTTCTTTACAGCTCTCAAGACAGAGACCACGTGAAAAATGGCAATTCGAGTGATTACAAAAGAAGCGCCAGTAGCCCCGATAGGCGGCGATCTGCATCTCCTGACTTGAAGTCGAATAATGTCCCGTGAGTTGAATAATGTTTGCTTCATATATATTTCCCAGTTCCCATGAGGGCAATGAAAAAATATCCCTAGGATTTGAAAACGATGAAAATTTTATCCTTTTTAGAAACGATGATACAAAAGTTAATGATAGTTCCCCCAAAATTGATGAAAAAGTAGATCGCGATGAATCATTACGCCCTTTATTATCTAAAGAGAATCAACGGTCAGTATAACGCGCATTATGTGTCTTCACCTGTTAGAATATTTAATCGCCTATTTTTATTTTGCTTACTTACAGTTCGCCGTCGAGAGAAAGGAAAGACTCGCCTGTCAAAAAAGAAAGAAAATCCTCTAGTTCATCTTCGTCTCCTGAAAAAGAACAAACCGCTTCGAAAGAAAAACCCTCCAGTCGAAGAAGCGCTAGTAATTCGTCATCGCGCTCATCATCTTCAGGTATTTCGATTATGGTAGTTGACGTATAATACCTGAACAGAATAAAGCTCACTTATAGGTTATTCCTTATCAATTCAACCAAAATATATCATTTTTGATCTCATAGTCTTCGATTGTGCTCCTTTTTGTCACAAGTTAGCTTTGTCCCATAAGTAAGAAAACCATCATCAGTTCCCGCAGAACCCTCAGAGACAAGGAGAAATACCTCTTAATTTTTGATATTTTTCGGTGTTCGCAAAATGTGTCTAACTTTTGGCTTTTGTAGGAAGTGAAAGAATTCATCTAGAGATGATCGGATTTTGCAGTTCAATACCCCATCCAAAGCAGATTCTAACGAACTCATTAAATTTTCAAAAGTTGGAAATTGAAAGTTCAACTATTACTTCTTAGAACAAGTATTGAGGTCCCATTTTAAAAATTCGAAAGAAAATATGTGAAACAACTTGATGTTTTTAACTGCAATATTTTCAAAATGGACATTTGTTCAATTGAGAGAGGCCGAACAACACAAGTTGGCAACACCGATATTAGCTGATGCATGGTAGGCCCACGTGTATCTGTGAAAGACTCTTTGTAATAGAAACACAAATAATACAAGTGTAAACATAAGCACATGGGCCCACCATTTTGTGTTTATTACAATGTTGCCAATAGTTCACTTGTTTGGCCTGTTATTTGAGTTGATCATAGCCAGGGCCTATTCTAACAAACAGTCCACCAATTTTGAAAAGAGGCTGTATGGGCCTGTGATGTATACTTCATTTTATGCAGATTTGAAATGATATGATTAATGACATTTAAAATAGATATCATGTTTACTAATTTCCCTTAGTGTCCTTATAGGGGAAGCGGCTGAAGCATCCCTAAATTTTCTTAGTGATTCGTAATGCTTAGTACGATATGTAGTACATCGTTCTGAAGGTACGAGTATTTAGAAGCACTGCTTCTGTTTATTAAAATGATTACAACAATACTTAGCCATAATTTCAACGAATAATTTATCCATTTTCAAATATTACCTAGTTCACAAGCCTAATTCGATAAACAGCGTACATGCAATAATCATAATGTATTAGCTGTTACAATTAATCAGAAAAGAAGAGAAACACCCAGGTATAGACGCCTACAACATACGCTAATAGAATCAGCTGTTTTAATATATTTTCCAACACTTGCGAAGAACTTCATAGTCAGTTCCTATTGGTGCCCCAAAAAGATGCTATAGACTCGTGTATGTTCATGTCCCATCCTATTTTTCAGAGAATCTGATGACGTAGTTACCTCAACAATATGTTCGCAACATCACCGGAGTAGTGAAGCCTCCCACCTAATGAGAGGGGAGAACTGTAGAAGAGATGAAAAATAAGTTTATAAAAAGAATCAGTACTTCTGAATATTCGTATTGTAAAAACTTCGAAAACTTGGAAACATGGGTTCGCCAGAAAACAAAAGTAAAATAAAATGAACACATCGCTGTTTGGTTTGCAAGAAATTTTTATTACTAATAAAGAACAAAAATAATAACGCGGAGATCTCGATAGTTTAACATTGACGCGAAGAATTTCTCGAGGCCTCTCTCTCCAGCCATAAGGTTGACGAGTCGTCCTTCCCTCACCAGGAGGCAGCTACGTCATCATTCCTCCTCTAGCTGCAAGAGACAGGCCACTCTGACTGTATATATATATTTAATTGTCTACAGTATCTATAGAACGATATACTACATAGCACATTTAGCACTGCAAGTCATTGAGATGATTTCAAATCACCTGAAGAAAGCGAGTTTTTTATTATTATTTAATTTTCTTGATTGAAGGAAAGATGGTTAAGAATGAAAAATAAATTCATAATCGTATTAAGCATATCTAAATACTTATAAAACCGTATGTCACAGGTCCATACTGCTTTTTTTAATTTTTTTCAAAATTTGGAGGCACCATACCACCTCAAAAGAACAAATGTCCATTTTGAAAATACTAAGGTTAAAAACACATCTGGTTGTTTCATATTATGATATTTTCTCAATACTTTTTTCAAGTGTTAAAAGTTGTACTTTTTATACCAAAAGTTCATCTTTGAACTTTTGAAGATTTCTTGAGTTCGTTAGAATCTCTTTTGGATTGACTATTGAACTGCAAAACCAGTTCATCTCTAGAAGAACTCGTTCGCTATCTACAAGAGCCAAATTTAGTCATGTTTTTCAAAGGCTGAAAAATATCAAAAATTCAAAGGGGTCCTATTCTTACTCTTAAGGGTTGCTGAGAACTGATGGCGGTTTTCTTACTTAAGGAGCAAAACTAACTTCTAAACAAAAAAAAAAAGAACTAAGTGAAATCAAAAACTATGGAGTCAGAGATCATATATTTTTGGTTTGGTTGAATGGATATGGAATGACCCAAATATGAGTTAGTTCTTTTGACGTTTCTCTCTGAAAATAGCAACCTACTCGTCGATTTGAAGTTTTTTAAATTAATTTCAAGATTGAATTTTTGATATACAAAATTTGAAAAATTTGGCTATATACGAGTACTCATCGAGTAGTTCGACCTACATACAAAATGTTGAAGCAATTCTGTTGAAATATCCACTCATATAATTTTTATCGGTTAAATCACGTTTTTCTACGTACCAGTCTTTAGGGCAACGTTTAAAATCAATCATTCTCCCAAAAAAATAATTTTGTGAATTCTTATTGAAAAATTCGGTCCGGGCATCCAAAGAGTTGGCCTCTAGCGGATTATAGTGGAACCTCTGAAAAGGTGAAAATGAGTAAGATATAACGTTGATTGAAATGGAAGCAATGTCGTTTTTCCAATTTTACGATAAAGTAAGGTCATTCAGAAGAAAATTCATGATAACTTTACTTTTAGTCCAGTCAAATTGCGACAAAAACACGTGTTAACCGGGACTAATTGGGGGCCAAAGTTTTTCTGCGGAAGTTTGTAACTAATGGTGTCTGTAATAACACCTAACTTTTCCCCAGAAATCTCATTGTTGCTTCTCCCCCAAAATCCACATTTGTGCCCCAAAAACTTGTTTTTTGCCAATAACATGCGTTCTAATCTAGATACCGAAAAAAAGTCGAGTAAAGAAATGAAGCTGAACAAATTTCCAACAAAAAATATTATTACACATTTTTTGCTCAAGTTGATACAATCGTGAGAAAACGCTCTTGAAACGGGCCACTTTCATTGCACTTAGGGCCATAGCGCGACGATTGATATACCCTACCACGTTACGCTAATGTTTAATGTTCTCATCGTGCAAATAGACTACTGGCATGGGAGAAATTTTGGTTTTTCTAGAAAATTGATCTATTTGTAGTATAGTTATGAGTAGTATAAAATATAATGCAAAACAATACAGGAAAAATAGGGATTTTTCATATACATTAGAAATAGTTTGAAAGCCCCTGATTATTGAAAAAATAGGTAAATAATTATTTTTCTGAAATTCAGAAGGCAAAATATCGCCCTTGCACACAAAAAATTTAAAAATTGTTGAAAATAAATTTTTTTGAACAATTTTTGATGCATCATAAAATTTTCTAACTTTGACCTGATTATTCAGGGTATAGATATTAACTTGAAAAACTTAAATTTTTTGGGTATACTTTTGAGATTATTTTACAACTATCAACCGCTATTCCTGATCGATTTTCGAGAAAAACCAAAATTTGTTCACCTCAGTAGTCATTTGCGCGATGAGAACATGAAACATTAACGTAACGCGGTAAGGTATATCAAACGTCGCGCTATGGCCCTATGCGCAATGAAAGTAGCGCGTTTCAAGGGCCTTTTCTTGCTATTCTATCAAATTGGGCAAAAAATGTGTAATAATATTTTTTATGGGAAATTTCATCAGCTTCATTTTTTAACTTGACTTTTTTTCTGTATCTAGATGAGGATGTGTGTTATGTGCAAAAAACTGGTTTGGGGGGCACAAATGTAGATTTTGAGGGAGAAGCAACAGGGGATTTTTGGGGAAAAGTTGGTGGTAGTCATAGATACTATTGGCTACAAGATTCCGCAGAAAAATTTTGGCCCCCAATTTGTCCCGGTTATAAACCTAATTTGACTGGACTATTTAGACGATAATATTTCCTTTCCAAAAATACAAACATTATTGCATTTTCATCCCCGATAATAATATAAATTAATTGTTTATTGTTATATTAATCATTTAAAGTCAACTATTCGCTTATCACTTGACATTTGTTCAGTAATTAGTCTGTTGATGTTGTGTTTAAGTGAATTGTGGAATGAAGATTTTTTATTCAGTATTGCATGTGTTATCGTTATTTGCTATGTGGGGTAGATAATGTCTCACTGTGATAACTTATTTTTTCAAATTCTTATCGTTACTGGTGATGACAACATAACAATATTTATATCGTTGAATAAGAAATTCTATCCTCTAAAAATAAAGCTATGATGAATTTGTCTTTAAACCCTGCAGTTTTCTCAAAAAACTTAAAAAATGAAAACACGTCTGTTTAAACCAATATTAAATTTTGATCCGTTTCACACTTTCAAGTAAAACGACACTATAGCGCCACAACCGTGCCCGGCCCGAAAAGTGGTATGAAAAGGGAAACTTCACTCAGTGGCTTTTTAATCATGCTTAATGGGGCTTGAGTCTTTGCATAAAAAAATTAAATTCGTATTTGCGCAACTTCACGTAGAAAATGGACTGTTTGTATTTTCGCAACACAATGCAAAATAGCCAGCTTCTTGTCTGCGTCCAGACAACGTTTTCTTGCTTCTTATGGGTCAGTTGGGTAGTGGGTAGTTAGTGGTGTAGGCATTATTAGTAAGCGCGTGTCATTCATATTCCGCGTATTTATTTGTCGATTACTTTAAATGCAGATACCGCCGCCAAAAAAGGCGACGATTTCGAAATCCGTAAAAAAGAAGATAGCGTACAAAAGAAAAGACATTACCGTAGCAATAAAGGCGACTCGTCCGGCAGTGAATCAGATCGTGGTCGTGGTGACAGACGTTCCAAAAAGGTAATTTTACCGTTACATGCAAATAATCATTATTCAAATTTACCCTTTTTCAATGGTTTCCTCTGAATTTCAGAATTCCCGCCGACGATCCGATTCGCGATCTCGTCCGTACCGACGGGGTACCAGTCGCGAATACGATAGACGCGATAGAGAACGACTAGACCGTCATAGAGATAGAGATCGGGATCGCGATCGAGACCGAGATCACGACCGTTACAGAGACCGTGATCGTGATCGCGATCGCGAGAAGGAACGAGAGCAACGCATTCAACGCGAGCGAGAGCGACGCGAAGCCGAACGAGAAAGATTGGCTAGAGATCGCGAACGTCGCGAAAGAGAACGTGAACGGGAACGCGAGAGGGAGCGTGAACGTGAACGCGAAAGAAAAGAACGGGAACGCGAACGTGAAAAAGAAAGGGAAAAGGAACGCGAAAGGGAACGTGAGAAAGAACGCGAACGCGAGAAAGAACGCGAACGAGAGCGTGAGAAAGAACGCGAACGAAGATATCAGAAATCACCTTCACCACCTCCACGCTCCAGGTAAAAATTTCCAAGGTTTTTCTTCTACTCGTATTATGGTGGTTAAAGAGACGACTGTTTTTAACACCGATTCTTTTCGTAGGAGGAAGTCGTCGAGCAGGAAAAGGTCGGAATCTTTTACGCCGCCACCTAAAAGTAGTTCCAGAGTAAGTATCGGTTTTTACCATTTTACCCCGATGCAAAATTGCACAGTGGACCTAATTGGTGAAAACAGGCGTATTTCATCGAAAAAAAGGAAGTATACATATGGTTAAATCCATTATATTACATGTAATCAGGGCTGTAATAACGGTAATGGAACGTAACGGAATAACGGAACGTAACGGCTAATTTCTTCATTTTAGTAACGGAACGTAATGTAATGGATCAATTTTGTTAGTGTTCCGTTATTTTACATTGTTTTCATTTTTTGAAATTTGAATGTTGCCAAAATTGTTCCTACGTTCCAAGCCCAATGCAATGTACATTATTTGATGTGAAATTCAAAGGGTCTCTCCTGATAAGATAGTGAAAACGGCCCTTGACACAAATTCAGTCACAAGTGGTCCTAAATATTGCCCTCGATGAAAAAACTCCACAAAAAAATTTTTGACCCCCCCACCCCACCCCTTCCTGAGAAATCGACTCGCATATGTCGAAAATTCAATATTTTGTAACTGTGGATGGGATGGATGAAAAATTTTGAAAATTTCACTATTGATAGGCATTATATAAGTACATTTGTGGAAATTTTTTCAAATTTTTCGATTCATATTTTCTCGAATTTTTTAGGCTTTAAAATTTTCAAAAAATTGTAAAAATTTTTTTTGAGGGGTGTACATAGCTGAATTTTTTTCCATAATTAGCTCGTACTCTAAGGTAAACATGATAATATTTTCAATCCCCCGAAGGAGGGTGGAAGTTGGTCAAAAAAAATGAAATTTTGTAACAAGAACGTCTCCTAAATTCACTTTTTTGCATTTTTTTTGCGAACAACGCGTTTTAGAGGAAAAGTAGTGTAGTAATAAAATGTTTCTCATTAAATTCTCTACAAGAAAGGGTCTTATAATTTTTTTCGTATACCCATTAGGGGAAGAGATAGGGACTACAAAGTTGCTCCTAATACTAATAATTATTATGCATTATACTATCGCAAAATCAGTAAGGACTAAACAAGAACTATCATATTCGATACTACTCATGAGTTGATAATTAATTACTATCATATCATAATTATTTTGAAACTATCACCGGTATACCAGATCAATTTTCGATAATAAACAAAATTTGTTCAGTATTTTTTTCGCATTTTTAAGAAGAGACTTCCATCAAATTTTGGGAAATTTCCCGGTATCTCGGTAAGCCAGTTCGTTCGTGGCCTCCACCTGATTGTTGTACGCATGCATCGTAATGCAACATTGTCGACATTCTGTCCAGTGGATCCAAAATGGCGGATCGTAAAATTTCGAGAATGACTTGAGAAGTCTCAAGTAGCTATACTTTGAAGAGTATAGGCGCGTATAATTATTGCGCGGCAAGAAATACTACATTTATTTTAAATTCATTTTCTTAAGTGGTTTTGGATTGGATGGGATAGTTTTCAGGCTTGATACCGATGGGCACTACAGCTTGTATACATGAAGGAATTAGCAACGTTATTTGCAAACCTAAATAAGCCCCAATTAAAAACAATCTCTTTTCCGATATTTCGATATCCTCCTCCTCCTCCACTACGCAGTTTCAGATCCTAGAATAAAAAAATATAAATAGATTATTCGTCAAAACACCCTTGTATGATTCCTCGTATACAACATAAATATCAATTTCATAGTAAACCTATGATGCCGCGTTTTCTGAGATTCGGGGTCCACTGTGCGACGTATGTTGTTGCGTTCGTTATTCTTGTAAATTGCGCTTTTTCGTAGAACGTTGCTCCGAGCTCATCCAGATCTCCTCCTCCTCATCAATACAAGAAGGTTGATATCGAACGTGATAAGAAACATCATCAATCTCGAGAAAGGTGAATATCTTCTTATCTGTTATCTTGTAATAGAAATTAAAAACCAGAGTGTTTTAAACGTGTATACTTTCCCTCTCAATGAACAGAGATTCTTCCGAAGAAGATCCTCGATTAGCTAGAAGACGCGAACCAGAGTCCAGCTCGAGGCATAGAAAAAGTGAAGAAAGCGTTGATCGCAAACCCGTAGAAAAATATAAAGCTCCTGAGAAAGATCCTAGGTATGTGTGGTGAAAAAATTAAAAACTGATTTCGTTTTTCTTCGCAATTTTTTCATCACTAAAACAAAAATGATGGTATCGTTGCGCGCGTGAGGCGAATTATGTACTGAAAACGAAATGAAAAAAAATTATATATACGAGGTATGACATTTAATTACCCATAATCATTTTTTACTTCGGCAAGTGGTAACATTTGTCAATTTGGAACACCTACGTTCAAATGCAGTAGCATTTGGCTACTGTTGGTAAAATTTTCATGAGGATTGACGAATTTTATGTCGAACAAGAACGTATTTTGTGAAGGAGTGTTCTAGAATTGATTGATTTTTGAAGTCGATTGAGCACGAGGTAACGTGACGTCGTGTAATTTTAATTTACGATTTAAAATATGAATTTTAAAAATGAGTATAGTCAGCCTCCAAACCGAAAACGGAGAATAAGAAGAAGAGTTGGCCATCCTCAAAAGCATGTCTAACGTGAGGAAATATAATTTGACGTGAGGTCAGGTTTTTTTGAAGAAATTGTCTGAATTATTGTTTTTTTAGAGCTTTTTGAACGTAAAATGACCTGACTTCACATGATTGCAAGTTTGGGTTATAAGAAGATAAATTACGTGAGGTCATGTTTTGCATGATACTTGATAAAATTTAGGTTAAGTGGAGTTGGTAGAACTTTTGAATTTTATAAAAAATTTTTATTCTGGTAAAAAAATAAATTATTCTGATAACATTCTTTAAAATAGTATAATTAGTAAAGTCCACTTTTAAGATACTCTAGTATCTTGTAGTTTTTTCATACTGTAATGCTTAAAATTTAAGGGATGGGGTGTGGTTCAGTTGCATGTTTATCAAAATAGTGGCTCTAAAAAATGGGGAAAAAGTTCGCTTTTTGGTTTCAGTTGACATCTTGTAGTTTCATTTTTTTAATGGCAATGCCTGCTAAAGTCGGTCGAAAATCATTTCCTTTTGTTTTCGAAAATTGACAATCTTAGTCCGTAAAATGTCTAATTTATGTTAATTTTGAGCGGAATATCGAAAATCATGGAAACTATTAAGAAGTGAAAATTGGACGCAATGACTCTATTACTTATCATTAACTGTTCCAATAATTTTAATTAAAATATATTTTTTCTTTAATAAAAAAGTAATTCAAGTCACGATCGGTATCATTCCATTAATTCATTACATTACTTGATGGCTTACAACTAAACTTATTTTCTGTATTGCAGAAAATTAGAAAAAAAAGATAGCCACCACCATCATCGTTACAGAAAATCGAGCGAAGTGGAAGATAAATTTGCCAAAGTAGACGTAAGTTACATTTGACTCTCCGCTTTCCTTTCCGAATTCGATTCGCTTATTTGAAATTTATTTTCATCTCTTAGGCTCGAGGTAAAGAAAGATTACCGCCTCCTAAATCTTCGGAATCTGGATCGGACGACGATTCGGATGACGATAGTCCGCGTTCTAAGAAAAGGAAAGCCGAAACTGATTCTAGTTCGTCTTCCGAAGATGAAAAACACGATCGTAAAGTACGAAAGAAAAAACGATCGAAATCTTCAAGCTCGTCCGACGACGAAGACGACGAAGATGTGAAATCGAAAAAACGCAAGAAAGGCAGAAAAGACGATAGCGACTCCGAAGACGACGATAAACTTAAAAAGAAAAAGAAGAGGAAGAAGGAATCCGCCTCTAGTTCAGAAGTAAATCTAGAACAAAGTTTGGCAAATTTTCAGGGAAAATTTTCACTCGTTGAACTAATTTAATTTTTTTGTCAGGAAAGCGACGACGAAGATGAAAAGAAGAGGAAGAAAGATAAAAAGCATAAGAAACACAAGAAGCATAAGAAACACCGAAAACATAAAAAGAAGAAAGGCGATGGAAGCGAAGTACGTAATATTGGTAATTTGCGAGTTTATCAGATCATCAATGATAGCGTGCATTTAATCAATATATTTTATGTAGTTTATTTTCTGTGAAGTACAAAGTGTTCTAAAAAACGAACTTTCTCAGTAAAATTCGATACTCGCAGAAGCCGTAAATTAAAATATGTTGTGTCCTTAACTCCACGTGTGATCGATAAGGAATAGGGGCTTTAGACTGGTCAGCATTGTTCCTGTAACCCTTTACGTACTTTTTGAGGGTCATAGTCTGGCGAACATTGGTTTTTTTATATAGCGATTCTCAGAAATGAAAATTAATGAAAAATATGCACACCTATTTCAAGCTTAATTTTTCTCTTACAAAACTTGTCTTCTTTTTTTTTTGTAAGCTTCTCTTTTGGTATTTCCATTTGATTTGTATGTTTATTAGTTTACTTACTGAACTGTATCATATGCGAGTTCAACTGTCTAGACATTTTTGGTATGTTATTTGAGGTAATACTTTTGAGACATTGACTAAACACTGAATTTTTTCGCATAGTTTTGACAAAATGCTTGTGATACTTTTTGTCCACAAGAATCGCAAAAGCCCATATTTTGTAAATTTTGGCTGTTTGAAGTGTTTCGAGCCTCCCTCATATTGCGCCTGCCCTCTATTTTAGATCGATTTCGACCCAAATCTGGACGCTAACTAAACCCATATACAAAATTCGACCTTTCTTGGTAAGTTTTGTAAAAGGATATGCGAGATTCACGAAATTTCTCACTCTGATTTCCTCTTCATACTCTCGTTGGAGAAACTAAAATTGTAATATCTCAGACAATTGTGCTCACGTCATCATTCGATACCATAATCGAAAATTCTCCACTTTTCTCACCATATTTAAAAGCAATAATTCCCCTTCCTCTCCCCTGAAATCACGTGTGATGGTAAAATAGGCGTTACAACATGTTTCTCATCACTTATATGAGTCCATCATAGCCGGTTTAGGAGGTATCAAACTCTCCCCAGACGCTTCTTTTTTTTTCCTTTAGGTGTTTAAATCAACTTTTTGGTAATTTAAACAATTTACCATCTTTCCCACTTGATTTTATGGAAGTGCCCCCACCCTCCTAGCAGTGACCCTAAAACCGGCACTGGAGTACATATTCATCAAATCTCAGCCATTTAGGCTCCTCAAGCCTTGCTCCAATTTTAACCATCTGCCATGTTCTATCCATTTCGATCCAAATTTGAGAGGTCATATTGTGATCGCCAGCATACTGCACATACGAAATTTAAACTATCCGAGTCGATTTGGTGAAGATTTATCCCGTCTCTTCCAATGCACTTAGGAAGCTGAAATTTGGTTATGTTAGTATCCGTGTCTCATTCTTTTTTTAGCTGAGTTTTTAATAAAAACGATAGCTATTACAGCCTACCTGATTTGGGAAGGGAAGGTCGGGGGAGGGTGGGGTCTTCAAATCTTTGCGTTTCAGACCATTTGTAATCATCTGGCAAATGTCCAACTTTTTGGTATATATATATATATTTTTTTCCCCACGCGTAGCGCCGGCGAGTATTCATAAAATTCGCTCAAAATTTGGTGAGGAACTCTTCTTGAAAATGCGCAAAGTTTTTTTGTTTTTTCGAAAATTTCAAAATGGCGGATCACTCAAATTTTGAGGGGGCTGGAGAAGGGGCAAATAGCTCAAATTTTTCGTTTTTGATTTCATATGAAAGAGTGAGTCACGGATACTAACATATCCAAATTTCAGCTTCCTAAGTGCATATTGAGAGGAGTTAGATCAAAAAACGGCTTTTTGAGGAAGTTTTGAGTCATCTTGAATCTTCCATATCTCCCCATTAAATCAAGTTAAAGAGGTCAAATTTTGTGTGTGAGGTTAGTTGTTGACCACAATATGACCTCTTGAATTTGGATCAAAATGGATCCAAAATGGCCGATTATCAAAATTTTGAGTAGAGCTTGAGGAGCCTCAAGTTGGTAAAAATGTAATTAATATGAATTCATATGGTTATTGGGGATAAGTTGTATACTATATCCCATACATGATGTTGGAGGGGGGAGGCGGGGTTATCAACCTAAAATAGTGGTGGGGGTACAGGAGGGGTCGAAAATTTTTTATTGCTGTGTCATATGATAAAATGAGTCCAAGTGACAAACGTATTTTAATTTTAGCTTCTTCAATGATTTTGGAGGGGAGTTAGAGCAAAAAACGGCTTTTGGAGGGGAAATTGCTGCAGGAAATTTCATGAATCTTCCATATCTCATCACCAAATCAGCCTAGAATGGTCAAACTTTGTGTGTAGGATTAGTTTGTGACCAGAATATAACCTCTTAAATTTGAGTCAAAATGGATCCAAAATGGCGGATTATCAAGATTTGAAGATAATTTGAGGACCCTCAAATAGTTATAATTTGAGAAATATGTGTTCACATGATTATTTCATGGCAAGAAATACTACATTTGTGCCAAATTCAACTTCTTAAGTGTTTTTGGAAAGGATAGGGTAGGGGTTTTCAGACTTGGTATTGGGTGTGGCCTGTAGTCATGAACGGTTAAGCAAGGTTATTAGTAAATCAAAACAAGCTCCAATTAAAAACTCAGCTCCAGTAATGCGGCATGGCTGCTTACGTTTTTTTTTATTATAAGATTAGAAACGAAAATTTTGAGTTATTTGCTTTTTCTTCATCCACTCTCAAAATGGTAGTAGTGAACTACCATTCTGAGATGGATTAAAAAACGAAAAGGAAGTAGTTTTGCATATTTTTACCCAGAGTCTCTTACCATATTTGTAGCGATTTTCATCTGTAGCCTTCTCTATACGTAGGTATATCAAGAAGTTGGACATTTGTCATATGATTATAAATGATACGAACTGCAAATATCTAAAGATCCACTCACTCCTTTTCCTTCTACGCTAATCTTTCTTTTCCATATCGGGTAAACTGTAATAGCTATCGTCAATCGATTGTAATTAAAAACTCAGTTAAAATTGCGCGTCCTTTGAAATTTATTTGTTGAAATCGATCAACCAAAAAGGGATTAATTTGATAAAGGAAAATATATAATGTAAAATTATTTTTGCTTTAATATTAATTTTTTCAACTAATTATATATTACTTTAACATTAATTTGAAAAAAAATCAAAATTCAGTAATAATTATTGTATAAAAAAAAAAAATAGAATTAATAAAATTTTAATGAAAATGATAATAAATTGAAAAAAAATCTATAATTTAATAAATTAAATTAATTAATATGTAAATATTTATAATAAAAATGAATATGATGAAAAAATCAATAATAATTAAAAATCTATCATATACGTATAATTTTTTCCTATCTTCAAAATTGAAGAGGCTAGGCGCATTTAAACATTCAGTTCATCATAGCTCCTTCAGTTTTAAAAATAGGCAGGAATTCGATTAATGCATTCGCTTAGAAGTATGATACCTTCTTCTCTGAATTCCGTGACTGCTTTGACGGGTTGCACCCCATCTCTTCATCAATCAGACTTGAAAGTTTGACATCGAGTGTTTGATTTAGAGTTTTTTTCGAGTTTTTTCGAGTATTTCCGTGCATTTATTCATTCAGGATACGGACGAAGTCACTGATTCAGATGAAAAAGAACGCATTCTACGCGAAAAAGCTTGCGTTCTCTTCAAAATTGAAGAGGGTAGGCGCATTTAAACATTCAGTTCATCATAGCTCCTTCAATTTTAAAAATAGGCAGGAATTCGATTAATGCATTCGCTTAGAAGTATGATACCTTCTTCTCTGAATTCCGTGACTGCTTTAACGGGTTACCCTCCCCCCCGCACCCCATCTCTTCATCAATCAGACTTGAAAGTTGTGGACATCGAGTGTTTTGATTTAGAGTTTTTTTCGAGTATTTCCAAACCTTTGGATGAACGAAATAGGCCGCAGAAATAGGCTATTTATGTTTTAATCTGTTTATTCATTAATTCGTGCATTTATTTATTCAGGATACGGACGAAGTCACTGATTCAGATGAAAAAGAACGCATTCTACGCGAAAAAGCTTTGCGTTCTATGCGTAAAAAACAAATGCAAATGCAGCAACAACGTTAATCGAGGATTTTTTACGGGTACGTTATCGCGACGATTAAATATTCCTAATTGTATCGTTTCATTGCCGAAGATCTTTCACTCATAAGTCGTGCGATCATTTTCTTCGATTATTTTTATGTTTTTACAAGCTTTATTTGACTAACATTCCTCCGTATGGAAATCGTAGCGGAATATTATTCTTTATTGAGATCGCATTTAACGACTTATAGATCGTGTTGAATTTATGAACGATAATCTAGATGCTCGCTTTGATTTTTGGCCCAACGTATACGCCATTTCGTGACTTCGATAGTTATTGTAGGATGAACGTGCGTTGAATTTTTGTCGAAAATAAATTCTTACAGCCGACCAGCCGATGAATAGGTGATCGGAATTAGTAAGGGAATTATTGCGGATGGTATTGTAGTGCGAAAAGTTTTATAAAGGTTCGAGAATGTTGACCCTTCTTCTCATCTTGTACGGTTGATCGGATACCCATTCTGTGAACCTTTATTGTCGCGTATTCACGAAGATGTTCATTAGTCAGCACGACGTAAAAACGTTGCGGGAATATTTTATTTTGTGATTTTTCACACCGAATGTGTATAGATTTGTAATTGTTTATACTAATTACGTATTGAATAAAAACTAACCTTAGTACATTTTAATGAGTTTTATCTGATGACATTGTATAAATTGAAAATTTAAATTACGATATTTTTTCAAATATAGTTTTTATCGAGAGGTATCACTTCAGAAGTGCTCTTCTGTGTAATTGTGTGTTAAAATGATTTGTGGTGTTCGACCCGATGATTTACCTTCTCAAAAAACAAATGGTTTCTAACGTTAAGCATCAGGAGCACCTTTAATTCGTCGTGCACACGCTGTTTGGAAATTTGCACGCCATCGTTCATCGTTCTCTTCGACAATCACCGTATCAACGCAACTTTGCAAGGGTCCACATCTTTAACCAGACATCGTTCATCGCAAGTCTACTCATCGTTATGCATTATCCTGATTCAAGTACTTTTTTCCTGATTGGATATCGCCATCGTGGAAGAAATCGCCGATGTTGTCTGAGCTCAGTTATGTGACCATGGTTCTATCATTGGGAAGAAAAGAAATGGGAAGAATGGTCGAGATGAATGTTCTATTTTCGGTGAGTATCGTTAAATTACCATTGAATTCCACGAAATGCTTTTTCGCGAAAATTCTGTTCTGAAATCGATTTTAAAAAGTCGTTTTAAAATATGCGTTTGTTTCGCTTTGGTTTTTTGAAATAAAATTTCAATACTCGGTTGATTATTTGAATTATAAAATATTTCAGCTGGTTAAAATTTTTTCGAGCCTGATCAAAGTAGCAAATGTCGATTAATATTATCGGAATCGGAAGATGTGTATGTATATGTTTCTTTTAGTTCACGTATATTCTATTGAATTGAACAAAAACAAGGAAATGAATAATCTTCAATCAGCACATTTTTTTAAATTCCCTACAATCATATTTTATGTAATAAGGTTTAATTAATTTTAACGAATTTGATTTCAGGTTTTGGCCACCTACTGAAGAAATACCTGGCAGAATGTTTTGTTAGCGATGAGCAGACCTGTCGTGGCTAATGCTAAAAATCAAAGACGCATCTAGATT
This sequence comes from Phenacoccus solenopsis, assembly GCA_009761765.1. Taxonomy (NCBI): domain Eukaryota; kingdom Metazoa; phylum Arthropoda; class Insecta; order Hemiptera; family Pseudococcidae; genus Phenacoccus; species Phenacoccus solenopsis. The sequence goes on from CM019753.1 coordinate 7,751,991, forward strand.
TCTGTGAATTTCAGACATTAGAGATATATTTTTTGTTTTTCATTTTTCAATATTATATTTTTTTAAATCAATAATTTATTTAAAATTTGAGAAATACGTAGGAGATGTTTCGTTAATTTTAATTACATTGGTGTTTTGTTTCAGATGTCTGTCCATGGATTTTTAAGCATACCTTCTGCGAAATGCCTAAGCACCGTTTCTATTTTATGAATAAGTACAGTTTGGACTTGGACTTTATTATTTCTTTTTATTTGACATTATAGCATTGTATTGTAAAAACATACGAATAAACGATACTCTTTGATGTTCTGGTAGATAACTGCGTTTTTCTTTTCAATTTTTCCTGATGATCAGTTGAAATAATTCAAGTTTGAATGGCTCATTCATTGGAAATCTAGTTAATAACCAAATATTTGGAATTTAAAAGCCATGATGAGGCGAGGACTGGTCTTATAAAACCTGTGAAATTTTATGGTAGCCTTATGATGTGGTTATTCCTTCTGGATATCAAAAGTTGAGATTTCAACCGATATGAAGAGAGAATTCGATACTTGAGTGCGTATTGGTTATATGTACGCTTTGGGATTTTTTCAGTAGAAGGAAAACATTAGCATAGACAATATACATGCTGGCTTCACAGGTGGTCTGTCAGGATAACACTGGCGAATTGAAATCTGGAAATGTTTATTATTCCCCCTACTGAAGAAATAACATGGCATTAATTCTCAAGACTTTTCCAAGAGGGAAGTTAATAATAAGTTTACAATTTATCACCTTTTTTCCCTTTGTATACCTACTATCCTTTGTACTTTTTATACCTGCTACTTAAAACAATTTTATGACTTACCCTTGTGCATGTAAAAGGCTTTCATTAAAATTTACAACCTTTCTTTCCATTGTATACGTGCTATCCTTTACATACTTTTTATACCTGCTATTCAAAATAAGGATGCGCGCGCATCTCAAAACCGATTTCATTTTGATTTTAATATATAGAGAGATTATATGTTGTACTTCCATATACAAATAGTTGCATACGATGAATACATAAGGGGACTGAGACTAGACGCAAGTAACTACTCGCGAGCTAAGCTATGTGTTGGTACTAGTCTTGGTTCCAAACTACCTATGGCGGGTTAAAATCGATCCATTGAGGTTATTTTAATGTGCCTATAAAATGGTTATACACTTAAATCGCTGGATGTGTCGCAGTGCCGAAAATTCGCTATTCAGGAAGCAGTGTAATTGAAGGGAGGGGGGCGGTACTTTTTGATGCGTATGAAGTTTATGAATGTACTTCAGTACATAATTTGAGAAAATGAAATATATTTTTCAGTAATGGTTCATAGTTATAGCAGTCAATATCCATAGAAAATTAATTTGAACCATTTATTCATTTTTCAATCAAAACAAAAAAAAATCGAGCATTAATTATACGTGATGATTGTTACTGTAAAGAATATTGTTCGGTTTAAGGAGATACTTCATGTTTACATTTTGATGAGATGTTTTTGAACGAACTTGTGCGATTTTAATGATCGTTCAAGATCTGAATACACTAAAGAGTTGAACTTAAAGCGAACGATTTCGACCAATTCCAACAAAAATTTCCAGTTTTTGATCAGTTTTTCTTGATGGAAATTCAACTTTTTTCCAATTTCTTTTTTTAAATACCTTATTTAGAATTAGATTACGACCTGTATTTCAGCAAATTTTCGATACGTCATTTCTGAAACGAGTGATTGACGTTTAAAATTTTCCCATATCTCGCGAATTCTCGCCCACTTAACTCTTCTTAAATCAAAAGGAAAGAAATTATTCGAAAATATCTCAAAAGTCAGGTCTTCTTAAAAGATTAATAAATAAAATAAAACTGGTTGGAATAAATTATATCGCGTTTTCAGGGAGAAATAACGGATTGAAGTTGACGTTTAAAACGAACCTCTTCTTGTCAAAATGTAAACAAAGAGTATAGCCTTAACAACATTTAAATATTTTACAAACTGAGCTCGTAGGAGAAATTCTGACACTTGTACCCCCCTAAATTATTATTATTTAAATCACAAATTTGGGTGCGTTTGAAAAGCATACCAATATTCTTGTGAAATAAGTTGCATTTTTCATATTTTGAACACCACAAAAATACACCATCAGTGGAAGAATTGGTGTGAGGTGCTGAAGAAAGGTCGGTAAAATATATTTTGTATTTTGCAATCAACTGATCAGGGTTTTTAATGTGCTTCCTGTCAACAGAACCAGTCTGCCTGTGGTCACGGTTTCAATCGAAGCTATTTTTTACATTTGACCGTAGCACTTATGTAAGCGACGGTGATATTTTTATCTTTTTTTGTACTGTTAAAAAAAGCAATGAACGCTTAATGTCACAAAAACTGTTCATTATCATCAATATTTTAAACGCGGAGTACAACCGTTTTCATTTATACCTAATCATTTGTTGTTAAGTTATCGCGTATACCTATATTTGTACGTTCGTGAGAATTGCATACAAAATTATAATTTTTTATCATATTAAAAATGAGTACTGAATTGCAATCTATTTTTGTGGAAGAAGAAGAATTGCAAAAAGATTCAAAATTATTTGGTCGACCGTCCACACCCCTGGGAGAAGTTCGATTGGGTAGTACAGGTACTCTGATTACTAAACATTATTTACATTCTGCTGATAAAATTTTACAATTTGATGTACGTGCCGATGATGTATGGGTGATCAGTATTCCACGAAGCGGTATGCACTTTTAAATGAGATAATTTGGTATAGTTCATAGTATCAGATAATGTATTCACTTAAGAATCTTGTAATATCCAGGAACTACTTGGGCCGAAGAAATGATTTGGTTATTGAATAATGATTTAAATTATGATAAAGCTAAATCTCATGGTTTAAATAAGAGGTTTATGTTTCTCGAGTAAGTCACCATAGTATTTATTTTTGCATAGATGAAGTCATGCGCTTTGTTCGTACAATTTTCCATTACCTGTGTCGACAGATTGGTTGCAAAGAGAGAAAGGTCCCATTTCAAAGGGGCTGCAGAATTTGATGATCTGAATTCGATAATTGATGCGCCTTCACCTAGACATATCAAAAGTCACTTATCGCTTGATCTTTTACCAAAACAGTTGCTGACGATTAAACCGAAGGTTTATCAATTAGGAATTATTTTTCCATTTGGTGTATTGATGTTTGCATCATCATGATTAGAATTTGCTCAATTATTACAGATTTTTTACGTGTATCGTAATCCTAAAGATGTAGCGATCTCTCAATTCCATTTTTTTCGTATGATAGCCGATTTCCGTGGTAGTTTTGAAGATTTCACAAAATTATTCTTAGCTGAAAAATGTAAGGGCGTCAAATCATTTTTTTTATGAGATGGGTACTACGTGGTACATACTTGAGCGAGCTGATTTTTTTTACTTTGAAAAGTGAAAGGTATCAGAGGATAATGATACTAACTACCTATATACCCTTCAAAAATATGAAAGAAATATCAATTTTCAAAGTTTATGGTAACGCTTGTCAATATGGGGTGAAAATCAAAAAAATGCAAAATGGTGAAAAAAAAATATTTTTGTCCAATCTGAAAAATTTTTTAAATTTGAGAACTACGTTTTGTTGTCTAAAAACTGAATGAATTTTCAGTAGACATTTTTTTCATTTAGGCCTCTGAATATTTAAAAAATTTTGTTGAGTAAATGCCATTATTAAATATTTTGTATAATTCACGAGCAATTAATAGGTAAATTATATGTCACATATAGATGGGCTTAATCAGCATCTTTATTACCTAAAAGACAAATTTCATCTGATTTTCACCTCAAGACTTCCAAATGAAGTATGCATGAATTATTATGAAAAATCTAATTGCTGTCATTTGAATCCTTATGTATGCTTTATCTCCTGAGTACTTATGATTTCAAATCAAGCTCATATTACGCTCGTGACCTACAAATCAGTCATTTATTGTTTACTCGTATTATTGAAAATTCACAAAATTTGTCTTTTTTTCATTACAATTTAAAAAAATATGATACATCTAAATTAAAAAATTATTTTTACTCATAGGTACTTTCCATGAATCAATTGGCGACTACTTTTTCGTCTCCCTTTTACTTTTCGAAAAAAAAAAGGGAAAAACCAATTTTTTATGATGAGTACTTATCTTGTCAATATTTAGTGGTTCATACATTATTAAAAACTAATCTCCATTATTAGCTGACAAATGTAAGCGATAAAAGTCGATATTAAGTAGTTAATTTTTTTACATGCAATTGAAATTCTTTCCATATTATAATTTCCTGCAGTCACTTATCAACCGTACTGGAGTCACATCCTTCAATTTTGGGAATTATCTAAGACGTACTCTAATGTACAATTAATTTGCTTCGAAGAAATGTACCAGGTATCAATATCAAACATAAAATTTTTCAATCATGATGAAAAAGCTCCTTATATGTTCTCTATTTTTCACTTCAGAATTTAGCAGAAGTAATTCAAAGAGTCTCCAAAAGTTTAGGCAAATCTTATTCTGACGACCAAATAGAAAGTTTGATTATACATTTGAGTTTCAATGAAATGAAAAAAAATACCAGTGTAAACAAAGTGGAGCAAATGTTACGTAATAAGATTGTATCGGATCCAAAAGATGCGCAGTTTTTGAGAAAAGGAGCAATTAATCAATGGAACAATGAGATGGATGCAGATGTTTCGAAATTGTACGATGATTGGATGGACAAACATTTAAAAAATTCCGACTTTAGACCATTATATAAGAAATAAAATTTTTTATGAATTCGATTTGAACATAGAACCAATGTATACTTGTACGTATTTCACGAATAAACAAATATAGGTACCTATGTAGAATTTTTCAACCTTCCAAAATGAAAGATATTAATTTAAAAAATTTTAACGAAAATAGGATTAAGTATCTAGATGGGTGTTGAGGTATCAAGTAACGAACTCGTTTAATATTGCGCGTGTTGGCGAAAAAATAATATTTTTGCTATCACCTGTCATGTCATCGAAAAGAATTTTTAAATTTAAGAACATATAATTTATTTTATCAGTTGAAAGTATATAGCTACCTAGTACCCATTATTTATCAAGGTACCTGTTGGTAAGCACCTAATGTTGAGAATATCAAAATTGTGAAATTGATAGTATGTCTTTAAGCACATTTTTTATCGTAAAAATAGTAACTATGAACTCACCTTTACTTTCCGTTGAGGTTTGCGTACGTTCGATTGTGTAATTTACATATTAGCTAGTGCCATAAACTTCTTTTATAAAATATGACTACGAAGGTTGAAATTTTCCAACTGCCATACGATCCTATGCTGGAAGAAGCTCAGCAGAAGACTAAGAAATCGAATAAACCATTCGGTGAAATAGCTGTTGGTCCCAAAAAAGTCATGTTACCAAAACCATACGTGAATTGGGCTGATAAAATATTAGAAATGGAAGTTCGTAAAGATGACATATGGATCATTTCTATCCCTCGAAGTGGTAAAAATCCCAACTCGATATGGTATCTATTTAAATTAAGTTTATCTCGCTTGATGAAATATTGTCATCTTTCAATAGGAACTACATGGACCGAAGAAATGACTTGGCTGTTGTGTAATAATTTAGATTACGATGCTGCCAAACAAAATATTCTTCATAAACGATTCATGTATTTGGAGTACGTTATCGAAAGATTATCTTTAAGCAGGTTATTTGAATTTTGCAAGTAACCCGGACATTGCCATTTTATTCTCAGACTAGCAGCGATGATGGGAGACAAAAAATTAGCAGATGAATTTTGGACAGTGGACAAGGTAATGAATGCAGAATCCCCTAGATTTATTAAAACTCATTTATCTGTAGAATTATTACCGAAACAACTTTGGACAGTGAAGCCTAAGGTACTTCTTCCATTTTGATTTCAAAGTAAACATTTACTTTGAAAATTTTTCGAATAAAATTTCAATTTTATTAACAGATAATTTATGTATACCGAAACCCAAAAGATGTAGTAATATCGCAATTTCATTTCGTTGGCATGATCAACGGTTACGAGGGAAGTTTTGAAGAATGGGCTGAAATATTCATTCAAGATAAATGTACGGAAATTAGTGTTGAATATTCTGAAACATTTTCAATGAAAAATAAATAAATGGAAACTGTTAGGCAGGGCTGTAATAACGGATCGTGTTTCGTTCCGTTACCGTTCCGGTATCCGTTCTTCATTCCGTTACGTTCTCGTTACGTTACGTTGCAATTTTGAATGTTTTGTTACGTTACGTTACGTTACGTTCTATTCCGTTCCGTGGTTTACCCCTTTTTTAGTAAGAGTTGGAGTCTCGTCTTTTTTTATTATTATTTTTTTATTATTGATGATAGTAATGGCAAAAAATTTAAAATTTAAAAAACATTGAAAATCAAACAATAAACATTTAAACAATGACTCAAAGGTGCAAATAACACAAAATGACACACATTGTATGAATCAACGACAATGCACTAGGCAGTTTGCCATTTTTTTTCCTTTTTGAAGACTGATTGATAATTGATTGAGTTATCGGTTCAAGTCATTTTACAAATTTGAAAACGTTTGAGTCATTTCAAGTTAAAGTTACTTAGAGCCTTTCAGACATGCAATCAGTTTAGGCTACAGTCAGGGTGAAAATACTCAGTCACTTTGTGGTTAACTAAAGTTAACGGTTAGCGATTGAGTTACCATACTCTGATTTTCACAAATTCACAATTCTACTACAGTACTAGGTATTGAAATTAATAAATGATCAAATTAGAATTTCACATATAAAAATGTTCATTGCATTGGGCTTAGAAAGTAGGAGCAATTTTGCCAGCATTCAAATTTCAAAAAATGAAAACAATGTAAAATAACGGAACACTAACAAAATTGATCCGTTACGTTCCGTTACGTTCAGTTCTAAAAAATTTCGTTCCGTTACGTTACGTTATGTTCCATTCCTTTACTAAAATGAAAAAAATGGCCGTTACGTTCCGTTATACCATTACGTTTCGTTACCGTTATTACAGCCCTGCTGTTAGGTAACTATATACCTATATAATTAAAATTTCAACTCCTAGGTATCTATAATCCGTTTTGGAGCCATGTTCTTGATTTTTGGGAATTACAAAAGAAACAAGACATACTGTTTTTAACTTACGAAAAAATGAAAGAGGTAATTCATAATTCACCTATTAAAAAATTAATAATTTTTTTCATAAAATAATTTTCATGATTACTTTCAGGACCTATTATCGATCGTTCATAAAGTCGCTCACTATCTAGGAACAAATTTAACCGAAGAACAAGCCCAAAAATTGACCGATCATTTAGACTATAAAAACATGAAAAATAATGCGGCTGTAAATCAAGAAAAACAATTGACTGCTTTTAAAATAGTTGACAAACCGGAGGATGCAAATTTCATCAGGAAAGGTCGATCAGGCGAATGGAAAGAAAAAATGACACCTCAGATGATTGCCGATTTTGATGATTGGTCGAAAAAGCATATAGATGGAACAGATTTTAGTTTTTATAATTAAAATATTTACGGCTAAATCGAACGCATAACTCATACAAAACACAATTATATTTATATCAAAGCGTAAAAATAATTGCGTTATTTAGTGAGTTATGTGCTTGATTTATATAATAATTTAGTCACTCCTTGGAAAAAACCAATTTTCAAAATATTAAAAATTTTCTCTCCCTGTGTCCTTACCATGAGCAGATAGATATGGTAATTTTTCAATGACCCCAAATGATGAAAAACTGATCCATAACTAATACAAATGTGTAAATTTTTCCTGTTTCATAATAAAAATTTTATATTAATACGTAATTATTTAAAAAAATCATTCCATTTAACATTTTTGCGGATGATATTTTCCAAAAATTGAACAATCTGTGCAAAAATATTTACGATTCTTTGCAATAGATCTTACGTGCCGGGTTGTCATATAGATTAATGCAGAAGGTCTCAGAAGACTACTCTGACCTATAGAGCTCCAATTTTTATCTATTATTATTATTATTGAAAGAATATTATCTAAACGAACATTAATCTTTAAATTTAATTTTTTTGATTTTAAATGACCATTAAATTCTCCCAATTTAAATAATTCATTTAATGAAAGTTTGATTATTTTAATTACGCAGGAAATGATTAGAAGCAATATTAAGATAGTAGATTTTATCTCCTGCTTTAGTGAGTAAATGAAATGAAGGGAACATGTTTCTAGTAGTTTATGATTGAACCAAAGTTTGATTATTTTAATTACGCAGGAAATGATTAGAAGCAATATTAAGATAGTAGATTTTATCTCCTGCTTTAGTGAGTAAATGAAATGAAGGGAACATGTTTCTAGTAGTTTATGATTGAACCATTATGAAATATAATACCCGTTTTATAAGTAATGAGTACAATATGAAGACTATTGTGTTTGTAATTCTATTGACGATATGTCCCTGTAAGTACAATAGTCTTATTTACATTAAATAAGTACCTGTAAAATGAACAGCTCTTGAAATAGGCAGAATCAAAGAGTCATCAAAGTCAAATTCAGAAGAACAAAAAATTGGTTTCAACCTTTTTTTAAATTAAATTATATAAAATTTTAATTAAATAAGTGATAAATTTTCTCTAAAATCATCAGAAAAGAGTGAAGTATCTTCATTTTCCGATATTTCAACAAATTCTCTCAGTTTTAGTAAAACATTTAGAGGAAAATAGGCTGCAATTGGCCTTCCCAATAAAAATAATATAATAAAATTCACTATTTATGAAATTTTTTTTGTTTTAGAAATTACGTAACTCTTTACTAATGCTAATGTGTGAATGAGAAGATGCGTTTTTCTCATGTTTTATAACAAGTTCAATTTAATTGTGTTGAAATTTTTAATTAAAATAAGTTTCTCTGGTATTTCCTTAACAATATCCATAGCCAACAACACTTTAAAATTGTGACATTATTTTCGATGGGTTCTTTCACGTTTGAGGAGGTCCATTAAGTTGCCCCCCCCCAAATGCATACCTATTTTTTATTTAGTTTAGACTATTAAGCATGCCTATTTATTATCCTGTGGGGTGAATCTACGTGTGTTGGGCCAGGCGAAGCGAACAGCTGATTCTGAGATTCCCCTTTGTCAGGCTCAACGCAAACATAATATCGGCACTACTTATTATTCTAACTACATGATAACTACATTAATGCTTGTTGTGATTTTATTTTTCGATCGTTTATATCATTCAAATGGATACATATATAGTTCATTCCTATAAAAAAAAGATTTTTGCTCTTGGGATACTCGTAGTCTCCTGGTATAAATCGGACATAATTTGTATGTATAATTTATTTACACTTTGGGTCCAAACCGCATTATTTCTCTTCTCGTAGCAGTCATAATCTTCCTTCTACCCTGTTCCAATTACTGAGAGATGATAAATTAACTGTGATAAACCTTCCAAGTTTTGCGCAAGAAAATCATATCTTCCCTCAACTATAGTCTCTCCTACTCTAACCACGTGCCTCTAGCCACTCGGTTGTACATAGCGCACGATAAACAACGTACACGCCACACATTTCTATATACAACATCAAATTACATACCTTTATGCATTTATATCTCTTCCATACGAACATAACTGATAGGAAAGTTATTTCATGTACAAATCATAAGAATATTAAGACCAGATATCATACTTAACAAATACGTTTGATGTTCATTTCATATATGTATATTTTGGATACCTGTCTCATGCAAGCACTATAGGAATGTCGTTTTATACCAATTTTAAAAATGAATTTCAATGTAGAAATATTTTTATATGTATCACTCTATTCTATCACTGTATGAATTCCATTTCATATCCTATCTCTTCAACATTTTATAAATTCTGATTGGGAAAGATGAGGAATTAGTTTGAAATAAATTTTCTATTCACATCGCTATCTATAGTGCAGGTTTTAGAATCGTTGCTTGGGGGAGGGAGGTTCAGTTCCATAAAGTAGAGTGTGAAAGATAATAAACTTTTTAAATATAAAATATGTACATACGGAGCATACGTTGTGAACATGTTGTGCATATGAACACAAAAACAATATAATATGCATATACACATTTCAACAAATTGTTTGTTAAGATAATAGCCCCAGAATTGAACGTGATGTGCTCCAGAGTTTATATATAAGCTAAGAACCATTCTTTCTCTATATCTATATTTTTAATATCACATATAACACCCAGAAGGGCAATGAAAAAAATTAAGTACCCGTCCTCATATTTCAACGATATTAACAAGGTATAAAAAGTTGTCACCCCTAGGAGGTGAGCTAACCCCAGGAGAGGGCTAAAACACCTCAAAAAACAGTTTTTCAACTGTTTTTTGCTAATATCTTCGAAAAAAAGGGTTCTACGTCAAAATAAGTTATATCAAAAAATGTTGCCCGTTAAATTTCTTACAGAATAAGTGAAACAGTTTTCTCAAAAAGTCATTAGTATACCCGAAATTGCTTATATCTTCTATACGATGCGTCCTACGCAAAAATTATTAATATTGGAAAATATGTCCGGTTCAATTTTCTGTAAGGTACGTGAAAAATTTTTCCTAAAGAGTCATAAAAAGGCCCAAAATGGGAGGTCCAAAATACATTAATTTTGGAAAAATTTATTCATATGTGTTCATATCTATTATCAAGTCACCTATGTACATGATAAAGATGAACAAATAATTTTTACTGATAATTCCCCCTCCCATTCCTCCTCCTCCTTCAGAAATCCTTTTCCAGATCTACATTATAGAACAAAAAAACTACAGATATTATATTTTGAAATATTTGTTTCAACTCTGTTCGGGATCATCTATTATTTCCTCTTAATCACTCATTTCAACCTCCATACTATTGGTGGAATCAGCTCCAGTCTTGAAATAACAGAAAATTAGGTCTTGCGAAATGTTTTTGCAATGCTAACTTAAAAGTTATTAGCTTTTAACCTGTTTTCCTGCATGCGCAAGCAGTGTGCAAGTAGTAGGTGAAAATTTGTTTTGTTGCTAAGCCAAGGAAACGACAAGTCTAATGTAAGAATTCAGTTTGTAATATGTTCAATGAACAATACTTAGAAAAAAAGTATATTTTGGGGCCCTTTATGCCCATTTCGGAAAAAGTTTTTCATGTTCAATGCGAGGAGGGTACAGTAAACACTCTGAACCCCCAAATTTTGTATATTCTCCAACGATATCAAGATTTAATGTAATTTTCATATATCGCACACCTAATGCAATAACACCACATCTCAAAAAACTACTAAAAATAATTTGCTTTACGAAAATATGCCTTTACCATTGGAAAGAACGTGAAAAATTAGTAAGGACCAATGAAAAAAAAAAAAAAAGGATTTCAATTCGTATTTTGTTATTTACAAAGCGTATAAAAAGCTATTTTCTTGAGTTTCGGCTATTTGACGTTGTTACAGCCTCCACATAATTTCGGCAAACAATCTTATAATTATCGATACTTGTAGATAATATTCGTAATTAATCTTAAATGAACTTATCTTAAATTAACTTTCTTAACTCTATCTTAAATTAGCTTTGTATAATCTTAAATTAGCTTAGTATAATCTAAATATAATCTAACGATAGTAAACGATAATTAATAGAAATTACCCCTATATATATTAAGATCTGATCATAGAGTAGACACAGTTTGATTCTCAGTTTTTGTCATGTATAAAGAATAAACGGATTCGTTAAAGAAACGTCTCGCGATTCTTTACAACGTATTTTGAGATTTAGTGTTTTTGTAGTAGAGGTGCGATATTTGAGTCATATTTGACTTGAAAACAAATACACATACTAATCTCACTAATAGCTCCTTAGAAAAAACATAAAATTTCTAATATCTCCCTCGCTTACACTATATATCTAGGATTTATAGCTTTCGAGCTATTTTAATTAAAAAATTGAAAGCTGAATTCCGCATTATCTTTAAAACTAATTGACTTGTACATTTTTTAAATATGAGCCAGGTAAACAATATGATTTGCAGCTGCACTGAAATAGGCTTGAATTATTTCAGCGTAGTGAATACAGCGTATTCGTTAAATTTTAGTTTTTAATATTATTTTGGATTTTCTTGCATACTGAGATTCGATAAGTTGGTAGTTATATCATATTTTTCAAGTTTATCCTAAGAATTTTCCTTTACGAGTAGCTAATAGCATTTGCATTTTGCAACAATTCGTTATTCGATGGAGCAGCTGTTGCAACTGTGCAAGAACGACGTATTGTTGCTATTAGAAAGGCTATTCTGCTTGCGTATGCAGGAAAACAGGTTAAAAGCTAACAACTTTCAAGTTAGCATTGTAAAAACATTTTGCAAGACCTAATTTTCTGTTATTTCAAGACTGGAGCTGATTCCACCAATAGTATGGAGGTTGAAATGAGTGATTAAGAGGAAATAATAGATGATCCCGAACAGAGTTGAAACAAATATTTCAAAATATAATATCTGTAGTTTTTTTGTTCTATAATGTAGATCTGGAAAAGGATTTCTGAAGGAGGAGGAGGAATGGGAGGGGGAATTATCAGTAAAAATTATTTGTTCATCTTTATCATGTACATAGGTGACTTGATAATAGATATGAACACATATGAATAAATTTTTCCAAAATTAATGTATTTTGGACCTCCCATTTTGGGCCTTTTTATGACTCTTTAGGAAAAATTTTTCACGTACCTTACAGAAAATTGAACCGGACATATTTTCCAATATTAATAATTTTTGCGTAGGACGCATCGTATAGAAGATATAAGCAAAGAACTGATTTTCGAAAGAGGATTCTAAAAATTTGTATATTTTGACTTCCTTATTTCGGGTATACTAATGACTTTTTGAGAAAACTGTTTCACTTATTCTGTAAGAAATTTAACGGGCAACATTTTTTGATATAACTTATTTTGACGTAGAACCCTTTTTTTCGAAGATATTAGCAAAAAACAGTTGAAAAACTGTTTTTTGAGGTGTTTTAGCCCCCTCCTGGGGTTAGCTCACCTCCTAGGGGTGACAACTTTTTATACCTTATTAAGGACACCATTCTGCCCATATAATGTGAAATTCAGCTCACTACCATTTTTTTCCAGGTTTGGTCGAAAAATGAGCTTATTTCCCTGTACTATATACCGTGCGTCCAAGTAATTCGGGTACAATCCGCGAAAAAATCTCTATTACAATTATTTAAATTTTTTTTTTTTCAAATGTCAAGTAATTGTAATGCAGTTGAAATGAGTTTATCAGTCTTAGAATTCATTAAAGTAACTTTAAAAATAATTTGTGATTTAGAAATTGTTGTTTAACTCTTGTTATGTTATCAACAAACTGAGATTTTTGCGCTTATTGTACCGGAATCACTTGGACGCACGGTATATCTTTTTTGCCAAGTTTTATTGCTTAACCACTAATTTACTTCAAGTTTATGTAATAAAACATGATATAAGAGATGTATGGCATTAAATAGGTTGGAGAAAGGTCTAAGGCAATAAAATTTTATAACTACCATCGTTAAATTTTACAACCTTTGTGGTGAAACTTTACCTACCTTCAAAAAAAGATAAACCAAATATAGGTGAACTTCTGGTCATAAAATTTTACAACCCCAAGGGTTATAATATTTTATAACTTAAAAACGATAGACCAACTGTAGGTGATCTTTCACCTTAAGGGTTGTAAAATTTTACTACCGGCTAAGGTTATAAAATTTTGTTACCTCCGTCCTATTTCCAACCTATTCTCACACAGCAGGGGTCCTTTGTGTTGCGAAAGTGCTATAGCATTAACATAGACAGTAGGTTTTTTTGTTTGGATAAGGCCGTAATAAATGAACCAAGACCCAGGAGCTATATAGAGGAACAATTACTCTGGCATTTCACTTTTGATAAAGTTTCAATTTTAATATTATGGTGTGATAATATATATTTATAGAGTGATAATTCTTCATTAATGTTACAGTTGCACGTTCGAACTCTACTCAGTCAACGACGAACTCTACTCAGTCAATGACAATATCTACTCATCTTACAAAATTTCTGAATAAAACTAAACTTAAAGAAATTCCTCTTCACTCATTCTCTCACAGTCTAATTCAAGAGCAGAATTTAATTTATGTGGATAAGACCAAATTCGCGATGAAACTACTTCAATCACATATAAAGTTTTCCCTCTTTATGCGTCCACGTCGTTTTGGGAAAAGCTGGTTCATCTCTACTCTTTCTAGTATATTACGAGCTGAGAAGTCGTTCTTCAAAGATTGCTACATAGGAGACAAAAACAATGGATACAACTGGAAGGAACATATAGTTATACTCATAACCTTTTCGCGTGATAGACCTATTGAAGCGTTTGAAATCGATTTGAAAGTTATTGCAAGTGAATATGGACTTGATGAACATTTTACCAATAAGATTAATCCAAATGATAATTTGTTTTATAACTTGGTGATGATGCTTCGGAAGAAAAATAAACCTATAGCCATACTCTTCGACGAATACGATCTCCCTTTTAGAACAAATAATATTACTGTTCGCTACTATTTTCAAAATATTTATCAGGAATTGAAAAAGCTTTTATTTTCTCGTAAGATTGATTTCATTTTCGTCACTGGTGTGAATAAAATATGCTTACATGATGAAATTGGAGCGGCTACAAGCCTCGATATTGTAGATATTTCAATGTATGAAGAATTTGCATCATTGTGTGGTTTTACTAAATCAAAAAGTATTATGACGAACATATAGAGGAGAAAGCCCGAATATATAGCATTTCAAAAGAATTTATTTACGAGAAAATAATAGAGTGGTATAATGGATACCGCTTCACACAAAGTACTGAAACTGTCTTCAATCCAATCTCTTTATCTAATTATTTAAGTAAGAAGAATAGTAAACTACCTTTGAATTTCTGGGTACAAACGCAGGGCCACCCCAAACATATTTACGAAGGATTAATATTCACAAAAATGAAGAACAACAAGATCGTATTAAACTTGAAACATGTATATTTAGAACATGAATTGTTTCAGGATTTAGACTATACAGTCTCTTCACCAGAAGATTTCGCTAATAATAATATTCTAGAGAAATGGCAAAATATTCCCCTAGAGTCATATTTCTATCAAAATGGCTATCTAACGATTAAAAGCACTGACACTGATACAGAGGGCAATAGTGGTTTTATATTAACGGTTCCTAACAAGGAAACTCGAATTGTGCTGGATGATGCCATCGCGATGGCAATGGAAAAAATTCCCGAATACATTAATCTACATAATAGAGCGGTTGATAGTTATAAACGTTTTAATATCAAGAACGCTGTAGAAGTATTCTCAACCTTTGCAAGCTCGTATGCTAAAATAATTCTATATGATATCATCGAAGGTGAGGAGAAAGTTTATCAAAGAATTCTTTATATTTTATTAACAATAACAATTCCCAAGAAAGAGAGGAGCAATAAAGGATGGGTTGTGAAAAAAGAATACAAAGTAAATAAGAAAAATAACCAGATAGGATTTGTAGACTTTTATATCGAAACTCTAACCCACAGAATAATGATTGAGTGTAAACAGGCGGCGAGCAACATCACTAAAGAATTTGAGCAAGTGGAAAATTATAAGTTTCCTCCAACAGTACATGAATACAACCCACCTCTTAAATCTGTACGGTTGCTGTATAATTTTTACAAATTCGAGATTAGGCAGTGGATGGGTAAAATTTATAATACGGAAGACAACTTTATTGAAGATATATCCCCAGAAAATATGGCTAGCATACCACCTGCATAGGTTTTCCTTGCACATTATGCGGAAATCATTATGAATATAAATGTAACCTTGAAAGACGTATATGCGACAAACACAAGAAACAAGTCGAAATTCATTTTTTCAAAAATTTCAAAAAAAAAAAGTACAAAAATTTATCAAAACTGATAAACTGAAAACGTTTAGTAAGTACACCTCAGTGATTTTGTAATGCAAAATTGAACCAGTAAGAGGTCTTTGGGTAACAAATGTGAACGTGTGGTAGTGTGTAGAACCTTTGAGGTTTAAATGAAAAAAAAAAAAAAAAACAAACAAACAAACAAAACCAGCTAAGCCGCATTATTGTCCAACCAAAATAACTTGGCAAGTCCGCCTAGTATGCAGGATAGGCAAAAAGCAGAACAGGATTTTTCAAAATGAAGGAAGATTGAAATTAAATGAAAACGTTGAGAAATCTAGCATGTTGGGATCTGTTGATGATGCCTCAAAGGAATCTTCAAGCTCAATATTTTCCACTTCTATAGCGCGTTCCTTGATGAAGCATTTTACCTCTTTTTTTGGATTCCTTGGTCAACCATATTAGGATGTAAAAAAGCGGCAACATCATGGTAAATACTCGGCTCATATAGCTTATAAATGCTACTTAGCGCACGATTAGCCAACACATGTAGGTATTATTACCATTTTCATCGTCTTCTGAGGTATGATAAGCCTCTAACTTCTCCATCAAGTCAAAGGGAATGAAACAAAACATTGGTGAAGTATCGGATTTGAAGGGTTCCAAAAAATCGATAAAATTTTTCAGTAATTCTTCATCAACACTGTCGATTGTACTTTCGTAATCTGTATCCGCATAAAAAGCTAGAATATCGACTAAATTTCGATAAACTAACCATAACATTGTATAATTGGTGTTCCACCTTATAGAACATTCTTAATGTAACAGAACATTCTTAATGTAACAACGTACTTAAATTCTTCACAGCACCACTTCGCTTCATGCACATTAACTATACGGTTTACATACCCAAATCAATTGTACGTGTTGGAAGGCTTGCCTCTAAGAAGTCGTCGTTAAATGTTTCCTTCAAAATGGAAAAATTTAGTCTCAAGAATGTCGCTTTACAACAACTATTAATTTTGCGGAATACTTTCTGAAATTATTTTTTCAGCATTGAATAATAATTTAAATATATTATGTGTGTGGCCTCTAGATATGTTTTCAAGATCAAAATTCTGGTTTGTTTTCGAACTTGAGCGTTAAATAAACATTTATTGAAAAAATGTACATAAATTTGGTTTGTTGAACAAGGCCATATAAAGTGCCTGAAGCCTTAAACATTTTATTCGAGCAATAAATGTATAGTAAAAATTAAGCACAATTATAATTAAGTAGTTTAATAAAAAGAATATCACTGTTACGAAAAAAACCGACAATATTACTGTTTATTTTAAGCTGCAAACAATGATAAACTTATTAAGTAGGATTAATATGCAACACATACCTGTTTATTCGAGTGTTGATTAGAAAAAAATATCAAGTAAAACACATTACCATATTTCTTCACTGGTCCATCGAACGCGTTCTTTGGTCGCGTGAGTTGTTATTTCGAAACATTTGTGAAATATTTACCATTTTTATCAATTAGGATTCGTTTCATTTGCAATTAAATAAACATTCTTGCTTAATTTTTTCTTTACTACATAAGAGCCATCGTATTTTGGAAACAACTTTCTCAAAGCCACCTTTTCGAAACTTAATATAGAATGCTTCCTTATACAGACTTTTTCACCTGGCATGAAAATTGTGACCTTTTCGTGATTTTTATTAAATTTAATTTCTTTTTTTAAGTCCTCTAGCTTGTGATATAAACTAAGGAAAACATCGAATCGATTTTGATTCGTATCGGAACTATCTACCAATAAATCACACTCAGATAACACTATAGCTCGAGTTGCCAAATAATCAGCTGATTTGTTCCCAAAATCACATCTATGAGTCTATGACCCTTAATTAAAAGGAATCGGATATCTAAATCATTTTCACGAATCAATTTTATAATTTCATCAATCAACTTATAATTCATCTCGAAACCAATTTTTTGTTTACTTGATACGATTTTAGTATTCATTGCGCGCAAAATTTCACCAGAAGCATACGAAGAATCAGTAATTATGGTAATTTTCTGAATTTGGTTTTTATTTAAAACCTCAATTGCGCATTTTATCGCCTCTAACTCTGCCATATTATTGGTAATTTTTGTACTATCGAATAATTTCGAAATATTTTCTCTATGATTTTCACAAAACCATACACCAACTCCGCCACACGCATTTTCAGAACCATTACAAACACAAGCACCATCAGTATATGCTATTACCCGATCGTCGCCTATAATAAACTCGTCATTTCCTTCCGTGTCGCTACTTTGCAAATTAAACTGAGCTCTAAATTTTTCTATTTTCTTATTAATATTAGGCGTCTTCCCCTCCAAAATTCCCTGTAATTCCAAAAATTTGATTAGGGCTATACGCATGCTCAAGAGGTTTATTGTTAATACAATTAACTATATCGCGAGTATAATTTGCCCAGCGACGGTGTGAATCAGCTGTTATTGGTTCACCATTACATGAATTCAGGTGAGCGCGGAGTTGGGTTCCCAATTCACACATTACGCGTTTTATAAGGTTTGACTCAAGATTATATATACTCGTAATCTTTACAAGTAATTAGTCCATGTATTACTCCGAAACTGAACTCCATTATCACTAAGAACATTTTTCATATCAAACTTACAATCCCGCATTTCCTTTATAACTATTTCAAGTTTATCTAAGCAATTCTCGGCAGTCGTGTTTTTCAAATTAAATACCCAGGTATTGCCGCCTGCTATTTCTCTAGCCACTAAAATCGATGATACCCCTCCTTGAGAAATTGGTAGTGGCCCAAATAAATCAAATGCTACCATTTCATCCAATTTGCAATTTTTAACGATAGACTTATATTTTGATATATGCATTTGATTTGATACCTTATTTAATTTGCAAATTTTGCACTTGTTCGTAACTTGATTAATCCCTTTTTCCATATTCCGCCACCAAAAGAATCTCTGTGCGATCGCTGTTAAACGTTTTGACCCTGGATGTGAATAGAATGAATGAAGATACCGAATTACGCTATTAATAAGGCGATTAGACAATATAGGTAGCTCATAATCCTCATTACGAAAAACACGATATAATAAATTATCTGTCGAATTAAAATGGAACATATTATGATATTTGTGGTTAGGTTTAGCTAGTGCCTCAATTACCTTGACTATGCGAGTATTATTATCATTTTTCTGATGTACTGGTAAATTAGTAATTTAGTAAGCGCCTCTCTCATCCCATTTTCTAGACTCACACCAAAATAATTTACGTGAGGATTCGATACGTCTGTATCAAATTCGCTGTTTATACATCCTATACCTATGAAAACCTCCTCCTCACTACTTAAATTCAAATTGAAATATTTTATTTTAACATGTAAGATTAAGTCTGTTGAGAAACTGCTTAGCGTTTCCGGGATGTTATCATTACATTATTTATTCATGGTACTACTCGTATTTCCAGTCAATGTGCACTCTAGAAGAAAAGAACTGAATAACAATACCCATACACTAACTTTTTGGTTATACATTGCAACAGTATATGCTTTTTTAAATAAATTCTCAAATTGAGAACTGATATTAATTGTTTGCCCGTGAACCAAAGTCTTAATTTTGTCTAAGCATAAGTACAGTGCCCATAAATATTTTTCATGAAAAGCATATTTAATTTGGCTCTTTGTTAAAGTCTTAGTAATGAACAATACAACATTCTCTACTTATCGATTTGAGTTAAGGTACCATGTATAGAAGTCTCTCCCTCACCTAACTTTAAGTAGAGATTAAAGGTTCATCTTTCTCTGGCTTTCTCAGAGTCATAGGCTTCATGAATGCATTTTTTATTTTTTGATAACCCTCATCGTGCTCAGTTGTCCACAACACCGAACCATCTGTATTTTTTATAAGGTCATTAAAAATTTTTGTAAATTCCGTATATTCATGAATAAACATAGAATAGTAAACTGCACTTCTTAATAACGATTTAATGTCTCTAACTTTCAGTTTCAAAGGGCGCTTTCTACTCTTTAAAATCTTTTTTTCGAACCCTTCAAAGAATGAGAAACTTTTATCACCACGTTCGATTTCATTATTTCTTATCGAGAAGCCTAGGGGCTGTATGCAAGAACGATACTTAACTTAAGCATTTGCTTAAGTAGTCGAAATTGGATACTTAAGAATTACTAAATAATAGGCATGGCGGAAAGAAATGAACGTTAAGTACTTAAGTATCGTTCTTGTATACAGCCCTAGATGATAAACTTTTTGCTTAAACAAATTCGTCTTTTTAATCGACAGCGTCATACCAGAATTTAAAACTCGCGATAAAACCTTCACAATATATTCTAAATTTTCTTCAAACGAGTCCGTACGTACTATAAGATCATCTACATTATGCAGTCACATTCCTCCCTATAAAATCAGCAAGAACTGACGAGGGAATGGTCAGAACTGTCCATCGTCAATTTCTTTAGTAGGTAGCCTATCTTGTAGTACTTGAGGAGTAAACCAATGCGTCATATTCAGTTTCTCGGAAACGAAGCTTATTTGGAGAAGCAGGGTTGCCAAATGTTGAAAATCAAAAATTCCTAATTATTTGAAAAAAATATTTCTTAATGTTAATCATTGGAAATTGTAGAACTATTTAAAGAAAGTCATATCATGTTTTCATATCGGAGGAAGAAAAGTGTACTTATAAAGATATACCTATAATTTTGATCATTATTTACTTTTTTGGCGGGTAAATGGTAATTTGAATTTTGCGTTTCTTTTTTATTTGTTGTTGTTTATTTTTATTTTTTTAATGCTAATTCAGGTGATAAATAAAGAAATAATTCACACGGGAAACGAATCATTTTAGAACTCGTTTTGAGGGCCATTAGATTGTACCACTTTTCGCCTATCGTAGCCACACCTAATATAAAGTCTAAAAACCCCTTCGCTATCCCTTCTAATACCATTTGGGAAGTTGAATTTGGAACAAACGTAGTATTTCTTGCCATGAAATAATCATATGAATACATAGTTAGATTTCTAATAAGAGTCTTTCACCAAGTTTTGAGCAAATTTCATAAATAATACCCGCCGGCGCCGGCGCTACGCATGGAGGAAAACAAAATATATACCAAAAAGTTGGACATTTGCTAGATGATTACAAATGATCTGAAATGCAAAAATTTGAAGACCCCACCCTCCCCCGATCACCCCTTCCCAAATCAGGTAGGCTGTAATAGCTATCGTTTTTTAGTTAAACACTCAGCTAAAAAGAGGTGAAAGCCATACTTAGATATAAACAACAGCCCCAAGCCCCAACTGAAGAATATTCGAAGATTTGAAGACACTGCTAGGAATGATTGTAATTATGCATTATATTAAGTTTCATTCTGTGTGATTTCATTGCTTAGCCCCATTTTATAAATTAACTAAGGAGAATATTTCATTTATTGTGATGGATAAAAAATGTACCTATCGATGGCATAGATGAAAGCAAAAAGATTTTTTAATAGGAAAAACATTAGCTTATTTTGAATCTAATTTACTTGTTAATATAAAATGTGAATGTGACTGCTCAGAATATAAAATGAGTATAATTATACAGCTCACAAAATGAAGAATGGTAACATTGAATCAATCCTCCAACCTATACGCTTCGCAAACATTACATACATTATTCTAATGTGCATGAAAAAGACTAGTTATTCACAAATCACAGGCATTGGCGATAATTTTCGTTTTAAATATTTATTTGATCAATTTTTATGCTATAAAGTACACATTTATTCTTAGAATACCTAATTGATAAAGGCCATTGATTCGCATTATTTTAAAATTAGATTAATGATAATAAGCTCATATTATCTTGGCAGCTGGTGGAATGTTGCTTAACTAAATATTTACGAATTATAAATATGAAATCGAATGGGTATATAAATCAGTCGGTAATAACACGTTCTTAACATCATTGATTAATAATGAGAATGGGAAGCAAATTAATGCTAATGATGTTTGCGATTCATGATTTATTAATTTTTTTAATGAAACGTTTGATACAAAAAATACATAATTAGGTAGGTAAATGGATGAATAAATAAATAAATAAATAATAAAAAAAAAAAGTAATATAAGCAGAGATGGTTTTACCGGATATATAGGCACTTAGGAATATAGGTACCTACAATGATAAAGACTACGATTCTACGATTTTTCAGAAGAAATTGTCCTAAGAAATTTCATGAATCATCCATATCTCGTCACCAAATCGGCCTAGAAAGGTCAAACTTCGTGTTTAGCATCAGTTAATGACCGGTATATGACCTCTTCAGTTTGGATCAAAATCGATTCGAAATGGCGGATTATTAAGATTTGAAGATAATTTGAGGAACCTCAAACAGTTATAATTCGAGAAATATATATCCATGCAATTATTACGTTAGGTAATTCCAAATTCAACTTCTTAAGTAACTTTGGAAGAGATAACGGGCGTTTTTGCTATTGGGTGTGGCATTTGTGCATGTAGTCATAGAGTTTAGTAACGTTATTACCCAACCTGAACGAGCCCTAGTTAGAAATTCAGCTCCAGTAATACGGCATGGCTGTTTAAGTTTTTTCTTTGTTGATAATGCCGACATGAGTTTCATATCAACTTTAAGGTTGTTAGAGAACAAAGTCTCATAGTGTTAAAAAAATTACGAGAAAAAGTATTGCATGCGATGAATTGCCTGTAAAGTATTTGGGAATAGATAAGTAAGTGGAAAAGTACAGCTGTAGGATTCTGGTAATATTACTATTTTCATAGAATTAATGACGATGCAGCTGTAGTAGTTAACCTAAAATCAAATTAATATACCTATAACTAGTGTATTCACGCAAATTTATGCGAAGTAATTAAAGTAGAAAACCATTTGGTGAAGGATGAGTACTTCAAGTACTAATCGAGCTATACGTGACAATTTCTCTATGGCCTCTACCTCATCAATCCACCCTGAGAGAAAACTTCGTAGTGATATGACTTTGTCTGGGTCGTACTCTTTTTACCTATGGTTAATTGGCTACCTCCTTAATAGAGAACCCTTTATTAAAAATAGATTTTATACAACAAATCATAAAACTATTAGTATTATCTTTATTTAATTTTCGATTCTCCACTGATGCCTAAATTGCTAGGTCCTTTAATTGCCCTGCACATCTTACTCCAATGCCCTCTTTATGCAAACCTCTTTCAGAAAGTTCATTATGTGCCTCTGGCCTAGGCGAAAGTATACGGCACAGGACAAAAAAGAATACTTATAATAATGTATAAGTTTAGCAGCAATTTTCATTATAATGCATTAAAGTTGAGATTATGAACGCATAAAACATGTACGAGAATCGAGACATGTGTGGATAAAATTTTCAGGATACATTATAGTAATGATAAAAAAAATGTTACTTTAGACGATAAAAGAGAGACCAAAATAGATGAAAGCAGATATTAGTACAACAGATGAGAAACGAACAAGATCAGATAGCTAAGAGTAATCAACAAAATGAAGTTATATAAATAATTTAATTAATTATGTATTAATAGTTTTTAAATTGTAAAGAAATTTTAATAAATAGTTATGTATAATTGTATCGGTATACGTAAGCGGTTTATTTTATTATTTTTTATATGATAAAGAGGAGGGACAAACTTGTTTGCTAGTACACGTATATAGCTGTGTTCTAAAGCGTTCAATTATTAAAATCGCTCGCAAAATCTCCTGCGCAAAGCATCGATAGTTTCTAACTTAGAACAAAGTGGGTTTGTATTTGGATACATATCAAAATGTAAGTGTCTCTTATATTCCTTTCTATTTTACATAACTTTTTATAGTACGTATTCCTGTTTTCATTAAGTTGTGTTGAATAAATTTTAAAAATTTATTTTATGGTTTTGAGAGTTGACAAAGCGAGTGAGGCTAATACTTATATGCTCGAAATGTAAAAAAATGTCTCAGAGCCAAGCTTCCGGAGTTTTGATGGAGAAATTTTTCAGGTGTAGGCCTACTAAATTTTCAAAACTTCCAAATATTTGAAAAATTATTTTTTAATTTATTGTAATTTGAAAATTAAATTATTATTTATTCTTATAAAACAATGAAGAGGAAAATAAACATTTTTCCGAGCTTTTATGATTTTATATTGATTTTTTAAAGTGATATAATTACGGAAAAGTTGCTCTATACTTTTCTAGAACACTCATAGCTCTTTTCCAAAATGAACTAGAATGATAGGATTTGAACGAACATAAATTATAAATCTTCCTGATGCGTAAGTAATTCCCTTCAAATATTTTTAAAATACCTATATCTAATTATCGAAGAAAAAATTTGATGGCTAAGTTCTTTTGATTTAACTTTTTCTAAAGCCGGTTTTCATGCTTTTTATGACTATGCTTCTCTATTACTCTTTCTTGCATACTTTCTAGGTATGTTGAAACCCTAAATATACACTTATAATGTATTTTTTATTTTTGGATTCTTTTTCACAAAACAGGATTTTAAGATGTTTAAGACCTTTTGAATTCGAGTTTTGGGCTGCTTCATTCCATCAACTTCTCGCCCCTCGATAGTAGTGTACATGTGTACATAGGTACTAATGCTAATGGTTTTGGATACTTTTAATGGAGAATTATCTCTCCCCTCAACTACTTTTATGAACTTTTCAATTTCATAGTAATAAAAAAAAAAGAAAACTGGAATTCTTCAATTAAAAATAGTATTTACACGGTTCACTGACGTAGGTACTTACATATATGATACTACCAAAATCTGGAATTATTTTTTTTTTTAGCTATCATAAAATGATGAGAAAAAAATTAATTTTTTACCATTGTTCTTTTCTCTAAAAAATTCTAATTCATTATTTCGACTATGCTCTAGACAGTTTATGCATTATACAAATCTGTGAGATGCAACTCATGAACCACTTTTCAATCGAGAATCATGTTCAGTGTCGTATTAGCCAATAGGCACAGGAGGCTAGGACCTACGATGGCAAAATTTAGGGGTAACCAAAACCTACT
Organism: Phenacoccus solenopsis; assembly: GCA_009761765.1. Classification (NCBI taxonomy): domain Eukaryota; kingdom Metazoa; phylum Arthropoda; class Insecta; order Hemiptera; family Pseudococcidae; genus Phenacoccus; species Phenacoccus solenopsis. The sequence goes on from CM019753.1 coordinate 7,777,034, forward strand.
TAATTTTAAGAACAAAAATCGAAAAAAAATTGAGCAAAAAAAAATTTCACGTTTCTCAATGTCTGTCTAATATTGACGATGTTCTGGCCGCGACACACTTATGAAAAGAAACAAGAGAGGATGAATACATACTTATAATTATGTAATTTTATTCATTTTTCGTTGGTGATTTAAAAATTTGTTACAGTGATTTTGTTTTTCCAAATATATTTTACTTTGGCAGTTTGCAGAGTTTTTCTTGAGGGGGGAGGCGGTATTGCAGTGCGGTCCTGATCATGTTATAAATAGGAAACTAAAAAATAGAGCATTTTTTCTTGTGGAGCAGCTCTTCTATAATCACTTACTTCATACGTGGCCATCATCAAATAAACTAGCTATTTTTCAAAATTATTCTTTTAGGCAAGGCAATTAATTATCGGTACATTCCACTCTCAATATGATGTATTTTCTTCGATATTTTCAAGGCTTGATAAGTTTCTCAATTTCGTAGCTGTAGTTTATTTCTTTTGAAATACTTGATAGGTGCTAACCCAAGTTTTGGGTAGATCAAGGCTTTGTTGTCATTATCGCTTGTTATATCGGAAGCGTAGTGTTAGATAGAGTATTTCGTAAAGTAAAGGAGTTTCTACTAATCCGTTAAGTATGTAAAAAAAAAAAGTTGATTAAGGCGGTGCTTTTGAAAATAAGTAGGTAAATACGAAAGAGTTGATTTTAAAATTAAGAAATGAAAAAATTGGAAAAATAAATGTCTAGTTCCCTCAAACAAAGTCTTTAAAACAGCATATTATAATTTTCAAATCATTTCGTTGCATTATTTCTAAGAAAAATGCTATCAATGAAAATAGCGGCACGTGTTAATATTATGCAACAGAGTGGAAAATCCACAGGTAGTATTTTACATGTTTTGACATATTTCACGAAATTTCGCTCGAAGCGAAAGAGAATGCGTTTAGTAAAATTCCACTGTGTAGCTACAGTAATTAGTATCAATCATCCCAACATAGGTATATGGGTAGTGAGATACCAACTAGCTAATGTTGAGAATATTAAAATTGTGAAATTGATAGCATTTCTTTAAACAATTTATTCAAATATATGATTTAATCCCACTTTCAGATAAATTTTGCGAGCCTATACATATAATTTTTTCCAAATGTGTAACTGAATATTAGCAAGTGCTGTAGATTCGTTTTGCGAAATATGGCTCCGAACTTCGCAATTTTTGAACTCTCGCACGATCCTGTGCTGGAAGAAGCCAACCAGAAGACCAAGAGATCTAAACCATTCGGTGAAATAGCTGTTGGTCCCAAAAAAGTCATGTTAACGAAACCATACCTAAATTGGGCTGATAGAATTTCAGAAATGGAAATTCGTAAAGATGACGTATGGGTGATCTCCTATCCTCGAAGTGGTAAAGATTACAACACGACATGATTTTTGAATTGAATTCATCGTGCTTGATAAATTCTCGTCGCTTTGCAATAGGAACTACTTGGACCGAAGAAATGACTTGGCTGTTATGTAATAATTTAGACTATGATACTGCCAAAAGTGAAGTTCTCCATAAACGATTCATGTATTTGGAGTGCGTAATTGAAAATTTATGTTCGAGTAGATTAGTAATTAGAGTTCTTTGAACTTGCTTAAATGTTACCAATTTGTTCTCAGACTGGCAGCAATGAGGGAACACAAAAAAATTGCCGAAGAATTCTGGCCAGTCGACAAGGTAATAAATGCGAAGTCGCCGAGATTTATAAAAACTCATTTGTCAGTGGAATTATTACCAAAACAACTTTGGACCGTGAAACCAAAGGTATGCCTTTCGATTTTATCAAATAATTAACATTGATAATTTGTAATTTTATCTAAACAATTATCCTATTTTTCGACAGATAATTTACGTTTACCGAAATCCAAAAGATGTGGTAATTTCGCTTTATTATTTCGTTTGCATGATAAATGGTTATGAAGGAACTTTCGAAGAATGGGCTGAAATATTTATTCAAGATAAATGTACGTAAACTACTGATAAATGAAGTATTTTCAATGAATAAAATAATGAATAAATAAAAACTGGCGGGTGTCTATCTAATAAAATTTTTAATTTCTAGGCATTTACAATCCATATTGGAGCCACGTTCTTGATTTCTGGGAATTACAGAAGAAACAAGATAATATACTATTTTTAACTTACGAAAAAATGAAAGAGGTATTTCGCAATTCACCTATTAAAAAATTAATTTTTTTTTTGAATAATTTTCACGATTGCTTTCAGGACTTAGTATCGGTCGTTCATGAAGTAGCTCATCATTTAGGAACACATCTAACCGAAGAACAAGCTCAAAAATTAGCCGACCATTTAGACTATAAAAATATGAAGAACAATGCGGCTGTGAATCAAGGAAGACAATTGACTGCTTTTAAAATAGTGGACAAACCAGAAGATGCGAATTTCATCAGAAAAGGTCGATCAGGAGAATGGAAAGAAAAAATGACACCCCAGATGATAGCCGATTTTGATGACTGGTCGAAGAAGCATATTGATGGAACAGATTTTTGTTTTTATGATTAAAATATTTATTGTTAAATGTCTGAAATTTTCTCTTAGCGTCTTTACCAATACAGTATAGATGACAAAGTTGGTGCACACTGTACATCTACATCCAATTATGTAAATAAATTTTTTCTATTTTATTCTCGACTCTGGCAAATGTCCAACTTCGTAGTGTGTTTATATTTGTTTTCTCCCACGTCTAAGGCCGAAGGGTATTCATGAAATTCGCTCAGAACTTGGTGAGAGACTCTTCTTAGAAATCTAACGAAGCTTCTTATTTTTTCGAAGAAATTTAAGGTGGCCGATCTCTCAAATTTTGAGGGGGCTGAGGGCTGTAGAAGGGGGAAATCGCTCAAAATTTTCGTTTTGGTCTCATATGATAAAGTGAGTCACGGACATCAACTTATCCAAATTTGAGTTTCCTAAGTGTATTTTAACCCTCAAAACGCACACGTGGTGAAATTCACCACCTTAAACATTTAAGGCGCGTTATAGGCAATATGGTAGGCGCGACGTACTGCAACGCTCGTGTGCGAGAATCCTCTTCAGCTTCTTAGCACAATACGCTATTCATCGAATTTTTCCTCTCATGTTTGGCGGAGGGAGGTGTGATGAAAGGTTTTTCTTTTTTAATTTTTTCTTGTAAAAATTTAAATTTAAAAAAAATTTCAATACGTTTTGTAAAAAATGGAACCCGATAGTAAGTTTTATGATGAATTTATAAAGATGACACAATTTTTAAGACGATAAAAAATTTTTTGCTCAAGTCATTTTTTTGCGGTAGTTGGTAACACTGCTTGTTTATTCCATCATTCCTGTAAACTGTCTAGCATGTTGTTGTAGCTACGATTTAAGGAAATTTTTACTGTACCCCGTTATCTGTAGACCTAATAGTAATGCTGTAGCTAATTTTTAATATTTTTCGAGTGTGCATTCAGAGGGTTAAGGGGAGTTGGAGTAAGGAACGGTTTTTTGAGGAAGTTTTGAGTAATGAAATTTCTTGATTCTTACATATCTCCTCACCAAATCAACCTAGAAAGGTCAAACTTTGTATGTAGGTTTAGTTGATGACCATAATATGACCTCTTGAATTTGGATCAAAATGGCTTCAAAATGGCGGATTGTCCAAATTTCAGTAGAGATAGAGGAGTCTGAAATTGGTAAAAATGAAATTGAAATGAACTTATATGCTTATTGGGGATGAGAAGTATATTATATCCTCAATTCACCATCACACATGCTGTTGGGGGAGAAGGAGGGGTTATCGATCTCAAAATGTGGTGGGGAGTACAAAAGACGGCAAAAAATTCCTATTGTGGTCTCATATGACAAAATGAGTCGAAGTGACCAACTTTTCTTCATTTCAGCTTCCCAAGTACATTTGAAGAGGAGTTGAAGCAAAAAACAGGTTTTGGAGGAAAATTGCTGCTGGAAATTTCATGAATTTTACATATCTCTTCACCAAATTGACTAAGAAAGTTTAAACTTCGTGTGTAGGGTTAGTTTATGACCAGAATACGATCTCTTCGATTTGGTCAAAATAGATCCAAAATAGCGGATCTTAACAATGGTATTGGGCGTACCCTATAGACATGAAGAGGTGAACAATGTTATTTGTATGTAAATCTAAAAAAGCTCCAGTTAAGAACTCAGCTCCGGTAATGCGACATCGATGCTTCCTTTTGTTTTCTTTAATATGCCATGTACAGCTACGAGCCTAGACGCACGGAGATGGATGTCAAAAGGTTATAATAAAACCTAAAATTAATTATTAAAAAAATCAATTTATTTCACATATTAGCGAATTTTTTGGTATAAAATCAAAACACTTCTAACTTTTAAAGAAGTCAAATAATCTATACAAAAATATTTACAATTAAAATTAGAATTTGTCACATAACAAGTCAATGAATATTTAATTTACTGATGCGGTACATTAGAATTAGAAGTATTAGCAGAATTGATATCTTCCTGAATAACCACAGGACGTATCGTATTTGAATTCACTAATCTAGTAATAACAGGTTGACCTGAAAATCAAATTATTGCCATTATTTCACTAAATCAATCATTTCGAACATTCGATTTTAATGCAACTCACCTCTGAGAGATCCGGTATTTTGAGCAGATATTGGTATAACTTTAAGCCCTTGCAATGTTTTCAAATTAATCATACCCGGAGCATTGAACGCAGACGGCAAGAGAACTTGTTGCATTGGAGTTTGTTGGAGTAAAGTCAACGCAGCCCCGGAAGTTGTGGGTAGAACTACGGTTTGATTGGTGTTCACTGTGCTCACCGTAGGTGTGAGAATTTGTACATTCTATACAAAAAAATAATAATAATAATAATAAGTAAACAAATAATCAAAAAAAAAAAAACTGTAAGCAGACCATGTTGTATTAATGGGGTTGAATTTCTAATAGGAGCATATAAAGTTGGACATTTGCCATAATATTATAATTATCAATGGTCTAAAACAAAAAAATATAAAATTCTCCTTTCCCCGAGACTGAAATAGCAGTATTTTTTTTTCATTATATTTATTAAAAACCCAGCTGAAAAATATACCCATCTTTCAACGTTTCGAAGTCACACTATTCTGATTTACTTACTTGATTATTTTGCGTGAACATTTTCTGTTGCTGATTTAGAGCAACAACTGTATACGTTGGTATGCTTGGCTTACTAACGGAGACTGAAATTGTAGTGCCTCCCGAACCCATCACTATAAACACCAAAAAATAAATAAAATATCAATAACATCGTTACGATACTATATGGGAAACTACAGGTGCTATTATACCTGATGAGAAAAATTTACTACTTATAATCTTCAATAATGACTCATTACAAGTACTTGAAAAAAATTGTTTATAAAATTCTATTTCTTTAAAATCGATAATTTAAAAAAAAAAACAAATAGAAAGGACAAATGAATAGTTAATAAATGAATAAATAAACAAATAAACAAACAAACACAAGTGAATGCAAACATTAATTTGACTTAGAACTAAACTTCATTATAAAATACCTTACCAGTAGCAGACTTAGAATTCTGTATAATCGAAGGCGTCACCGAAGTCTGTATCTTCTGTAATCTAGCAGTTGAATTCGAACTAACAGCAGCTTGAAGCTACGCGAAAAAAAAATCAAATAACAAAACTCCTTCCTCTAAAACCATCAATAAATAAAAATCACCGTTACCTTCGTAATATCAGCCGAGATAGGTGTCATTATACCGGCGCTATTAGCAATCTGAATAATCTGCGGTTGTTGCTGTTTCTGTTGAATTTTCTGGTTCTGCTGACCAGTTTGTTTAATCATCACCAACTGTTGCTGATGCTGTTGCGGTTGCTGCTTCAACATGACAATCTGCTGTTGCCCTTGTTGCTGCAATTCTGGCTTCAACATAACAATCTGTTGTTGCTGATTAGTCCGCTTCAACGGCTGTTGCTGTTTCAACAACAACTGCTGGATTTGCTGCGAGGATAACTGTTGACTGGAGAGTTGTATAATTTGGTGTTTCGGATTCGATACCTGTTGCTGATATTGTTGTTTATTCAATATAACCAACGGTGACGAGATATGCTTCGTGTTCTGCGTACTCGATTCTTCTTCGTTAATTACGTTCTGCGTTTCGGCCACGATTTGGCCTTGATTTTGTTTAATAACGATCATTTGCTTGGGTATAGTTTTAGATTGGTGGATGGTCACGTTTTGCACCGTTTGATCTTTATTCGCTCCACTCTGTTGTAATTTCAGCTCGTTTTGATGTTTCACCAGCAGCTGCTGCAATTGCTTCTGATGCTTCTCCAGCAGATCTTGTTTACTAATATTTTCTACCGGTTCGGATACGATTTTCGCAGCTTGGTCGTTATTTCTATTCTCCAAGGTGTTCGAATTACGTAGATCGTTCGTCACCAATTGCTGCTCGAGTGGTGTTGGTCGTCGATTGGCTTTTTGTAAATTGGCCAACGAAATACGTTGCTGTTGCGATTGCGGGTGTTGTTGTAATTGTTTCAATAAGACCGTGTGTTTTTTATCCGGACTGTCTTCTTGTTGTTTAATTACGACTATTTGTTGAGGCGAGATCTGAGCTAAGGTTTTGGCGCCGCCTTTGGCTAAAAATTTATTTTAAAAGAAAAATCATTAATTGATAATTCAGAAGAAAAAGGTACTCTACGGTCATTCTAAGTCAATTCTATTCAGCATTTCTCAAAACAGGTTTCAATTTCACACATTTTTTTACGATTAGGATTTGCCTCAGAGGCAGAGACGGCTACAGAGGGGTACAAAGGGTGCATTCGGATTTTTTTGAGGGTCCGAAAAATTTGCCTGGGGCCCATCATAACAGTTGAAAAGTTCAAAAAATGTGCATAAAAATTGGCGAACATTGATTTGATCGTTATTTATTATCTTATCAGGTATTTTCTGAAGTGATAAAAATAAATTACAAAATCTAGGTAAAATTTTGATATGAAGTGAGGTGTAAAAAATAATGGTGAGGGAAGGGGAGGGGTTGAAAAATGCATGGGAAAAAACACGAGAAATTTTTGTAGTAGTGCCCGATTTCGCTCCCCTCGTCTCTGCTCAGAGGTAAGAAAATCGCCATCAGTTCCCTCAGGACACCTCCATGAGAAAAGAAAGACCCTTAATTTCTAATATTTTTCAATTCTTATAAACCATCGTCAACTTTCGGCTCTGGCAGAAAAGTGATTTTCATCTTAAAACAAACAGTTTTCTTCGTAAACCCCCCTCCGCCCACTCCTCCATAAAACTTTCAAAAAATGAAAAATCAACTTTTCGTATAAAAAGCTCAACTTTCAGCATTGCAAACAAACATTTGAGCTTTCATTTAAAAACTTGAAAAAAAAAAAGTGAAATATCATAGATTAACCATACATAGATAGCCCACCGATATATCGAATTTATCACTCATAAATGTTGAAAAAGGAACTAGAAATTTTTTTATTAATATTTAGGCAAAAAATTGAGTTAGAGTGTTCGGAAATGGCTTATTCGAAAGAGCTTAACATTTTATACATGATTCAATACTAAAATATTATTGCCATCGATGTGAGTCTCGAGTTATTTTAATAAAACTAATTCATTTTTTAGAGCGCTCTCTGTGAATGAGCTCCAGTACTAAGAATAAATTAGACTTATTGCTCGGTTTTTTGCAAATATCTCAAGAAAGAATATAGATAGAAACTTTACAAGTAGCTCATTCGAAAGAGCATAAAATTCTGAATGTGTTTCACTATTAAAAAACAATCTCTATTGATTTACTTTTTGAGATAATTCATAGTAAAGTAAAAAAATCGTTTTTCGAAATTAATTGCAAAAGTAAACGGACAGGAGTAACTTTAGAAAAATTAAATGATTCTCTATTCCAATCTCTTTAAAATGAGTCATTTGCAAGCCCTATATCTTGAATTGTTTCCAAGATATTAGCAAAAAACGATTCCAGCTCAGTTTTTGAGTGATAAAAATTTAACGTACGGTGGGCTATGTATGTATGTTTCATCTATGGAAATATGTTGAATAATGAATACGACTATGAGCTTAGTTATCATCCTCAACCTTTGACTATATACTAGATGGACCGAGTTACGTGTGGTGAAACATTACATGCATCAGAGTCGGAACACTCGTTGCAACTTTATATCTTGCGCATGCCTGAGGTCCTTTATCACATTCATGTTATTCTGATTTTAAGCAGTACTATCGATGTCCCCTGCCGCACTATTAGCACGAAATAAATTTGCGCATGCGCATTTAGAATTTAGTCACGAGTGTTTTGAGAAAATCTGCGTAATGTATCACCGTTTTTGGGTTGGCATTTGCTTGTTGCTAGCTCGGTCCATCTAGTATATAGTCAAAGTCCTCAACCATGTTGGAGTTTCCTACCCCCCTCCCCCTCAACCCTTGAAATTTTTCTTGCCATGATTTTCAATTCGTGCTACTTTAAAATAATAATTAGTGATACTCAAATTTCTCATCATATTTAACCATTTTTTCAAGCACCTTTATTTGTGAGAGGGAGGTTGAAGCATCCCCAAATTTCATCGATGACTTATCATGTTATTTATTGTTTACAAACAGTTGGCACCTCACTCAGACACCTTTCAAATATTAAACACTTCCTTCGTTGGAATGAAACACACAAAGCTTGAAAATTTAATAAGATTCTTTTTTTTTTTTGAAACGAATAAAGCCGAATTAAATATTTTTAGCTTTAGATTCAGCTTCTAGTGATATAGAGAATTAGCTTTTGTTTCTGTGAAAATTCGGTTTAAAAAATCGAATTCAGATTCAGCTTTGCAACCTAGAGAACTGTTTTTTTTTTACTTCTCAAGCAAAACTAACACCTAAAAAATGGGCGAAATCGAAAAGCACGAGATAAAAATGATAATTCTTCGTTTGAAATGATATAGAATGACCTTCTAGAGAAAACATTCACACAAATTCTTTACCAGCATCTCCGCTACATAATGACTTGGCGTTTATCAATTTCACAATGGTATTCGGAGACAATATACTGGAACCAGTAATAATAGACTTCGCTTCAGTGAAATTAGTTTTCTAAAAAAAAAAAAAATTCTATTGAAATCACAATCACTCAACAATTATTAAAAAAAATTACAATCGCTTACATTAATTGTATTCGCAGCAGAAGTAGAAGCTATAGTGTCTTTAATAACAGCCTTTTTAATAAGCGAAGATCGAGCACCTTTGGGGAGCGGTTTAACAGCACTTTTCGCCTCAGTTGTTCGAACCACCGTTCTAGGCTTGTCCATACTACTTGCAGTTTGAAGGCTGATTATTTGAGGCTCGCCCAAACCTTCTAAACTCGGACCCACGCTCTCTTGTATCACAGCCTGTATAATCGTCGGTTGCGGTAGTTTCGATTTATCTTCTTTAACATTACGTTGAGCATTGGTGGTTCGTTTAGTAGGAGCTTTGGTATCGGGAGTCTTGGGGTTAGTATTTTTAGGAGCTCTTGCATTAATTTTGGTTTCTTTAGGTGCCCGAGGCGGCGGTGTTTCGGTGGCTCGGAAATCTGCTTTTACGGTCGTTGCGTTCGAAACCGGAACGTAATCTTTGCGTATTTTCCACACAGGCGTTTTTCTCGATGTTTTCGGCTTAACCGCTTCTATCATTTCTAAACGCATGAAACAAAATATAAATGAAATCATAATTTCAATTTTTTCGTCAGTTTCTTTTTTCTTTTTTTTTTGTTTTTGTTTTTCAATCATCGAGATTTAGACGATCATTAAAAAAAAAACAAAACAAAACAAAACAAAAAAAAAATTTAATTCCAGAATTTCTTAGATCAACCAAACTTGACCAAAATTATCATTAGATACGAATAATTGCGATCAAAATGATTTTCGGTAGATTTGTTCTTCTAAACCAACATACCAAAGGGCTCAGGAAAAGGAGAAGATTTTCTCCTCCAAAGGCAAGAAACCTTTCAAAAAAATGTTTGCTTTCATTTCTCCAACTAGTGGTTGTATTGGGGCTTTGGGGTATGGCCAAACAATTCTTTCTCTTCAAATTTTCTATCTCTCTTTTGACTATTCTATCCCTATTTTTAATTTCTTCTTCTTTAATTTCCTATCTAGATATTCCGCTACGTGCCCAAGCGTTAAATATCTAGACTAAACTAGCATTAAGTTATAATTATTGTTAATTTAATTCTATACTCATTTTTATCATTATTTTAGTTGCGTAAAAGTCCTGTAGATAGGCGCATGTAAATTATAAATTATTTTTTATTTCAATAAAATTCCCTTACCTAACAGCACGTTTGGGAGTGAAGATTTCTTCAAAAAAAAAAACAAAAAACAAAAAAAAACTAAAAGTTGTACGGAAAAAAGTAATAAAATAGGAAATTGCTCTTCATAAAATTTCATGTAAAAAATATTTCTTAATTTTTTCGTGAAAATACATATGTCACTCATAACTTCGAAAATATCAAAAAAAAAGCTTATTTATTATTTCTCAATGACTTGTTCTAGAAAGTTGGTTGATGCTTCATTCCAAAGAGCATAAAAAGATAAATTTTTTGAGAAAAATATAAATTGTCCGGTCTCATACGCACGAGTATGAACAAAAATATAATTTTCAAAATTATCGAAAATTACTCGTTTTTTTCATATTCCTACTTCTTGTTTTAATTCCTCACCAAATATATCAATTTTTATTCTACCCCAGTTAATGACAACTTTTTAGAATAATTACCCTTCAGGGGAGGAGGAGGAGTGTGAAGGGAGGAGATAACGTCAAATTTTGAGCTATTCTATGAAAATAAGAAACGAGTGTTAAATTTTTTCTGTCTTATCTAAAATATTATTTTTTGAAATACTGAACCTAGATCCAGGTTCTACTAACAAATTAGGTTAGTTCACTTCTGCTGACCACCAAAGAACTGTTCAAATTTCCAATCGGTTTCAAATAGCGAATGAAAAAATTAAAAGGTCAACTATTTTGAAGTCAAGGAGAAGATTTTGATGCACATCATTTTTCTAAGATACGAAACATATATGGACAAATGTTTTTTGTTAATGTACCGAGAGGTGAGTAGACTGACATTCGCACCTTTTTCCGGTGAAAGGAGTGCACTCATTTGCTATCCTCACTCTTGGAGTTTTCGCTCCTTTTTCACTCTTTTTCTTAATAATTTTTTCAACGACCACCTCTAATAAAATTCTGATCTAAACCGGTATCGTAGCACCTAGTGAAATGACGAAGATTTAATTACCCAACATTCTCAGGAAATTTCAAAGAATCGGACTATGTAGTTTGTTTTTACAGGAGGCAAGAGCTCATAATTTTTGTTCGAAATAAAATTTCGAAAATTATAAAATGAAAAGAAAAAAAATATTTCTTTTTTTATGTAGGAAATAGTATATTATTCAACTAGTATTGATTCGCATACAAATACATACTGTAGCAGGACATTTAGGAGACAATGCAGCATTGATTGAAAAAAAAAACGAAATGAAAGAGGAGCGAAGGAGTATTTATTGTAATAGGAGTGCATTCTCATTCCTACTTTTAATAATCAAACAGAAGTGCCTTCATAGGAATGGAAGTGAACCTCTAACAAGCGTATTTCGCACTTTTGTACACTGATGGGGGCGAAAGTTTATTCAAAAAATTTCAGCAGAGTTGAAGAAAAAAAGAAATTGGTGAGCTTCGTAAAAATTTAACAATTTTTAACAATTTTTAACAATTTTTAACAATTTTTAACAAAATTTAACAATTTTTAACAATTTTTAACAAAATTTAACAAAAATTTAACAATTTTTAACAATTTTTAACAATTTTAACAATTTTTAACAATTTTTTTTTTAAAAAAGAAAAATAAGCTGTGCTAGAAAAATGTAAATAAGAAACATATAATTTTCGATACTTTAAAAATGAAATTCCCTTTTACCTAGCTTGAGTTCATGGAGTCCACAAAATTCAAATTTGATCTCTTTTTTTTTTTTGAAATAATGTATCAACCAATTTTCTACCACAAGCCTTTGAAAAATTTTTCTTCGCAAATGACCATAGATATCGAGCGACACAAAATAAAAGGTTTTAAAGAAAATTATAATATTAAAAAATTTATTTTTTTGAGCATTCTCCAAGTTTTGAACAAATATTGAGAGAAATATGCGTTCCTAGAAAAATTAAAAAAAAAAACTTTTTTGTAGGAAATTTTAATGTAAAGTAATTTTTCAAAGAACTACTTTTTTCGTACAACCCCTCATTACGGAGACAAATGCGAACACATAAATTTCGCGAGTTTCAAAAAATTCTCTGGGACTTTTGGTACGTCGTTTAGGCAGATACAGAAAATAAATACTCCGAAAATAAACTATTTTAGTCAACATTTCTTAGTTACTTGATCTATTTATTTTACATGTTTAAAATTTATCGATATTAGAAGAAAAAAAATGTATTCACCGAAATCACTGATGGATCTAGATCTGTGAAGATATATCCATATCTTCCTTCTAGCATCGTATTTAACACACGGATCGGATTCGATTTGAAGCCTTTCAAGCGCATATGTGACAGCACCATGTAAAATACAATTCATGATATTCTGTGATAAATACTGAGAATCTTTCAGCAAGGTAACGATATCTTGCCGGGTGCCTTCCCCGTTTGGTAACCGCGCAGCCGCGTCTTGAACTGAAATATTACCTCGTTACAAAAAAATCATTCCAAGTATTACTTTTTCATCATCATCGAACATACCTAGAGCTAAAATAGTAACAAAATAAGGCCTATTTTCAATCAACAGAGAGCTGCCTTTGCTCAACTTGGAATTATTAGGCAACGCGTGATTCATATTTACTGGCCCAACGACAGTCTGGTACCCATGGATGCGATAGGTAAACGGAGTGTTTGGATTTTGGAATCTTATCTTCTCCTGTAATCACATCCGAAGATAGATTTTAAAAATTTCAATTGCGACAATTTTATCAAGATATGAAAATTTGCTCTAACCTGTTTCCTAAAATCTTCTTTTTCTTCGTATGAAGATGGTTTGACGACCCAATCAGTCGGGAATCTCGAGGAAGCTGGAGATACAGCTCTTTGTTCGCGTTTAAATTCGAAATCTTCGTGCAGTACGAAAGGTAAAATAGATTCATCTTCTACCACACGTGCTGCCACTTCGTCCTTATTTTTAAGCCAAGTTTCGCACAATAAAATTAATTTAGCATCCGAATCTCGACCAGCGCCTATCCATTGGTAAATATCTAAATTCGCTTTGTATTCTATATACGGTACGTATTCGGGAGGTAGTAGATCATCTACGAAAAATAATTACTGTCAAGTAATGCTGTCGTTTACGAGAGTTTATCACCCAAATAAATAAAACTAACCGGGACACTGGCCGGCTAAAAATGTCATCGCGTTTTGTAACAAATTAGGCCACGATTGATTGGTGTACCAGTTATTCAGCGGCGAGACCGCGTTATCGTACCACATGTCGACGCGTTTTTGTAAATTTCGAAGATCCATTCGATGATCCCAAGTCGAGCATACGATTTCCCTTATTAAACTGAAGAAGCAGGTATGAGCGTTGTGCATGAGCTCTGGCGGCGGTCTGCGGGAAATTATTCAAGTTATTTTTTATCGTTGAGAAATAAACGATTGACGGATAATTTCATTTCACTTACTTATCCCTCGTAGGTGGTGGTTCGCTTTCTTCTACGTTCATGGGACCTAAATCCATTACATTCATACTATCCAAATCGGTTACAGAAGGCGATATTCTGGTAATGGATGGAGTTGTACCGCAAGCTGTAATCAGTTTAAACAGTTACATGGTTTTTTCCAACTCCAACAAATCTCATAGTTGAGTTAATTTTTACAATTGTTCAGAAAATTATTTTTTAAATTATTATTCAATCAGTTTTTTAAATACATTAAATTTTAAATAATTAAAAAAATAAATAAATATATTAACATTGACGAAACTGGTGAAGTTTTGAAATGTCGAGGTTTCACTCTTCAACTTCTCTCCTAAAGCTTAAAACGCAATCAGGATTTTTTGGAAAAGCCAAGTGGGAGAGAAGCACAAAATTATTCAACTTTTCAATAATTCGTAAATATGTTCTCTCGTATTTTCCTGTCACATTTCAATTCTTAAGGTATGTTTTGGATACTAGAGTAAAGCAATAAGGAGAGACTAACAAGGAGGCCTAAAAATATTGGAAAGCCTATGGTCTACCCTGGCTTACCTATAATTAAATATTTTCAAATTTTTCTTGACAATTCCGATGCAAAAAATTTAAAATGGAATTTTTTCATATTTAAAAAAAAAAAAATGAATTATTTTCAAATTTTGAAAATCTCTAACTCCTTCAAAAACAATCAAAACAGATTAGAGCTTGTTGTTTTGTAGCACAATTTTACGTTCTACTAAATGACGTAATCATTATTTTGATTAGAAAAGTGTAAATATTTTTTCAGTTGACATTCTGGATTTTTTTACTAGAAAATGGGACGTATATGCTCATAAATCAGTCATTAATTGTCAAAAAAAAATCATGAAATTTTTTAGTACATAGTTTTTGAAATTCTAATTTCAGTTTTTCAGACGCCATCTCGTTCCTTGAAACAGAAGTATATTTTTCATTTTTTGAAAAGTGCAAATCAGCTAAAATTTTGTCCGCCCACCCCAGAAACGAGACTTGAAGGGATTTGAGCATGGAACTCTGGTTTTCTAGTAACCTTCTATTTCACATAAAATGAAAACTTGGAAATGAAGTTACATGAATTTGAAAAAATGGAAATATAATACTAAAAATCTAACTAATTTTTTTCGCAAGTCAAGTAAAATATTAAACTCAAAATTCGATTTTGTTTGTTAAAGCAACAAGAATTATCAAATTTCACAATAAAATTTATGAAAAAAGTAATTTATTGAGAAAACAACAACTAAGCACTAAGTAAGAGCAAGTTATTTCAAATGTAACCTAGCAGACAGTATATTTTCGGTCCTGGGGCTGCCCTATTCAAATATTCGAAAATATTCAACCTGAAATTTGTGAAGAACTAAATAGAAGTTTTTGACACTGAGGAAAGAAATAACAAAATCTCTTGGTTTCGATATAGTTATGGAGCAATTTTTTTTTTTGTAAATTTTAAATAAAATAAAAATATTGTAGTCGCTTATTTCGAAATTTATGTCATTTATTTTTTATACGAAAAAAATGATATCATCTCCTTCCCACTTGAAAAACAAGTAAAATTTAAAAAATTCTGATAATGTCATTGTTTTTTTAGGCATGATTTGAATCTTATAATATCGTAGAAAAAAATGCTCGAATAAAATGAAATGGGCTTATTTCATTTTCATTCTACTTTTAATTGAGTTGCAAGATGACAATGATATTTCTGGAATTTGTAAATTAGAAAGTGTTTTAACTATTTTTCTTCAATAAATGGAAACTCGACAACCTCAGAGTCAGATCCAGCTAAGCTAATGCGAAACCGGGTGTAACAGACAGTTGGCCCTTGAAAATTTTTGCATGAAAACCTTCCCATTCAATTTTCTCATTTTTTTTTATAAAAATTTTTGCTGTGTTTTTCAATTTAAAATTGGGTAGAATCTTGAAAACTTTTTTTTTTTTTATTCTTCCTGAACTCATAAAAAATCTTTGCTCTTCAAAATTGAGTACTCAAAAAATGTATCAAAAGGTTGGAATTTCCCCCCCCCCAAGTTCATATCATTTCAAGTTATTAATCGTTTACAATAAATTTAATGAAGAACGCTAACACCATATACTTTTTTTATTTTCCTTTTTTGTTCATTTACCATTATTATTTTTAAATAATAAAAAAAAAATTAAGGAAGTAATGCATTTCAATAACATTTGAATTGTATTCCAATACACCAAGTTATGACATTATCAAAAATCATACATTGCGAATCAAAAGAGCTATGAACGACGTGACCACCCCCTTTCTCTTTAATTCGACCTTGTTCAGAGATACATTTTCCTTTTATTCAGTAGGGATATATAGAAAAAAAGTTGGTGGTGTGAAACCTAGAGCAAAATCAAAAATGAACTCTGACAAGACAAATAATATTGAATATTTATAACTAAAAGATAAATCTCCACAATCATTTCCAACATACTCGAAATACAAGAAGCAACGGAAGGCGAACTCGTAAAAGTAGTTTCCGTAATTGGATCTATAGTCAAAGGATCGAAAGTCAAATTATCCACCTCTGAAATACTGGTAGTCTCAGTTACCGGGGGTTTTTCATTACTAATCGTCGATTTCGTGAAAGAGGAACTACAAAAAAATAATACACAATTCACATACAAACATTCATAATACTTCTGGCATAAAATTATACTTCATTTTACCTATCATTAGCGACCACCGAATGTAAAGCGACATTGTAACTTTCCGGCGTTAGTAAAAAATCCGACTGAATTTTGTCACCGTTTACGTCACTGTGATTGAATTCGTCGAACAGAAGAACCGAAGATTTGCTTTCTTCGTTTTTAATGTATTCGTTCACTTTGGCTTCTTCTTCTTCTTGCTTTAATAACGCCGCTACGGCGTTGTCTTGTTCTTCTTTCATGGCTAGTTCGTTTTTGATGATGGTTTCGTCTTCCATTACCACATTAGGTTCGATTTTTATAGCGGGGAAATCGTCGACTTCAGTTTTAATTTGTAAAGCGTTGAATTTCGGTTTATTATCATTAGAGGGGATATCGACGAAGGAGAAAGCGTTGGCGGTATTTTGGTTCGAAAAAGGGGTATCCGTGGATCGAGGCTCTGTTTTAATTGGTTCTACTGGTTTCTAGAAAAATAAAAAACAGCAATAAAAATACTTTTCGTCGTACTCATTTTATAAGCATAATTCAACTAGCGGTGTATTACTTGTGGTGATTGTTTGAGAGTAATTGCTGTCGGTTTCCTCGTTCTTCTTTTCCTGGTAGGTTTAATTTCTTTCGTTATTTTTGGCGTTACCGGAGATTTATTAGGTTTTACTTTTTTCTGAAGTTTTAAATGAGGCTAATGAACAAAAAAGTACATATGTTATTCATTTTATTTTATTATTTTGGAAGAGATGGACGTGTGGGTGAGGGCCTAGGGGAACACAGAGATACACGTTATTAATGAATTCACTTACATGCAGATTACGATTGTTTTTGTGATATTGCTTGAGCATTTCTTTGTATTTATCTTCAGTCATATCAAATGGATTATCGACATTTAAGACTAAGCGACTTAAATCCAAACAATCAGGCCTAGATAAAGTCGATATAGTAGGCTGATCGAACTCCGAATTAAACGATTCTTCTAAAAGGCAAATCTGTTTCCGGTGCTTTTTTGTGAATGGAGGTGGTATAAAGCCCTCTGAAATTTCATACATGTGAATTACTCGTGAAATGGAATCGTCAAAGAAATCGTAGAAGAAGATGATATTATACCTGGATAATTTTCATCGTACGAACTATCACTGGAATCGCCAATTTCTTTTTTGATCGAACATAATTCTTGGAAATACCGATGTTTTACCCTTTTTTCCAGAGAAATACGTTCCATTTTTCTTTTTAAATTGCTAGGATTAATGTTATTAGAGGTTGATGGTAAAGACGACCCCAACTGCAGATCGGACGCGTTTTCGAGCAATTTATGGCGCATAGTGAGACTGTGCTTTAAAACTTTATAATAATAAATTCGTTGCTTTTTTCTGTAATTTGAAATGAAAATAAAAATGTAAATTCTAAAAACAAAGATCGAATAAGGAACACATCTCTTCTACTTACAAATACTCTCTGTAACGAGCCTTCATCAATAGCTTTGCATATTAACTATATCAGTCCTATAAAACCCAGCATTCAACTTCTCACTGAATTCAGTCAAAGGATTGGTGCCGAAACGAAATTCATCGCCGGAAAACAATAATTTCAACGTACAAGATTTTTCTTCGGCGTCGTTTTCTCCGAAGTTCGGTAAAAATTGCTATAAATTGCAACCATTCGCATTAAAGTCTCTACGAGGAAAATACGAATAAAACATCGATTGTAAATGTTACATTACCATTAAATGTCTTCTCTGTTGTTCTGTAAACGCGTTCCATGAATCGACCGAAAATAATACTTGAAATAATTCGCTGTTTTCGCAAAGGGCTTGAGGTAGCTTTATTTTCTCTCCGTTTATCAAACATTCTTCGTATTTCAACGAATGACGCTTATGCGTTGAAGAGGAGGATTTTTGAGAAGTTGGTAGTAGTAGGTCTTCCATATCTGGAAATGAATTTAATAGTTATTCGTCGTTGTTGAATTAACTATTGGTAATGTAACCTTGAGGAAACGATATAACCGAAATACTGAATACCTTGTAGTGTTGCGAATTGGCCTAAAAATACTTATTCACTGATATTTAGTCGAATATATACACAAATTTACAAACACTGATAACACATCTAAGTGGTCATAATTTACACGTTTTTGCATTATTTGTCGTTTCATCAACATATCATTTCATGCTTAACTAAATTTACAATGGATTCTGTTACTTATTTTCATCGTAAAAGA
The DNA here is from genome assembly GCA_009761765.1 of Phenacoccus solenopsis. Lineage (NCBI taxonomy): Eukaryota > Metazoa > Arthropoda > Insecta > Hemiptera > Pseudococcidae > Phenacoccus > Phenacoccus solenopsis. The sequence continues at coordinate 7,795,668 of CM019753.1, forward strand.
GATTTTTCTATACGAATCCATAACCGTAATAAATAAATTATCACATAATCAATCAAAATAATCTTTTCAATGAATGGTAACGGTTAAAATAAAACTTAGTTGAGACAGATGAAAAACATAAAAGAAGTTAAATTTTTTACGATTTACGATGAAAAGTATTGGGAAATGAAAGAAAAATGAAATAAGTGACAAAATTTTATGCTAAAATTCAAGATATTTTTCAAATTTTGAATTTAAAAAAAAAAATTGACCATGTTTTTTAAATTTCGGAAAATGTGGTAGCATTGTGTAAAAAATGCTGGTATCGTTGTACATAATTGAAAAGCTAAATAACAAAGTTATTGAAATTTACGGTAATTTACGGTGAATTTCCAGTAATTATTCGAATTAGAATTCTTATTTTGGAGATCTACGATGTTGAAGAGTGGTGGGGGAAAACGTGTAAAACTTTTTTGTGTTTGTGAATTTGGTTACGTTGCATGGCATGATGTTGAATTTATAAATTTTACAAAAATTTATGAAATTTCATCTTAAAATAAAGCTAATTAATATTTAATTGAGCTCAAGTTGTAGCTGTGTACTTACGTGCGGTAATGAAATTGCTATTTCAATCAAAATAATTCAATCATCTCGTAACTCTACTTGGAAGTTCTTTACCGGTATCATTATTGATAACAATTAGCAGAAATGGCTTTGAATTTGATGTTAAAAGTACATCCAGTGGTATTATTTCAAATTGTTGATGCTTACGAACGACGTAACATTGATGCCTATCGTGTTATCGGTACTTTACTCGGTAAGTTGAAATGAAATCGTGTTTGCGCGATTTACGTCTTGAACAATCTTTCTGATCATGATCTATTTTCTAATAGGAACCGTTGAAAAAGGTGTGGTAGAAGCTACCAACTGTTTCTGCGTACCTCACAAAGAACATGAAGACATAGTTCGTAACTGTTTGAATAAGAAGTTTCTCATATTAGTGTTTTCCGAATTCAACTCTCCTGTTTTCAGGTCGAAGCTGAGCTAATTTACGCCAAAGATCTATACGATATGAATCAACAAGTCAACAAGCAAGAAGTAATCGTTGGATGGTGGGCCACAGGACATACTGTAACTTCGCATTCATCCGTTATTCACGAATACTATTCCAGAGAATGTTCCAACCCAGTTCATATGACTTTAGATACCACTTTGCAAGGAGGTCATCTCGGATTGCAAGCATTTGTGAAGTAAGTATTTCTAAAATAGTAAAAATGTTTTTAATTTATAACTACTCTTATTAATATTCAATTATTATAGTGTTACCGTTGGTGTCCCTGGTGGTAAATCTGGTTCGCATTTCACCCCTATTCCTGTTGAAGTTGCTTCGTATGAACCTGAAGTTATATCTTGTGAGTTTTTCTTCCCAATTCTTTAAAAATCTTTTATATCATTTATTCCGCTATCTCATTAATTATGCTTTCCAGTGCGTTTATGCCAGAAAACTATCGCCTTATCGCAAAAATGTGTAGAGCCAACTGATGATCTGCAACGTGTAGTCGAAGCCGCTGATAAATTGAAAAGTTTAATTGAAAGTATTTTGTCCTACGTCGAAGAAGTAATAATAGGAAAACGAGAACCGGACAATCAAATTGGAAGAACCCTTTTAGATATGGTTCACAGTGTTCCGAAAATGTCTACCGAACAATTCCAAAATATGTTCAATACTAATGTTAAGGTGAGTTTAAAATTTGCTTTAATCTATTTATGTTTATCATCTTTGAAAATGATATTCACAATTCTATATTTTTGCCACTACAGGATCTATTGATGGTATTATCACTGGCGCAATTGGTACATACTCAATTACAGTTGAATGAACAGTTAACTTTTCTTACTACTATATAAATTATGAAATGGTAAGTACCGTAATAAAGTTGGAATGCTTATTGGTTCCAACAGATGGAAAATTTTTTATAAGAAATACAGTAATTTCCTTAGTAATAGATTTTCATTTATTTCATAAACTGAGTAATTTACTTCTTATAAAATCTAGATTTGAAGTAAAGTGTTAAAAAAAATATAAGCAGTCATGCCACATTATTGGAGCTGAGTTATTAATTAGGGCTTGTTAAAATTTGCAGATATTGCTGTTAACATCTCCATGTACTGACTTGGTATATGTGATAATGTGAACATAATATTTTGAAAAATCAAATTTTAGCAACTCCTGAAAAAGTTGGTTGTTTAAAGATCATCAAAATGCCTAAAACTGAATATTCGTACCCGAGAGAATGATAAACTTGAGTATAGGTGTGAAATATTTCCTAATGATTCGTAGAAAATAAAATAATATTTAACTGAGATTTATGCAAATTCTTTTTCGCTCAGCTCTGTTTTGGATGTATTTCGACCTGAATTCAAAGTGATATTTTCCAGTTCTTAACATATTCCACGTACCAAGTTTCAGCTATATAAATTATAAAAAGCATTTGATGCGGAGAGAAAAACAATATATAATATTTCTTGATACATTTTCTCCTCCAAAAGCCGATTTTCTCTCCATCTCCCCTCCATATCTACTTGAGAAACTGAAATTTGAATGTGACAATTATTTCAGCTTTCTTTGTCGTATGAAACCGTAATTGTTGATGGCCTGAAAATCGAAGATTTGGAAACCTTTTTTCTTCACCTGATTTCCCAAATCAGAAAGGCTTCATTAGCTACTGTTTAGAATTAACAAGTCAAGAATGAAAGAATAAAATCATTATTTAAACTTTATTATTAACCTTTTTAAAAAATCGACATATAGGAACATATACAATGAATACCATGTTGAGAAAGAATAATAACTTGAGTTGCTTTGTACATTATCAATTCTGTCGACAATTTTACCAAATCAAATTTCACATCGACTTCTATTTCGTTCCCTGAACGTACTCAAAGTTACGCAATATTTAAAAAGGTTACATTCAACAACCTAAATAATTAAGAATTAAATTAATGAAAGCACTCGTCCAAGTTGAACTTGAAATACGATACGTGAACGTGAACAAACCAGGAAATTCATTTTTCCGTATTCTCGACTCTTCCAGCTCTCTTGAGTTAAATTTATAAAATTGTTAATATAAACATTTTTCAAACTCATCTAGCTTATATTACAAATTCTAAAGACTGCCTGAAAGAATACCACTCGTTCATTTGTTTTGTTTCGATTCGACGATTATTTCATCTCCGTTTCTTATATTATAACTGTACAGTTGTTTATTCGGGAATTTCATGTGTTCGGGACCGATCAAGTGTTTCATATGTTGGTTCAAGTAGAATAATCGCATCTTCGATGGAGATAAGTTGGCGAAATTTTCCAACTTTTGTTTAAGTTCGTTTACGGTTAGGTATACGTCGATGTTACGCTCTTCTACGGTTGTTCCATAGATAATAGTTACTTTGACTTTGCGTTCTGGCGAGAGATCTATGTTCACTAGAGGATCCAGTTTACCATGAACTGATACGAGTTCGTTGTACCTGAAAATAAAATTGAATGAATTATCGATTTTTAGATAAGGTGTATTTTTCTAAAATTTCGTCCTGAATCATTATTTTTGGTGTCTAATAGCCAAATTCACTAGCAGGAAATAATGATTTTCATTTAAATTTTTCTTAAAATTTAAACGTAATTTTCAACACTCGCTCCTTGGGAACCATTAAAAAATTTAACCTTGAACAAATGAGACTTTTTCTTCCCTTGAACTACGTACTACGTGAAGAAAGCTACTGAATCCAAAAAAAGGAAATTGAAGAAAATTACAGTGATTTAATCTCGATCTTTTTTTTTGTTATCGCAGATCAGAATTTTCCAATGCAATAATCCACATATAACCTAATCGAAGATCATTTTCACTCGCTGATCTATGATACAATTGTAAGATGATTTTCTTCATGGTGTTACCCATTTTCTCAGCTATAGACAAATCAATGGAGCCAACCTTCATATGAAATGAATGTAATAAAAATCAATAGTGTTTATGAGTTAAGAAAATGAGAGTATCTTCCGCACCGAGTAATATCATCCACTTGAGAACAAGACATACAAAAATTGAAGAAAAATAAGATAATCTGATCATCGATAATTCTTGTGATCTTTTTAAAATTAAATGATTTAATCTGACTTGAAAAAATTTTCTTTCCAAAATCATATCTACGTTTGACTCGAAGTAGGAGTAGAAGATTACCTGCATTATCTGCCAGTTAGCTCCTATGAGGGACCAAGAATCAGTAATTTCGTATTAGAAGAATTTTACCGTCATCATCAAGCCTCCAACCCCCCCCCCCCCACTCCATAAGAATTGAACTCAGCCATTTTGCAAAATATTCATTCACACCTGATAATAAGCATCTTGGTATAATTCGATGAAATGTGTCCTGTACTAAATCATATTCACGAATGTAGGCTCGTTTGTGAATTTCAACGGATTTCTCATCGTGACCCATTACATCGAGGCAACGACCTCTATGTACTTACGACTATGAAAATCGAAACCCACACTAATAACGTTTTCACGCGACCATAATTACAAGGGATATCGGAAATGAAAATAATTATCCATTTATCTCATCTGGTCTTGATTTACTATCGCATTTGCAATTCAAATAGAAAATTTTCAAAACCAGATGCGAGCTCCGCTATTACACGCCAGTGATCGTGTCGAAGACAGAGGACTCGTTGGATCGAATTTTTATTAATTTAAAATCTTATTCGAGCTCAGCAGCGTATTCCAGTCGAAGAAAATATATTTACCGAGTTGATTTATAAACTCATAATTATACCTTTCGGGTCGATCGCTTTCTGCTTTATCCATGTAGTATCGTATGAAAGCCCTTTCGGCATCCTCTCGTTCTTCTGATGTAATTTCACCGCCGCCGTTTAACACTGTTATGTTAGGAAGACGAGCTATCAAGAGTTGTCTGCGTTCGTGTTTCGTGTATTCCTAAGGTGTTAAAAGATACGACAACCTTGTAAGATTACACGTTATTTTCTATAAATGTTTTGTTTTGGCAACATTATTACGCGTTTAGAATTAGATGTTAAGAACGTGGCGACGAGATGCGAAGTTTACGCATACGATTATGTAAGCATTGTGTAATAACGTAGGCTACGGCAGATGATACGTAAAAATAAGCATAACGTGTAAATTGATTTTGAACGCGTGAATAACGTGATCCAGAGGATTTCATTGTTTTTTGTCATTAGAGCGTGAATAATCCTTGTCAAATATTTAACCGAAGAATGATGTATAAAAATTATTCGAATACGTGCAAGAGTCGAAGAATCTGGCAATTTCAAATTACAGCTATATATGGAAGGAAATAATTAATTCTATGGATCAACGTTTCCTATTGATGGTCGATTCGTCGCAAATACATACGCATAAATTTTTACTATTATTTTCCCTACTCGTTGGCGTTTATTTGTGATATAGCGATACTTGACTGTGTTCACGTATAACCGGATAAGAAAGACTAAGATGGTTTGTTTGTAAAGGAGTCAACGGTATTACACGTTATGCTTGATTTAATGCTAGCGTATTCATTAACATATCAGAGTGAACGTACTGCGAATAAAGGGCATCCGAGTACCCTAAGACACTGTAAGGCTGGAAATCTGGCCAGACAGTCGATATCGTCCCATGTGGATAATTGCGTGTTGTTGAGATTGAGAAACTTCAAATGACGAAATGAACTGTGAGGGGAGTCCGATGGTATTTCTGAAATAATTAAAATTATGTACTTGAATAAAATGAAAAAATAATAACTTTTTTTTTTTTAAATAAATTGTTAAAGTGAGAATAAGAAAAATTTTGTAATTATTTTGCTGACCTAGGATAAAAAGTTGTGCTTTCTAAGCCTATTTAAATGTACACAAATTCTGAAGAAAAATTTCGAAATTGGATTTACAAGCATGAAAAAGAAATAAAAATTTTCAGCGGTTTATTCTGAACGATAAACTCTTCATAAAATCTTATTATTTACTCCCTGAGTATATTCCAAAGAAAAAAAAAAAATGAAATAGTAGAAAATTTTGAAACTAAAGCTTTTAAGAAAAATTTCATCATTTGTTCTTCGTGCATCTCTAGAAACCATAAAATATAGCTATTTAAATTGTTCATTCCGAACCACCTTAAAATCAATGGCATAAATAGGTAGTTATTATATACTTCAACTATGTACGCGTATCTGGTGCCCTTTCGTAAAACTTCACCCTCCTCAACCCCCCCATTCTCTGAAAAGAACTCGTCACTATTCTTCAAAAAAACAACAACAAAAACGACTTATAAAACATGTTTTCAAACGTTATGATGAAAAAATTAAAAAATATAATTAAAAATCAAGATTCATTCCATTTAGTCGTACTTTTAATTTTCAAATTTTCATCACTTCTTGAAATTTTCATTATCGCTTTAGTATGACTTGTATAAGATGAAAAAAAATCTTGGGCATTATATTTCATTCTAAATAATTATAATTGTTAAATCAAAATGTATATATGAATTTATCGGTCGCAAATGGTCTTAGCTGCGAACGACCTAAAATGAATTCATTATTAAAAAAAAACATCCTCTTCCTTATTTACATCTCTGCTCAAAATTGAGTAAAATATTTTTAGTCATTTTTATTCCATCATGTTATACATATTTGGATAATTTTCTTTTAATACAAATATACTGAAAAATTTTTCATTTTTTAAAAAAGCATTCATCGTTTTTAACAAGTGATGAAAATTATGACTTTAGGTCGGAGCTCGTTGGTAATCATTTTTCATTTCAATTTTACTGCCATTAAAACATAATATATTTCAACTCAAAAATTGACAACTTTTTGGGTTATTATACCTAATGATAACATTAAATAACACTTTATGCTTCATTTTTTAGAAAAGGGATTAGCCTTAAACTTCCAAAAATATTTTAAGAAATGAAAAAAAAATTGTGAGACACCATTCTGATGGTAGGAAACGTCGTTTTTTTTTTTGTCAAATTACGCCATGCACAGCCCTAGGCTAGAGGCGTTTCTTTTTATTTTTATTTATTTTTATTTTTATTTTTTATTATTTTATATGGTTTTTTTTTTTGACAAAATGAATAATTTTTTTTTTGAATAATTAAAAATAACCCAGTCATATTAAATCTCAAAAGGTTTAAATTGGAAAAAATTCTTGATAAATGATTTTTTCGCGAAAATATGTTTCCCAGTACTAATCATAAAAAGACCAGCTAGTGAGGAAATCTCTTCAATGAGCAGGCAAGAAAGTTGGACGTACCGAAAAATTCGTTTTTTATCTAACATCTCCGTAACTTTTTTCATACAACACTACGATACATTTCAAGGAAAAGGCCCTTAAGTAAAGGGAAGTACCAAGATTTAAAAATTGAAAAGTTCTTGAATGATTACTTGAAGAGAAAATCCATCAGCAAATGTATTTATAGGAAAACGAATCATTAGAATGTGTGTGATTGATTCTATTACAAACCTTTCATATGTTTAGCGTCCCCCCCCCCTCTCCTTGAAGATGATTGGAACCTATTCAAGATTTTTAATCTAATTATGAAAAAATAAGACTGTTTTGCTGATTCTGTATTACACGTACGAAGTGATATAGCCATGTTCTCGAAATTTCAACTTATTCCAGCTTTAAATTATATGAGTTGGAATTATTTCGAAATTCTTGTAGTAACCACCTCACACCTCAAAGCACTTTTAAATTTTTTTTCATCCTTGAAAGCATTTCTAAAGATGTTTGCTAGTAAATTCCTTTAAGTTTGGAATTATAGTTTATTTTTTGCATTTGAGTCTAAATGATGTTCCTTGAGGTAATGCTTTATTTTTGTAAATGAGAAAATGTCGCAAGGGTGCAAATCAAAAACGTAGAAATAAGAGAAAGATTCCATTTAAAACTATCAGAATCCGGAGATGTTGAACAAAATACTCTCGCTACCACAACATGGTTTCCTCACTAGTTAGAATTTTTTCTTCAACGAGATTACTAATGATGTAATGAAATTACTGCCAACGTATCTCCATACAAAGCCTTCGTTTTAAATTTTTCGATTTTCTTGAAAAATGACTAAATTCTGAAAGCACCTGTTCAATTTTTTATGAAAGAAATTATTTTTTTCGATTCAATTTTTTTTAATGAATGATGGAACAGATTCCCACATATTTTTTGTTGAAAATACAAAAAAATTATTTTTCAGTTTTTTGAAGCTAAGAATAAATTATAACTCCAAAGAAGTCCCCATTGGATTATCATAAGTGTACGAGCATGCATTTACCCGAAGACTCCGACTGGCTTTCACTTCTGCAATATTGATGATCGTTAGATTCCTCCTGGTTGAGCGACTTCAAAGGACAATCAGCCAGCACAAGCGCTTCTAGCCTGGGGAAAGCTTGTCCCAATTTTCGTATCACTGACCACGTCGATATATGATTTCCTGCTCGACAAACATGATATTACCATCAAACGAGCATATTAAATAGTGCATGTAATACCACAAACATCAACAACGCAACGTCGTGTTGTTACCGTTTTATTATCTCAACGCGACATAATCAAGTAAAAGTATCGCACTGCCACAATACTACCATCGGTTAATTACGAACTGCGTAATTACCAAAACAAACGTATTTCGGTCGTCGCGAATCTTATTACGTAAAAGTTCACCTTTTCATTCGTCTGCCTAAAGGCCACACCGAATGCGAATAGATCGCCGTGACATTGAACGTTGTGTTTGAACGAAGGCGGATATTTAATTTTTTTTTTTCTCGATACCGAACAATACGAGAAATTAATCTTTTTCACGAATCAGCCATCGGGTACGGTACATTGATAAACCGTAAGGCGTAATGGAAAGTTCAAGGTCTTCGCAGTTTTTCTCTTCTTTCGTTCCATTACGCGTATAAAGAAACTCTTTTTATCGGGTTTCTTCGATGGTTAATATTAGCCTCCTAGCTGGCCTAATTTAATTACCTAAATGTTCTCATTTTTGTATGAAAATTTACTCCTTATTGGTCTATTCGTGGCAGTTATTTTGGCAGAATTGTACGTATAAGCGAGTACTACATTCTACACAGACGATAAAAAATTTGAATCGAGTCCAAATAATTTTACAATAATTCTACACGAAAGACCTTTTCTTCGCGTGTATTTTTTTCGCCAACTAATAGGTCATTTATTTACGGAATATAGGTTATATTTTGTTTAGTCGGGATATTACTCTTCTCGTATTGTCGAAACTGATGTATTTATTTTTTTTTCTATTTTGTTTTCTATACGAGTACTATTTTCCGTTATATAGGTACGAATGTGGGCTGATGTGTTCCGTTGACCTTTAATAGGTATTATATCGGACACACCTGTTGGCGTGTAATACATTGATTGTTTTTTAAACGCGGTTTGTTTTTTCGTATCGATGAAGAGCGCGATAAAATAGGCGAATGCGGGTTGGATATTTGGAGGATTGATTTAGAACGATTTTCTTTCACTTAGCAAGGCTGTTGTGTTTGTTTGCGTGAGATGTTATTTGAAATGTTCAACTTATTCAGCGACGTACCAAAGGAAGGAAAGTTGATATTGGCAATTTCACCTACAAGTTGGTAAAATGTGCAATAAAGCATGCAAAAAATTAAAAATCATTCCCTTGAGTAATTTTTTTTTTACATGATATATACATGATGCGGAAGTATTACCAGAATCAAAATTATTATTAAGGATTTTGTAAATTTTACAAGTTACCAAAATTAGCATAACAGTTGACAATTTCTTTGCCTTTATTTGAACAACAGATAAAAGTCCTTCGGCACGTCTCTAAACTTTGTTTGCAAATTTCATTCGAGTTTGATCGCTTTTCAGCTGAGTTTTCAATCAAAACAAAAGCTATTACAGTTGATCTGATTTGGAAAGGAGTAGGGAGAGAATAAATTTTATATATAAATAATTTTTAATATACAAAATTAATGTTTTTTTTTTCTTTCTGCGCCATGTATAGCTGCAAATGTATACGAAACAGAGAAGACGTGTTTAATGTTTTTTATAAAACTAAAATTTATTTTTTATAAAAATAAATTTCCTTTAATTTAAAAAAATTAAAATTAATAAAAATTTTTTAATTAAAACAAAATTAAATAAATAAATAAAATTAAATAATTAAATATAAAAGGAAAAATCAATTTCCATAATATTTCAAATATAATATCAATTCGAAATCGAATTAAAAATCCACGAATAAATAAAAAAATTAATATAAAAAAAATTAATAATAAATAAAAAATAAAGTTAAATAAATTTAAATTAATAAAAAAATATAAAAATTGTAACAAACTAGTTTTAAAATTATTTTCAAAATAATTTTCATGTTGGTATTGCAGACCATTTGTTATATTTTTCCCCACTTTGTAGTGCCAATGGATGAGGATGAAAATCTCTCAGAATTTAGTTAGAGAATATTGATGTGAATACTTGAACCTATTTTTTTTGTGGATTTTCCACTCTAATTAAAATGACAGTTTACTCAAATTTATTTCGATGAAGGTGGAGAGGTGGGCAAATGCCTCAAAATTTTAATTTATTCATTCATACTAAGAAGTGAGTTGAGGACTTCAACTTATTGGAATTTCAGCTTTCTAAATGAATATGGTGCGAATTTAAAGCATAAAAATGCTTTTTGAAGAAGTTTTGAATCGTGAAATGCCATAAACCTTCCATACTTCCGCATCAAATCCACCTAGAAAGCTCAAATTTTGTATATATGAGTTTTTGGAGAGTAGAATGTGAGTTTGAATAGATCTAAAATGGCGGATGGTCAAAAGGAACATGTAGTGGCTCAAATGTAATCAACATGGGCTAATATGATTAGAGGAGACAAAAAAAAAATGATACTTCAAATCCACCTTCACAGGTGATATTAAATAAAAGAAAGAGCGATTATTGTTTTCAAAATGTGTTGGGATGAACGAAAACTTGACACTTTTTGATTATTGCTTCCTTATGATCAAGTAAGTCCAAATCAAACATATTTAATTTTCAACTTCCTAAGTGGGTAAAAGGAAGTTACTGAAAAACATGTTTTTTGGAGGGCGGGAAGGGGAATTGAAGTCGAATTGTCCTTATCTCCTCATCAAATATACTTGAAAAGTCACAATGGATTCAAAATGGGTATTCGCCAGAATTTTAGGAACTCTTGAAAAGTCTTGAATCGATTAATGAGATTCCTGTTGGAGAGAAGCGTTACATTTTAAATTCAACTTTTTTGGATTATGGAGGGAATAGGTAGAGGTTTTCAGCCTCAATACTGGGCGGGGGTGTAAAGAGTCTAACGATATTATCTGCAAAGAACGAGTTCCCATTACTTACTTGATTTTTTCATTCAATTCACTTTTCATTTTCTGACTGTATATTAGGGTGGCACTTATTTTTCGAAATTAAATATTCGATGGTACCTCCCCGTAAAAATGTTTTTTGGACTCAAATAAAGCTGTAAAAATTACCTCAACTCGTGGCGACTCGATCCTGAAGTTTTCAGAAGTTCGAAATTTTCCACAAAACAAAAATCAAAAAGTAGTTTTTCTACAAATATTTTTTTTTCTCATTAAAATATTTCATTTTATGTCTTAAAGACCTAAAAAATTCAATCCGACTATTTTTCCTGAAACAGTAGTGAATAAAAATTTGCTTATTAAGAAAAATGTTTTCTCATTAATATTTTTAGATATGATTGATCAATTAAGAATTTGAGAATTAAATATCTGATACATGCTTAACCCTCTAATGGCACACATAAAAGTAATTTAAATTAGAAAATAAAAATTGTGCTGAGTCACTCAAGAAATTGAAATATAATATGTTATTGCGCTCGCTGAAATGCAGAATTTCATTACAAAAAAATTGCATAATATCAAAATTGAAGGGGCAGCATACATAGGATAGAATAGAACAATTTTTGAAAATTTCTAGCTCCTTCAATATTGAAGATAGGCAATTTGTTCTTCTATGTTTTTTTCTTGCAAATTGTTCGAACTAGAACATAGCATGGTTTTATTTTCAATTTTTGCGCCCTGAAAAATGCAATGAATAGTTTACATAAAAATTCAGAAGTAAATCTGCCCCTTCAAAAATTGATGTATGCAACTAACACAGATTCCCAAACTGAAGAAATTGTAGCAACGTTCAACTATGAAGGGTGCACAGGAATGAGTAGCCGGTTACTCCGAAGTGCAGCGAGTTTGTATTACCGATGGGTGAAATTCACCCATGTGTGCCAATTAAGGGTTAATTTCAGCACCTTCATTTTAGAAAGACAGTTGTAAACCTACTTTCACTTTCAATTTACTGACTTTATACCTTATTATTGGCATTTCTTATTATTAATTGAACATAACAAGCTGACAATAAAAAAAAAAATTTAAAAACACGTGTACCACAAAAATAGACTATTCAGAATCGGTTTTGCATTACCCGAATTTTCATGCTCGAATATCATACCTTTTCGATTTGTTTGTATTTCCTGAAATCGTTGTTAGTCACATAATAATGAATGTGAATTTGCTACAGATGAAAATAAGCTTAAAATAATCTTTCAAGTCCCAACATGTTGAAAGAAGCCTGTATTAGACAATTAATTCTTAAATACTTATTTCCTAATAACAATATAGCATTTTTTCAATAAAAATTTTTTTAGTTACTACCACTTTGGGAAAATTGTTCAATAAACTTTTCTTATGCCTTTAAGACATAAAATACAACATTTTAATGAAAGAGAAAAATGTTCATAAAGTTTAGGTTCAAATCTTCCTGAATTAAAATCATTATTCCTATAATAGAAATTTTTTACTGGTTCATTTGGGCCTCAAAGGAATTTTTTGAAGGAAGGCTCCGTTAAAATATTGAAAAAAATATTTTACCTCTATAAATGAGTGGCACTCTACTGTATTTATACACTATGTATAATTGTATATATATGTAATAAAAAAATGAACATTTTTCTATTTATTGTGTGATTTTTTAAGAGGGCTTTTCGATGAAGTCGAATATCGAAAATTTGATTTGTACTGAATTTTTTCTCATCTGTATTTTCATATTTTTTTTCATTCCAAGATTTCACTGATTTGATCTCGACTTCTAAATTCTTGATTTTTCCATACATTTTTGAAGAGCAAAATCATAATTTCAAGTATCACATATCGCAGCATTTTCAATTTTGACGATAAGCTATACGTGTGCGTAAAGTATTCGATTGATCTCAGCCAATTCTGAAGTCACTCACAGGCTTTCTGGTCGAAGTCAGGACACCTTGTATACGAGACTGTTTTCACAGGAGGAAAAAAAAAGACGCAAATACATGAAAATAGCGAGTTGCAGATCTAACGAGACATTGAACATTTTAATAAGCGATTAATTTGTGAAATTGTAATCACACCAGTAATTCCATTAAAACTGTGATAACATTGTACGTGTAGTCGTGTAATATGGATACATATCGCCTTAACGAGTACGTAACGTTGTAGACTTTGATTAAACGCCACCACGAGCCAATTACATCAACAAATTAACTTTGACCTGATTCCTTCCTTATTGTTGTTTAATAGAAAATGTAGTTTTATCGAATTCCTTTGTTTGTGTGCGATTCGTAATCTGTTTGAAACAGTCGCCTGAATTTTTTTTTCAACAGAGCCAAAGAAGGGGGGTCATTTTTTTTCCGAATTAGTGAATAAATATTTGGTGCCTCTAATTGATAAGAGCGTAAATTCAATTTTTAAGGTTGAAAAAAAAAATTATTTTTAAGCACGACGCAACGTGTAAATTTCGCAAACTTGAAACCAGAAGGTTAATCATTACGAATGTCTTAACCTCATATTCACGAAGTACTTCTTATAGGTATGGAGGTAATTGGAATCCATAACTCGTAATTGTCTTATTTATAGCGGATACTCGTGCGAAATACTATCATCACCTCGTCCTTATACCGATGGTACCGAGTTTTAGTGCGTATTACGACACAGATGTACTAAAAAGGGCGCGATTTTTCAATGTATTTCGTGCGTTGAAAAATACCATTCGCGATTGTTTACTTTTAAAAACATTTTTTTTTTTACAATTTCAAAAAAAATATATATTTTACATTGGGTTAAATGGCTAATTTTATTTCATCAATTCTCACTGCTATTAAAATAAACAATAGTAAGGTTCGTCCGACTGGAATTGAAAGGGAAAAAATTTGACTAAATGAGTAATGTAATTAATGCTCGATGAATACATTAGCCACGTTGTCTCCTCCCAGTGAGAATTAATTTTAATAGTATGTACACGATTTTCATACCCTTGGGTATCCCTCAATGACGAATATGCAAGCAAATTATTTGTTTACGATGTCTCAAACCTGTTCAAGATGGCAGTTTTTGGTAGATAAGAAAAAATAAATATTTATCGAATATAAGAAATTAATTACCTGTGAAATGTAACCGTTTGACTGACGTCAGACATATCATACTGCCATCGTCGTCTTTCAAGTCGATATCATTGTATTCGTTCAGACTTAGGTGTAATTCTTCGATACTGTAAAATTGAAAATTCCACGATGAAAATTAAATTCTAGTGGGCACGCGTTGCGTAAACATTGAATATTTAATTATGCGAAATTATTTGATAAATTCGTTCAAGGTTTCGGCTTCGGCACTTATCCAATTTACGATCACAATCTCCCATATGTTTGGTATTTCTTTTCTTGACGTGGTAGGATTTTTACTATCGCAAGTTAGAAATAGATCGAAGTAAACGCAAAACGAGAAAAAATTCGTATGGAATTGGTTGGGCGAGAATTACGTCGTAATAGTAATTTTTGGCGTATAAATATACGTGATCGTAATACACGATACATTGTATGTACAAAGTTTCGTAATTGTTGAGAAACTATCGAAGCCTCGTAGGCCCCGCAGTTGCAAAAGTTAATCGATATCGAAGGTAGAAAAATTTTCGGAAATACATTAAGAATGAATACCATTCTCGGCGACACGTGCCATACAAATAAAACATTAACTTTACCAATTTGTTTCAACACAAAGCACTTACTTGGGTAGTAACTTTAGTATACGAGTAACATTTTTCCACGTTATATGCGTAGCGTTTAAAACGATGCTTTTTAAACTGGGAAAATGTTCCGGTTGGTATTCGCAACTGGCGATATCCTCTCTCAAATCGTTAAAACTTAAATTGGCAAATTTCAGTTTCGGCATTATCCTTAATATAGTTAATATCTGAAACAAAAATCAGCTGGAAATTAAACTCGTGTATAATTCCAGCTATGCTATTAAATACTGCGGAGAACTTTATCGTATAGTTTTCCGTTGAACCGGTTTCAATTGTGACTACTTTCCAAATTCGGTAGTACTAGTTTTTTTTTGTTGTTGGTAAATTACGCTTTATGAGATTTGTTTTGGTTTTGCGAAGTGAACTTGAAAATGATTAAGATGACGAGAAATTCGAACTATCGTACCTACGCGACTGCATCGGTGAACTTGACTGTGCGAGATTTGAAATAAATGTTCCTTTGTCAGTTTCTCCGATGCGGATTTCTAGCACGCCCGCAGCGTTCGAATGACGTAAAATGTTAATTAACGTTGCTCTAATTACAACGCTAGACGGAAATTGTGAGAAGAAACTGATAAGATTTTCGATACTTATTTCTTAAATTTTTTATCGAGAGAGTATTTATGAAGATATGGGCTTGAAATAGTGAAAATGAATTTTTTTAATATTTAAAATATATATATATTTTTTTATATTATTACTAATTATTAAAATGAGCTTAGGTAATAAAATTTTAGGCGCCGATTTTAATTTTATAAATTATTATAACTGTCATTTTAAAATTATATTTTATTTAGTAGATTTTTTTTTCACGAGTAAAATCAAAATCATAAAAATATACCTCGAAACAAATTAATTAATGTTTAGAAAAAAAAATTAAAACATAAAAAAAATTTTTAAAGTAAGTCACAGACACTAACATATCGAAATTTCAGCTTCCAAGTGCATATTGAGAGGAGTTAGAGCAAAAAATGGCTTTTTGAGGAAGTTTTGAATCATGAAATTTCTTGAATCTTCCATATCTTTCCACCAAATCAAGTTAAAGAGGTCAAAGTTTGTGTGTGGGGTTAGTTGGTGACCAGAATATGACCTCTTGAATTTGGATCAAAATAGATTCAAAATGGCGGAGTATCAAAATTTGAGTAGAGCTTGAGGAGCCTTAAGTTGGTAAAAATGTAATTAATATGTACTCATATGAATACTGGGGATAAGAAATATACTAAGTATATCCCCAATTCACCTCCATACATGATGCTAGGAGGGGAAAGGGAGGGGATATCGAACAAAATTTTTGTTTTTTTTTTTTTTTTTTTTAATTAGGTTATTAATAGGTAAAATTTAAATTGCTTTCATGTATCTAGCCGTTGTTACCGTATATGGCTCGTTAAAACTGAGAAAAAAAATTCAAACAAAATAATTTTGATTTAAAAATTCATTTAAATTTGATACTTAATAAGTTATAAAATATCTGATTCAATAAATTCTTCATAAAATTATCAGCGCATAGTTTTACAAAAAATTTGCAAGAGTTGATTGTTATATGGCTCATTTTTGGTGTAGTTGTCTGATGCAATCTCGCAAATAACTTATTAAAAATTTCTCAACGCATGATCTTCTAAGGGGATTTAAACATTGTCAAAATAGGTTTTTTGTATTTTTCTCGCTTGTGATTACAAACACCAAAAAATTAGTCCTATACTAAGTCATTCTACATTACATTATGGAGCAATTTTATGCAATAATTTTTGTTCTATCTCTTATCATTACTACATAAAATAACTTTGAAGACAGTTTATTCAATTGTAGCATCATGAAAATGAATACGATAATTCGGGATTATCATCCTATCTTGGGGTTTCCCGTTCCTTTGGTGGTATGGTGGTGTACCTTACGATAAGAGAGTATAGGAGTTTAGTCGTCGTCATTTATCGCTGCTGTTAATAGACACATGAGTCGATTCTGTTTAAGTGTAATTGAAAGAGCTTTCTACGTACCGAGTGCGTACCGAATTGAAATTTTGAATCGGAATTTATTTATTTTTTTGTTATATGATATTAAAGATTAATATGTAGTGTTTGAGACGCGTGCTGCCTCCCTTCCTGGGGGGGGATCCATGGCCGCACATAAAAATTATATATAAAATGCACCAGTGTTTTGAAATTGCTTGTTCGAGATATTATTTTGCGAAATAAATCATGTTGGAGTGAAGAAATGGCAGATCATTCAGTTCGACATTTATTTTACGCTACACAATAAATTAAAATTATTTTAAACATAAATTAGTTTATTGCATTTTTCTTGTTTGTAATACGAGATATAAGAAAAAAAATGGTCTTTTGAAATTCCCTCCCCTATCGTTTCTAAGTTGAAAACTCAGTTAAATTAGTTGAATGTAAAATCAATCTAAATCGTATCTCCTACCAAAATGTTGTAATACATTTTTGCTGTTACCTATAGTTGATTTGTATAACGGCCTTGAAGGTAACTCATTCATGTAGATTAGGGACAGGTGATAGCAAAAAAAAAAAAAGAAATGAAAAATTCTTGTGGCAAATACGACTTGGATTAATTATTCATGGAGGTAATTTACTCGTAGCTAACATTATACAAGCATTAAAGAAGTAAGAAACTGGTTTTAAGGGTTCCAAGTTCTCCATAAGGGGTCATGTATGACTAAGATTCTTCGTGACATTTACTATGTTATTCTTTGTGTTGATAGCGTGGAGAACTGCGACAAAAATCAACTCGGAACATTTATTGTGAGCCAATAAATTCTCAATATTCGTTACGGCGTTGTTCACCTCTTCTCATTTCCCTTATGGTTTTTTTGTGGGGGGGGGGTGGAAAGGGATACTTAAATTCATAATATTATTAATTTAATTTTAATTTTAAATTATAAAATAAGTTTAAATATTTTAATTTATTTAATTATTTTGCATAGATTCAATTCACCAATAATATTTTTTATAATTGGTTTATTACATAATTTTTATAAAAATCGAAACTTTATTTTAATTAAGAGAAATTATATTACGTTATTATTATTTTTTTTTAATATTTCTTTAAAAAAAAATTATACTGATAAACTAAACTTGGGGACAAACAGAGTGGAAGAACTTACACAAAAATTCTAAATTATTTCCGACTATATTTGCCATCACCAAGTGGCATGCAGCTTACCGGAAAGAAAGACGAGAAGAAGTGGTACTAACGAGGATTCGGATTGGACATTCCGTACTTACTCATTTTTATGTGAAATCTGCTCAACACGTCTAACTACTAAACGCACCAATTACCCCCTTTTGGAAACCAAAATCGAAAACTCCAAAATATTAGCAGACAACCTACAACCTGCTGCAAGTTACAAAATATTGTGGCAAATCGAGCATAAATTAGAATACGTTAGTCACTTGTGCTCACTTTATCATATATAGCATAGTAATGTAAAATTTTTGATTTATCGTTTACCTCTCCTTCGACACATTTCAAAGACAATAACCCCCTCCCCTTCCACCATTCAATAGTATTTATAAACATGGATTTAGGATATCGTATATTTCCCATCACCAGTATTCATTCAAGCTATTTGAGGTTTCCTCAAGCCTTCCTCAAATTTTGACAATCCGCCATTTTGAATTCATTTTAACTCAATTCAGTGGTTCTTATTTTGGTATCCAACTGACCCTACATACAAAGTTTTACATTTTTTTTATGTCAATTTGGTGAGTAGATAGGGAAGACTTGGAAAACTCTATGTGTAACTCAAAGCTTCCTCAAAAAGCTGTTTTTTGTTTCAACTCTGCCCCCTCCCAATTCACTTTAGAAGTTGAAATTTAGATATGTTTGCGTGTTTGACTCATATTATATGAGACTACGAATAACAAAAATTTTTATCCATTTGCCTCCTCCAACCTCCATTAACGAGTGAATCTGAATATCCATTTTGAGACGAATCAAAATATAAAAATTTACTTTTTCGTAATTAGTTTCCTTTAGAAATGCATAAGTATTCTAGTTTTTAAGGTTGTAAGATTGTGTGTTAGTATAAAGAGGCTAATAGAATACGTGTGAGTTGAATAGCGATTTTTTTTTCAATTTATGAATTATTTTTATTCATTTCAATTTTAATACTTGATTTAAATAGAGCGAAGATGATGGAGAATTGATTTGGTAGCGAATAGTGGTGAGTAATAAAATTGGACGACGCTATATCGCAGCTTACTCCATTGAGGGATTTAAAAGCGTCTGGAAAATATAAAAGGAGTTTTTAAACTGAGGAAAGGAATGTGTGAGATGTTGTATTAGGTGCTGAAGGTGAATACTAATATTGAAGAAAAGTCCATGCAGTGATAGGACGTAGGGAGAAGAGGAACCAGTGAGTGAGGATAGAGGAACAAAGCTTCGAATATGTTTTAATTATTCTTAGAGAGTCAATATAGAGGAACGAGGAGAGTATGTCAGCAATTCAAGCGTATTGAGATTTTGATATGATTCGAATAGAAGTTCATCAGCTTCATGGATGATGCTAGGAATAGTGAAGGTAAAACTGAGAAGGTTCCAATGGCTATGTCCATCACATTGAAGGATTGAATAATGTTTTTATGCGCATAGTTCTTAAGTGGATGAGTTGTAATGTATTTTGTATTTTATTTTTAATGGGGTAAATTTCAAATTTTTTATTCCTTCTGATTCGAACGATGAAACTTTGAAAAGTTTAGATATCCCATTATTCCATTGGCGCTTCCTAAATTTTCACTGTCATTAAGGTGAAAATTAAAGATTAAATTTTATAATTTCGAGTTACAGTGGTAAACTTCAAGGCTTTGGAATCCTGAAAAAATTAAAAAATTTCTACACCCATTTCTACTTGTAAAAGGCATTTTTTACACATTTTCTCATCAAAAAAAAAAAAATCGAGTTACAGTGGTAAACTTCAAGGCTTCGGAATGCTGAAAAAAATTTTTTAAAAAATTTCTACACCCATTTCTACTTGTAAAAGGCATTTTTTACACATTTTCTCATCAAAAAAAAAAAAAAAAAAAAAAAAATGGAAGTAATTTTTTTATACATTTTCATGGTACACTTCGCAAATATAGGTATATTTTACTGCTTCACTCATCTTATCGAATATCGAATCTGTACAGCCTCGTTAAGGCGATTTATTTTCTTGAATTTATGGCAAATTAACACTCCGGTAGGCGTTCGTTTTATATATTGTATAAAAGGAACTAGAACATAGTTAATATATGTATTATATTCAGCATTATACGAACGTCTGTATTACACTGTACATATTTCATTACGCAACATTAATTTTTTTCTCTGTCTGGCGTAATTGAAATAGGTTGAGCGAGTGTTAGGTGCCGGCGTGTGGCGATTTCCTGTACTTAAAAAAAGAAATAATATTTTAATACGGTAATAAGCGCTCACCTCGTTCCATTGCGAGAGATTATTTTGAGCTAAATCTAAATCCTCGACGGTTTTGCATTTCTCTTGTAAATCTATCTCATGGCCAGCGGAATCGATATCACAGTCATTAAGGACTAGTAACGATGGTATGTATTTTCTGGGGCTACGTTTTGGCACATATATGGCCACCGGAGTTTGATCGAATACTTCGTCTCCGTATCCGTATTTTTCGTTGATCGCTTCTAATAACGATGGCATATTTCGAAACTACGAAAAAAACAGTAAAACGAACGCAATAGATGAACGAGTTCGTGTATTTCGTATTATACATTGTAATCATCGACGAGCATTTATTTTGAAATCGACTACGTCGAAGATTCCCTATACAACGTACTCGTCTAACTCGTTTATTATGTATGAAAAAAAAAAGAACGGTGACCTCGGCGCTCGGCGTATGGCTAGAGACGTTGAGGTACTTTGATGGTTGACCGTCGGTATAGGGAAGAGCAATCACTTATAGATCTGCATTGTGCAACGTGCACGCGTTCGTCTGCTTTCATTACGCTGTTGCCAAATTTTACAGACTCCGAACAAAGCAGGAATGCATATAACCCAATTAAATAGATTTTTCAACGCCTTCGAACATCTTACGAGCTTAATTAAAGATCGTGTTATTCGGATACGCTAGAGTGGAATTTATTTCGAATTTTTAACGTCCCCTTTCGTAACCCCGGATGGCGATCGATTATTGTCACTATCATTCCCTTCTCTTTTTTGGCGATCGCACAGGCTGCTTGAAACTGAAAAGCTTTCATGTTCTCCCTCGGATTCTGACGTTTCAGCGCACTAGTCCCCTTCTTGCAACTACGTGTAATAGGCTGTAGGAAGTTGGTGTTATCAAGATCGTCGTCATTAGGGAGCACTTGTCGTATGCATTAGGTTTCGCGATGTTCTCCCTCGGATTCTGACGTTTCAGCGCACTAGTCCCCTTCTTGCAACTACGTGTAATAGGCTGTAGGAAGTTGGTGTTATCAAGATCGTCGTCATTAGGGAGCACTTGTCGTATGCATTAGGTTTCGCGATTTATTATATCGATGTTGGAATAATCATCGAAATAATTCATTTCCTCGTAACCACGATTTCCGCCCTCATCATGTGAATGGTGGGAAGGAGCAATGAATACCCGAAAAAAATCACCTTAAACACGACATTGGCACATGAATCTGAAAATTCATTTAGTAAATGTATCGATTTTTATTTACTCTCACGTTTCATGAACGTTTGATCTTTCGTAAGTGATCGCTATCGAAGTTACACGTTACAATGTTTCATAATACTCGTAAATCATTATTTTCGATTCTCATTATGAAGAAAAATGATAACAATAAAAACCACGAGCAGCCATACCGCATTAATAGAGCTGAGTTTTTGATGGGAGTGGATACAGACTTGTACGTAATATTGTGAACCTCTTTTAATCTCATACCTAACACAGAACCTAGAAACGTCCTATCTATTCCCTCCAAAATCATCTAAAAAGCTCAATTTAGGATATGATATAGTTCTTTTGGAATAATTATTAAATTTGCGTTATTTGAAGCTTCTCAAATATTTTCCAAATTTTTGTTTGTCTGCAATTTCGATGCATTTCAACCTCAACATGAAGAATCATATTTAGTCCTATACTAACTTTAGAAGCACAATTTGAGATTTCTCGGTACATTTGATGAGGTGGCCAGGTTCGTAAAATTTCTCAACTTGATTTCTCCTCCATAAGTTGTTTACTGCTGTAACTCCCCATCAAATTCATTTGAAAAGATGAAACTTGAATGTATTGATAATTTGGGCTTACTCTTTTGCATGAGACCATAACCATGTTTTCAAAATAAAACCCCTCCTCCCCCTCCAACAACACCTGTGAAGGTAGATTTGGAATATTATAGTATTCTTCTTACCCACAAAGATCATATCATTACATACGATATTTACTAAATTTTTGTGGTTTAGGCTCTTGAATATTACGCAAATTTTGCTTCTTCTCTCATTTTGGGTCCATTTCGACTTCATTGTTATCCCCACCAAGAGTTCTTCCTTTCAGGATGGGCTCTCCTCTTATACCTTTGTATACCTGCCATTTTAAACAATTTTAAAAGCTTCTATTGAGGTTTATCACCTTTTTTCCCTTTTGTATACCTGCTATCCTTTATACTTTTTACACCTGCTACTCAAAACAATTTTATGACTTACCCTTGTACATGTACAAGGCTTTTATTAAAATTTACCACCTTTTTTTCTTTGTATACTGCTATCCTTTATAATAACTTTTATACCTACTATTCAAACAAGGATGCGCGCGCATCTCAAAACCGATTCATTTTTGATTTTAATATATAGAGAGATTTGATATGGAAAATATCGTGAAAATTTCCATATCATTTCCTCTCCAGAAGCTTTTCTTTTATTCAAC
Source organism: Phenacoccus solenopsis (assembly GCA_009761765.1). Taxonomy (NCBI): domain Eukaryota; kingdom Metazoa; phylum Arthropoda; class Insecta; order Hemiptera; family Pseudococcidae; genus Phenacoccus; species Phenacoccus solenopsis. Next base: position 7,818,659 of record CM019753.1, read on the forward strand.
CGTCCCAAAATATTTAAGAGCTGAAATTATAGTAGATTGGTGATTTCAGCTTCATTCTGTCATATAAAACCTTGAAAAAAATTTCGAGGTTGTTTCACCTCACCCCCCTCGCAACATGAAAATTTTTTAATTGTTTCCATTAATTTTTTTAAATTTTGATCAATTTTAATATGTAGAATTTTTTTATATTTTTATTTAAAGATTTATTAATAAAATTAAATATTATAAAATTTAAAAAAAAATTAGTTATTTTAAAAAAATTTCATTTCTCCTCTTTTCGAGGACTATATAACTCTCGCCTTATGCCCTTCAACATCACTTGTGAAGTTGAATACGAGATACTGTAATCTTCTTATCTTCAGTAATCATATGAGAGCCCTTATTTATCAAATTTGAGCTACGTGAGCCCTCAAGCCCTCCTCAAATGTGATTATCAGCCATTTTGGATCCATTTGTACCCAAATCCAAGAAGTCATACTGTTCTTCCTAATTGACCTCACACACAGAGTTTGAAGTTGCGAGGTAGATTTGGTGAATAGATACAGAAGATTAAGAAACGTTATAACTTAAGACCTTCTGAAAAAGCAATTTTTTTCTTTTAAATCCCCTCTTAATTTGCTGTAAATGCTGAAATTTGAATATGTTCGAGTTCTCAACTCCCTTGTTCGTATTACAGTATGAACTAAAATTTTCACCCCTTTTCCAGCCACTTACCCCTCTTCCCCTTCAATCTGAGTGAACCTTCATTTTGAGCGAATGAAGAATTCAAAAAAATCCGGTTAGATACTTACATCAGATATTCTTTGACCCTGTTTTTATTCTTACCTATTCACGCTAAGTGCAGAAAGTGTAAAAATGGTGGAAAAAGAAAAAATATGAAAACACCTCCCCATCTTCCCCGAACTCTTCTTCCAAATTAAGTAGGCAACTCAGCTAAAAAATAATCAAACTCGAACGATTCTCCGGTGATTTTTCTAAATGGTAGAAATTAGTCTTTAGTAATCAAATGAGTACTTTTTTATCAAATTTGAGCCATTTCAGGTACCTCAGATCCTCTCTTAAGTTTTGTTCCGTCAGCTATTTTGGATGCACTTTCATCTAAATTCAAGACGTCATATTATGATATCTGATTGATCTCACATACAGAGTTCAAGCTTGCTAGGTGGATATGGTGAGGAGATATGGAGGATTGAAGAAATGTCATGACTCAAACCTTCCTCAAAAAACCATTTTGAAATTTGTATATGTTGGTATCCACGATAAAAAATACTCAGGTTATGTGAATGCTCAAAATTTGAATGAAATGCAATTTTTAGTTATATTAAAAATCCTAAATAAGTACCTGTAGATATTAACGTGAACAGCTTCTGATCAATTTTGAGTAATACGAAATTGGGAAAAAATGTATAGCGAGATTATCGCCTCAAATAGTCTGAAAGACAGCATTATAAAGACCACTTCCCTCCTCCTCCTGTTTCCTATCATTCCCGAATCAGGTAGGTTGTAATAGGTCTCATTTTTACGAAAAACTCAATTAATAATGATGTAGCAATATTGCCAAAAAACATCAAAAACATATGGGATTTATTGCGAAAAAAAAATTAATGGAATTTTCATATTCGTGTAATTAAATCATAAATCTTTTCCTACTCCTGATGGAAAAGTTTCTCCGGTCGAACACGTAATATTATCACGAAATAAATGTCAACGCTTTGTATACATTCCGCGAGTGTTTACATCGATTCGTTGACCGAGTTTACCTAATCGTTGGAAATTCGGAAAGGGAAACGGTTTGGTCTACGAAACAAAGGAAAGCTACAGTGTCGCTTTGGTTGAACGTTCGACAGACAAACGCGATTTTTTTTGTTCGAAATTACAATGTGTAAAGGTAAAGTAAGTTTGTAACGAAATAAATAAGTAGATGAATTTTGTACCTTGATTTAGAATAAATTAATATTAATATTCAACATAGATATAGGCACTTCACAATGTCGCACTATCGTGTATTACGACGACACATAATAACACACGACGATCGAACGAACGCGTATATTTCGTAATTCGCGCTAAAAAATTACACTCCGTTCTAGCGAGTAGATACCGAATTACATAAACAACGACCGAGTTGAGGTAAGAAAAAAACTACGTACGCTGCGTATTAGCCTTTCACTTACGGTTCGGATGAAAGAAAAAAATGAAAAAATTAAACGCACCGAACAATCGGACTCGACCGAGCGCCCAGTTCGAATGTAAATAAAAACAGCTGATTTGTGATAAAACGGAACAAAAAACCTCGCTAGTTGAAACGCAATAGACGGTGCGCAGCCGATTCACGTTTGTTTTGGTACGCGAGCACGCATCGCGTTATCACTTAGGTGCGCGAATGTTTGTAAATACGATGTTTGAGGCGACTGGCGAACGAGAAAAATCGACCAATTCGCGTACGCGAAATTTGTCACCGCTGCACTCGAGAGACGTCTCGGTTACTGCGTGCAATCCTTTCGACGGATTAATTAGTCGAGTATATTGGAAAAAGAAGGATTACTCTTTGTGTTGGTAGTATGTAAAATGACCACGCGAAGCGGTACGATAGAAGGTCACGTTGTCCCCTTTTGTGAAGCGGATCTGCGGCTCGGGTTCTACGACGTAGTATCTTGGTATAGCGCGTGGGCTGTTAGTAACGTTGGAGGGGCGAGAATAACAGTAAACATTGCATTGGATTCTTGTTCTTGTCCTCTCTCTTCGATACAGAATCGTGAACAATCTTCATGTGCGGAATTACGACGTTAAATTTTTAAGCAGATTTTTTTTAGGTCATTTATATGAAATTTGCATTCTGCTGTACTGGTACGTGGTACTAGTTTGGGTACCTACGCGTCCTATATGGCCGCGAGCTTGGAAAGGGTAAATTTCTCTATTACGAACGTAGACAATTTGCGAATGGTCTTTGTGTCGAAACAGACGAGTAAAATTTCCAACGTTGGCGGACGTGAAACACGTACACGTGCAATTTGATTACTTAATTGCAACGTATTAAGGTGAAGATCGGAGAAACGTGGAATTTGTGAAATGATACGCAGAAGTGTGTAATTTGAGGATTTCCGATAAATGCTTGGTGTATGAGACGTATTTTACGCGACCCCAGGGTTACGAGGAAATTTGCGCTTGAATTAAACTCCACTCACATGAGGTTAGAATTTATCAAAAATTAGCGACAAATTGAATTTCATATTACATGTACGCAATGGTCTCAATAACAACATACTAATGTGTAAGCGAGAGCTATAAAATACTGAGATGATATTGTGCACTACGATAGGGACCTATAATATGAGCAGCATGGGCCATTCAAAAGAATGATAAACCAGTAGAGCTTACTTCTGGCAGAGATGTGATCTAGTACACAAAAAATTAATATTGACGCAGACGGGTACACATAGTTATAACACTAGGCATAATAACGATACACAAGTTACCCAATATTTTTAAAATTTCATTATACTTACATAGATACTATGTCGCAAAAATTTTCAATACTCTCCCACAGAATATTAAAAAAATTCATTCTAATAAAATTAAAAAAAAAAAAAACTTGGGGAATGGCTGATTACTGGTGCGTTTTACACGGTGCAACAGTGTCTCACAATGTAATTTAAAGATTTTATATGTATCATGTATTATATGGGTCATGTATTGATTAATCTTTAACAATATTTTTGTGACTTAACTGTGTAAAGCCTCCTTGAAATGCACTACAAGTAAATAGGAAATAAATGAATAAATAAATCTTTTGAATGCATCACTGCTTCATTGGTGGTAATCCTCTTGGGAAGACGTATGTGCAGCCAAAGAGTGCCACTTTTTAATGGAAGTTATTCCGAATGTGGTCCCTGGTCACCAAGTAGCATACAAGATGGAATGAATTGAATCCAGAGACCACCCAAGAGAAGTGCAAAGTGGTTGCACTTACACTTCCAGCATCACAAACAAAGGGCTTTCCCCATTAAGTAGGTAAAATCGGCCCTTGACGCAAATTTGGTCAAAAGTAAAACCTTCAAAGGGGGGGAGGGGTAATAATAACCATTTTTGAAAATTTTGTGTTTTTCAATTGTCCAACAATTATGATGATGCTGAGAGAAAAAATCAATAAAAACAAAATTATTGCACACAAGATAAAACCTTCAAAGGGGGTGCCTTTGAAGGTTTTATCTTATAGGAAACTGAACGAAGATAATTTTTTTACTGATCTAATTTACCCCTCCTCCTACTCCTTTCAGAGCTATAAGCAAAAAACCACTTTTTTCAGAGGTTTTTGTCCTCTCGCACATTTAGCCGGAAGGGTAGGGGATGAAACTTTTAGAATGTTACTTAGGAAGGCATTCTTCGCATGTATGGTATAAATCATCTTTCCTGTTATTTTTTCAAGGTCCGAACCAAAAATGACGGGGGCTATAAGTGTTATCGTTGCGGGCGGTAGTTGAAAAATACACGTTTTTATTCAAACTTCATTTTTTTTCAGCATGTTGCACCTCCTAAAGGGACTTTGAAAAAATTATATGTTGTACCTAAGGGTATGACGAAGTTATGAAAAAAAATTCAGCAAAAGCACCCCCCCCAAAATTTTTTGAAATTTTTTTTGAAATTTTCAACCCCTCCAAAAATGAGGAAAAAATTTCAAAAAAATCTCAAAAATTATCGTACGAACATACATGTACTACGTATGATCTGTGAAAATTTCAAAAATTTTCCCTCGCTCTTACTGGAAATATCGCGAATTGAATTTTTAGCATATATAATGCGCGATAATTCTGGAAGGGTTGGGGTAGGGGGTCAAAAATTTAGGTGGAATGTTTTTAGGTCCAAAGTAACATTTGGAATCACTTTTGACCAAATTTGCGTCAAGGGCCGATTTTACCTACTTAATGGGGGAAACCCTTCGAAGTGACTGCCAAGAGATAAAAGAGCTTAATTAGGGACTGCTATTTATTTATAAAGATGAAACATTTTTTTCAAATTTTTAATAGAGTCCAGCTAAGCAAATCTCTATATGTTAAAATCAAAATGAAATCGGTTTTGAGATGCGCGCGCATCCTTGTTTTGAATAACAGGTATAAAAGGTATATAAAGGATAGCACGTATACAAAGAAAAAAAGGTTGTAAATTTTAATAAATGCCTTGTACATGCACAAGGGTAAGTCATAAAATTGTTTTGAGTAGCAGGTATAAAAAGTATAAAGGATAGCAGGTATACAAAGGGGGAAAAAAAGGTGATAAATTTCAATAAAAGCTTTGTACATAGGCAAGAGCAAGGATAAAGTTGTAAAATAATTAAAAATGGCGGATATACAAAGGTATAAAGGGGCGAGCCCATCCTGAAAATAAAACTCTTGGTGGGGATAACAAAAAAGAATAAATTAGGTTGTGCAGTTTGGAATGTAGTAATACTTATCTGATAAAATAACTTATTTTTCGTCATTTAATTTTTATTGCGAGCCCCGAAGGGGCGAGGAGGCACTAGTATTCTTTGAAACTCAAATGAATCCACAAAAATTTCATCTCGAAATTATCAAAAACATTGTTTCTATACGAGTTATACCCCTTCTTGAGAGAATTTAAACCATATAGTTGGTTTCACCTCTGTCTTTTTTGAATTTGTATGAATGGATTGTGAAAGTAGAGGAATACGATTTTCAAATTTAAGATATTTCATTCGTGCTGTCAGTAGCCTTTTGAGGCTAATAATATGATTGGATTATTAAATATCAGTTTCGCTTATATTTCACCAGTTAGTTGGAGAGAAGAAACATAACCAAGAAAATATCCAAACCTTCTGGTTTCCTATGTATAGTATATAGATAGGAAGTTATTATTAACACTTAATTTGATACTTAAATTTAGAGAAAATATTGTCTGGGAAGTATAGACTTTAATTTCACCAAAAAATATTTATAATGGTTATAGAAAAGTCACTTGTTAAAATTGATCGCAACTAGTAAATTTTCAATGACACCATCAACCCCCCACCACACATTCAGCATTATTTCGTACTCTAAGAACTATCTGGAAGTCAAAATTCAAGAGAATAACTTTTCCACATAATTATTATAAACATTTACATCCGTTATTAAAACGGAAAGCGGTATATTTTCATTTGAATACCTACATACTACGTACGTGTTATGTATTAAGTACATAAATAATAAGATGCTCGGAGAGCGCAAAACAGATTACCTACTACCACTAGATGGAGTAAAAAAATCGAAAGCGCTCATTTCTTAGCGCTACTTATTTATAAAAATAATACGCATATAGTAGAGCGTAATTTTATACACTATATGGATTGAGAATTACCTCGAGAATTGCATAACGCCTATATTTATTTAATTGATAGGCATCGCATGCGAGTGTAGTAATTATGCTTCGTACGTGTTCGCTTTCCTCCTTCGTAAATTTATTTCACCTATTTAAACTTCGAAAAGGCTAATCGATTAAAATTATTTCTCCGGACATGTTTAAGGCTGTTCATCATGTTTTCGTGCGATATTTCGTGATCTGGTAAATTAATTTAATGTTTATATCTGTTTTTAGATTGAAGGAACCTATTTCTTCTACATTGATGCAACTTCTAAATTAGATTCATTGGAGATTTCAAGACTCACATTTAATCACATACTGCTTCAACATTTATCAGTTTTCATAGAATTAATTCAAGTTGAGAATCATCACTCAGGTGTTCGAACTACCAAACGTTTTCAATCCGCCAACCAGATCATTCGAGTTAAAGCATGATAATGACCTCGATGAATTGAAGTACTTTGACCTAACGTCTATTCTTTAAGATTTACAAGCGACGATGATTTACTGGTTTCCAGTGATAGTTTTCGTTTTTCATGTTCACAGAACGATTTCTGTACATCGATAATTATGAATTTTAAAACTTATCAAAATAAAATTCGTATGATGAAAGAAGGAAAATTTTGTCCGAGTTTTTCGGACAATTCATAGTAATACCGTAGTTTAAATGTTGAAATAAAAAAAAAAATGTTTTGATTTAGTAATCTCAATAATGATTGTGAAATGAACCGTTTTTGCATTTTATAAACATTTACGAATAATTAATTTTTGTTAAATACTTCCTGTGTTGAAATAGGTTAATAAAATCATGTAAATCAATTTTTTATCACGTATTTTCTTTTTATAAACATTTAATTTCCTGTTAAATTGAAAGTGTGAAATACATAGTTGAAATGATGAAAAAAGTTGAGAAGAAAATCTTTGCCAATTTCCTATATGAAACACGTACGTGTGTATTAATAATGATCATTGAAAATTATGACGCTATTTCAAGTACCTAAATTAATTTAGAGAATTTTATTTTATTCGCTCTGAATTAAAATTTTCCGCATTGTGAATGTTGCACGTAGTTTTTTTATTACTATTTTTTGCTTTTAGAATAGAATAGAAAAAGCCAAGGTTTCTTGACTACAACGTACCTACCTGTTATGACAAATAAGGAAACTTGTTCTTGGATTGGGTATGATTCTGGTAAAACATCGTGCCATTGTTAAAATGATTCAACATTTGCTATGTTGGCTCTTTTGAATTTCAAATTTATAAACAAACTACTTTCAACAATATTTATGGATTGCGACTGATATAACATGAATATTATAATTGAGAAAGTGGGTATAATAGAACATCTATAATGTATGTAATTAGTGAAATATGGTACGTGAAAAAATTTCGTAAAGAAATGTGGATTATAGATTATATGATAAGATGCCATGATGTGCATGTCAAGCGTCACTGGAATAAGTTTCTTCAGAGTTGAATATTCTGTGCAACTTCATAGGGTTATTCGAAAAAGCAGCGATTTTGCTTGAAGTATATTAAAAGTTTAAAATATACAAATTCGTGCAGTTATTATTAATCATCATCGTATTTCGTATATAATATGCTATAAAAATTAAGTTTGTCCTCAACATCAATATACTCCGAGTTCAAATACTGAATTAAAAACAATTTTAATGACAAAAAATATTTTGTGTTCAAGGTAGATGAAAAATTTAAAAATTGAACATTACAGTGATATCTTATGCCTGCAAAATGCAGCTAACTGCAACTTAAGAATTTATCTGCAAATTTAGTTGCCTATTGAAAATGCCTCTAATTATACCAGCTGATGGTAGATATTATTCACTGGTTTATTTAGATAAGGTATTCAGTACGATCCAGTCTCAATGAAATACACTGTGTCTAACTGATTTTAACACTCCCAAATGCCAAATTACCTTCATCAACTAAAAAGTATTTGCTATTTCATTTCATTTCTTTTCTTTTCACGGGATTAAAAAATTATCACATAAATAATTGTTTCTTTATGATTTCAATCCATAATTTATAAGATTATGAGTTTTTTTAAACTTTCAACGTTATTTGACGCTCAGGAGTGTTAAAATCAGTTAGACACAGCAGTGTGTATTACTTTCTTTTGAAACTGCATAAATGAAAGAGATTGCGAAGTATTTTGAGGTATGATGCTTTGCATAGTTACCTCCTAGATGAAAATTTCTGATGTATATAGAGAAAAATGTATATCTATTAAAACTACATGGACTGGAAGTCATATATTTTTTTTTTTGGAAGGCTATAGAAGATAATGATAAATTTAATTGTTCTCTGAATTTATAGTAATATAAATATTAAAAAGTAACTCATCTGGTAACATTATTTAGCGCAAAACCAGACCAATAGCCCAATAGGGTTGTATTTATCACGGTCTATTTCACATGCGCTTTTTTTTTTAGTATAACTAAATAAGTAAACTTCGCACGTGCTATAGTAGTATCTAATATCTATACAGAAACCCTAATTGATAACTCTAAAAAATGACATTTTTGAGACTAACATTCTTCGGGAATTTCATATGAAAACTTTTGAAATTTGAAAATAAAGAAGGAAAGACAATTCTCTTTAACTTATTCAGAACAAAAATTCAAATTATAATGTATAAAAAAATTATGAGCTATAAAATGTGGCCTCAAAAGCCAATTTTTTCGCGTTTCCTCTCGACAAAAAATAATGAATTCATCAAAACAACCTTCATGGAAGTTACTCAAATTCTTATTATAAGTGTATATTAACAGATAAATAAAGTAGTATTTTGAGAATCAAAATTATTCGAAAATAGTCATTTGGCAGGTAAACGAGTTTGTGAAATAGACACACCTAAGGATTCATAGAAATTTCAAGAGAAAAGAGTAAACTAAACTAAAATGAAAATTTATGTAATTTACATTTGTTGCTGGGTAAGCATAAAGCGGTGAAAAAATTTCGATTTTAATTGGCCTATCACTTCAACACAAATGCAGGCAACCAATCACAAAGAACGATTTTGTTGTGAAACTGCATGTATTGTTAAGTACAGAAAGTCAATAAAAAAGAACATTTCGTTATCAAATTTTTCGTTTTTCAACTTTTTCGTACTACAATTCATAATAATGTAATTTGTATTATGTTTTCTAATTTATGCTTTTAAATTATTTTGCTCCCATAGCAGTATCAAAATTCTCCGTTCTATTAGTTAGCAGATCATGTGAAGTATGTCAAGATGTTTATTAAGTACAATTTTGCGTGTGTTGCCTAACACTTCATTGACTTCTTCAAGGGCTTTTAGCTGCTCAAAGTGAGTAAAAGCTTATTATAAGTTTGTATAAGTTTTCATTGTTTGAGAAAAAACACCCAAATTCTAAAATATTAGGCCTTGTGCCAGTTATTAAATCATTCCTTTTAATATCCCATGTCCTCATAGATTGCACTTTGTTACGCCATAAAAAATGTAATTTCGAATTTTGAAATGACAAAAGATTTAATTTTCAGATGCTTTCTCATAAATTATTACGAAACTTTGAAAGTAAGTCCAAATGCAACTGCAAAAGAAATAAAAGAAGCTTATTTCAAGCTTTCCAAAGAGGTAATCAACATTTCTGTGTTGTATTTCGTTGAATATTCAAGTTTCTTTAATTGTTCAAAATACTAACTTTCAGAATCACCCGGATTTACATCCAAATGACCCTACTTGCCATGAGAAATTCATTCAGTTACAACAAGCCTATCAGGTACTTAGTAATGCAGCATCTAGAAAAGAATATGATATGCGGAACCATAATCAAAAGCCTCCTTATCAAACTTCTCGACGTCCGTATACTGATCCGAACTCTGCATCATACGACGAGTGGTTTGGAAAACAAACTGGGAGGTGAACATTTTGAGCAGTGAATACACTCGATGTGTCACTATGGTTTTAATTTTCCAACATGATTGTTAGGGCAAGAGAAGCGAGGTGGAAAACTGATGACCCAAGAAATTTTTACTCTTATTACGGTCGACCACGTAACATGACGCCCGAAGAAATGCGCATCTTTAAGAAGAGGCAAGAATATGCTAAGTATGAGAGCATGAGACATGTTGCGACGTTTTTTATTGTATCCATGCTTATAATTACTATGGGTGAAACAATCTTTTTCAAGTAATTATTTACCGTCATGTAGATTGTAAAAATCACAAATCAAGTTTCTGAAATCCGCTTATTTTATCATTCTTCATTTCAGACAAACTCGAGAAGAACAAATGAATGAGCTTATGATGAAACGAGCTAAATTACTGGAAAGTATAAGGGATCCTTACTTCAACGATCCGTCTTTTTGGGACGAAAGAGATAGGCAAAAGCTGGCACAAATCGAAAGAGATACGCTTCGTGAGGAATGAATTGGTTGTTTGTTAAATGTTTTTTTTCCTAGTGGTGTTTTAGTTCTTTTTTGTGATAATAAATTCATTTATTTTAAAATACTACATAAGGAATTATGTTTGCATAACTACGACAGTGTTAAAAGTTCGTTATGTGTTTAGTAAATAATACATTTTCGTTGAAACAACGAGTATATAGCTAATTGTGGACGTAGATTGATTTCCTTGAAAATATTCTGCCCGTCCAACTTCAGACATGTAGATAAGAATTGTAGGCTCTTCAAGGGTCATCATTAAGTTCTGGGTATACTATTATATCGTCTTTGGGGCTCGTTTTTTTTTTATATCTTAATAAACTTTCGCAAATGAAAACAAAAAGTCACTTTTTAAATTATTTTTGTAAAGTTGTTTCACATGTTCATTTAGGCAAGGTTTCCTCTTTCACCTCGATATGTAATCATGATGTTTAATATAAAAAATGTAGTTTCTTATAAAGTTACTCTATCTTCCATTTCCTATGTTGTACGAGAAACATTCAATCGATTTTTGTGTACTAAGCATGGCTTAGATGTATCGGATCATAGGTTTTGTATGGCATTTAAAACAAAAATTGCCTTGTTAAAAATATTATTAGTTTTTGATTTCTGGTGATAGGGGTTATATAATTATTCCCTTACGAAGCCGACTTCGTTTCTTTGATCAATTAGGATGAATTTTTACTTTGATATGCCCTTTTCAAAAAAAAAAAAGAATACGTATAATCTTTGAAAAATTAATTAATTTTGTGCATCTGACTTTTTTAAATCAAAAATGCCATATTTACATAGAAAATGCAAAACCGTTGTAAAAACTATCTGTATAACAAGATTAGACAAATTTGAAGTCAATGTGGATTTAAAACGCAAAAAATTTTAAGATTTAAATTCTAGTTTTAAATCTATCAACGATAAAGATTATTTGGATTTGAAATCCAAAATTGAAAGGGATTTTGAATTTCAAATCATCTTACTTTGCGTTCATCGTTACTATGTAGTGATACCATGAAAAATGACAAATTAAGAACATTTTATCAGCATTTTAGTGCGACGGATTCATAAAAAATGGATTGTATTTTTCAGTAGGAAATTGATGGTGGAAAAACTTCACATGTAAGTATATAGGTAGCTGTAACCACTTCATTCGCAAAAATCATACCCATTGTACCCAAGTGGTCTTTGTATCTCCGCAGTTTGCAACCTAATTGAAAACATTTTTTTTTTCCAAAAAAACGTGAAATTTATGTTTAGAAATATGAATAAAGAACTGGTTCCATATTTTAGTATCCACTCAATTTTGCATTTAAATTTCGGAATTTTGGATTAGGTTCGAAAAAGAAAAACATAAATTTGATAGGTGAAAAAATCACTTGAGTACACTGTAAAGTGTATAGCGAGATAAAAAGGAAGAATTTACTAAGATGATCATGTAGAAAAAACATCCTTCAAAAATAAGTTTATAAGTGAATTTTTTAGTCATTGGAAGCATATAGATCATTTTTTCTTTGAAATTAGAAATAAAATAAATTAGTTATTGTTCATTTTTCCTGTGAATGTCATATGAACTGAGATAAATGTCAAATCTTATTTTCAGAGTAATTTTACCCTCTGTTGGATGTTAGTCGTAAATGCTGATTGTAGAAAAAATTTTAGTGCTCTCCCTTCATCAATTTTTTCGAAAACTGAACTCTATCAATGTTTTTTTGAACCTTATTAATATCGTTCGCCCTATATCTTCTGTGTGGTTGGTACCACATTAATGTGTGTTTATGTTCGGAATCGCATAACTTTGTTCCCTGAAAATCCATCCATTGAAAAAGCACAATGACCCCACGACCGCGAAAAATATGAACCGTATCAAATTTTGCCTCTTTGAGTCCGATATGAACCACATTTGTAGTTGAGAACATTAGGTATTTCAATTTGAAGCTTCCAACATGTTTTTTTTCTTACATGACTTTTCAGCGACAACTCTCATAATTGAATCTTTTATAAGGCTCAGGGGTTTGAACAAGTTAACTGTTTTCTTAAACATTCATATTTGTGGTCAGTCAAATTCTTCGTTATTTGCTTCATCTTTATGATATAATAACTTGAGTTGTGAATAAACTGGTAATTTTTTATACTTATTATTCTCTTAAATAGTACTTAACAGCTAATAATATTTTTTTGTAAAGACTTTCAGAATATTTTCTTCTTTAAATAAGTACGTATTATTATTGTTTAAAATTTGAATTAACGCATTACTTCACATACTTAATAGTACCATAGTACATACAATTTAGGTATTTCTGATTCTTCATTGATGACAATTTTTCACATATAAATACCTACCTAGGCACCTAATTACCTACATGGTCAGGCTGACTCTGCCGACAAACGACACCCTTTTAAAAATATTGAACATGTAAAGGTTCCTTTCACGCGAAACATCACAGCTGAACGTAGTGATGCCAACCGCGTGTTGAGGAAAACACGAAACTTCTTTTTGCAAATAATTCTTATATGTGAAGAAGTAAAATTCGTTTTTCGGTTATCGAGATGCATTTGAAGATGCATAGCGTGAAAAATGAACGAATTTAAAATAGCTGTTTATTTTTCAACTTGCCAGGTAGTACAATCACACTGCTGGATCATGAGAATAATCTATGAAATCATAGTTAAATTGCATAAGAATACAGATAGTTACAATTAATATATTTTTGATGAGAGAGAACATATTTGTTAGCTTTGTAAAAATCGAGATAAGCATTTTGGCTGATCAGGGACGTACTGAGGACATTTTTAAGGGGATTGGAAATCAAAAATTGTTAACTAATATCATGATATTTTACAAAATTGTGAACTTTTTGTTTTTGCTCTAAAAAAATAAGATCCAACACCTATACAGTCTTGTTAGTCTTAAAAATAGCCGTAGCGAGAAATTTTTTTCATAATTCAGGACAAGAAAAAAAATAATAGCAGTTGAAAAGTTCAAAAACGTGCATAAAAGTTGGCGAACATTGATTTGATGGGTTGAGATAGGAATGCGTTGTTTATTATGATTATTAGGTATTTTCTGAAGTAAAAAAATGAATTATAAAGTATAGGCACAATTTTGTTATTTTTGTAAATATGAAATGAGTAGTAAAAAAATATTGATGGGGAGAGAGAGGTTGAAAATGCTCCAGAAAAAAGGACCCGAGAAATTTTTGGGATGATTATCTCGCATGCTTCATGAATGGACGGCACTTCATTGAAATGAATATTAAATAAATTCACAAACAATGTTCCACATGTTCACAAATTTCATCTAATTTTATACATTTTTTTTTTTGAGAATTCACTTTTAGGCTAAATAAAAAAAATGAGAATTTTTTAATAAAATTCAAAATATTGAAAGAAAATAAATATTTTTTTTGAAGTCACAAAATTTTTTGTTGGATGCATAGTTTTTGCATAAAATTGCTTTTTATATCAGGAGGCATAAAAATTCCAAAAATTGCTGCTTCCGAAAAAATATTTTGAAAAGTAAGTAAGGCTAAGCATTTCGTGAAAGAACTGATCCCTTGAAACAGCCAATAAAAATTTTGGCTCTATGTATACATTTATTTTCATTTTTATTTTTTGATAAAAATTGACTTTTACATTAAAAAAAAAAATGAAACTGTGAGTAGATTTATTTCAGCACTTGGTTATTTCAAAACTCAACCTTGAAAATTCATTGTTCCACAAATAATAAACAAAATGTTTTCATTTATATTAGTATCAACTAGGTAGTATGCTTATCTCCGTTTTCACAAAACTCACGAAGTTGCCCCTCCGCCTACAAAACAGTTTATTTTGTCTGGTACTTATTATAATTATGAAAACAGAAAGGTTTTCAAACAATAATAAAATTAAAATCAAAAAACGTCATCTTTTTCAGGGCTTTCCATTCATATAAAAATAATGAGAAATGTATGTTACACATACAAAGTACACGATACTATTGCTGTAAAATCTTAAAAATGCATATTTCAACATAGATAAACATTTCAAAAATTTTCATAAATAACCTTTAATATAGTCTACCAACCCTGCAACTTTTAAATAATTTGAATGAAAATAGTCTAAAATGTATATTTTAAACGAAAAATCATAGTAAATGAATATAACGTACAACCTTACACATACATTTACTATCAAGCTATATAATATAGGGTGTCGTTTATCTCCACTGCTTTGATAGGCAGAAAAATCGACGAATTTTTTAGATCCATTCATGAAAACTTGAAAGTTCAAGTAAATTAAATGCTGAAAAATACGTGTAGACGCTTTTCCAAATTATGTAACTCTATTTCATTGATTTGAAGCATAATACTGTCGTTATCAACATTGTCAGGTAAACACATTTTAATCTTTCAATACCTATCTCATCCAATAGAAAATATATGACGAGCTCATACAATAACACCTAAAACACCAATTAAGATTATAATCTAAATTATAATGTTTTTCTAAAAGTTTCAATTTTTATTGTTTTTTGATTTATAATTTGTGGTATAGTTCCAAATTCTAGAAAGCAAAAGAATTGAAGACGGGAAAGTAATTTTAAGTACTTTGAAAGCACATCGATTTAAAGAAGATTTAATAAAAAATTCCCTCGCAGAAAAACACTACTAGGCAACTATTAGTAAAACTTCACTAATAGTTTTTTCGTCCAATAGTTTACTTTTAGTTTGTTCATTACTAGTGCACTAAAAGTAATACTAGAAGTGTATTAATAGTATTACAAATAGTACACTATAGGTAACTATTAGTGAAAGTACTCTAATAGTGAACAATCACAAAACTAAAAGTAAACTATTGGACCAAAAAACTGTTAGTGAAGTTTCACTAATTCTAACAGT
This sequence comes from Phenacoccus solenopsis, assembly GCA_009761765.1. Classification (NCBI taxonomy): domain Eukaryota; kingdom Metazoa; phylum Arthropoda; class Insecta; order Hemiptera; family Pseudococcidae; genus Phenacoccus; species Phenacoccus solenopsis. The sequence continues at coordinate 7,834,311 of CM019753.1, forward strand.
AGTACTCTTCTACGAGAGTGTTATTTTCATATATCATAAAGTTGTTATGGACTTCCTTATATATTATCTAGCGCGTCACTTTATCAGCGAGAAGCGTTGGAAAACTTAATCCAAGTAAAAATTAATTAAAAATAGGGTTAAACAAAGTAGAAAAGGGCTTAAAATGTGCATGGAAACTTCAGCTACAAATTTTGTATAATTCCGTGCCCCAAAAATAAAACTATATTACATTAATTTCTTTTAAAATGCCGAAACTATTCGACATAGTTTGAAAATCGACTAGATAGGGATATTAGTAGTGTTTTATGACCACTACTAATAGTGCCACTACTACTATCAACGCTTTTAGTGATACTATTAGGGATATTAGTGGTGTTTTATGATAACTACTACTACTTTCAATACTTTTAGTACTACTATTAGTGATACTGGTAGTGTTTCGTTGTAACTACTACAGCGCTATTTATAAAGTTTCATCTTCACTTCTAGTCACACTATTCATTCATGAATTGTACTATTCGTTCAATAGTAATACGAATAATAAAACTATTAGTTTTTCCAAAAACCAATAGTGTTTTTCTGCAAGGGTTGTCGAGAGCCTGGTATACCTACCTTCTATTACTCACAGATAAATCATTTGTTTCATCGTAACCATTAATAAACTCAAAAATCCACGTACAAATAGAAATGAAATTGTAACAAACTGATAAGACGTAATCAACAAATGCTAATAAATATGTGTAAAAATTAAATCGACGCTTACGTCTATTCTTTCGAATGAACAAGTAAACAAATAGTAATTGGTGAATTACCAATCTTATACGCAACTAAAACAAAATTGAAAGATGGTTAAATAAATAGGTATCAATAAAAATGTCGCATTTGATTTTGAAAAATAATATTATTCTTCATACAACATTACATGCATATATTTATATATATTTTACATTATAGGTATTAAAGCAACGAACGAAGATTCTGAAATAATTTATGTACTTACAAAATATTGTATAAAAAGTAAAACGAACGTAATAAATTAAGTAAAACGAACGTAATAAATTATTATACGTTTAATGGCATGACAAAAGTTTTGGCGCAGGTGTGAGGAGGTTTTGTATCGAAAATTCGATTTCCTTCTTCGTCAACGTAATCTTCGTACATCAAAGTAAATATACATTCAAAACCCAAACGTGACACAGCTTTTGCCGAATAATGGCTCGAACAATCCACTTTAATTAATGGGAATTTACGTTCTATGGCTATTTCTCTGAAAAAGAAAAATAAATAAAATAACTTTTTTTCTTGTTAATTACAACTCGTCGCTCTATAGAATGTATGTGTGTGGTGTTTTTAATACGAACGATTCGCATAAATTATATATATTTGAGAATATATTACAATATTTTAGTACCTCGTTTTATCAATCAAAGCTTTGCATATTCCTTGCCCTCGACAGCTTTCATCCACAGAAATTATTCTTATATCTAAAACCTTATCTACTGTTGGAAAATGTCCGAACACGTTGGATAATCTAGTCACTGTGGACAACAACTTCAAAATTTTCTTAAATTTAGGATTAGCGCAATCTTCTATACTGCCTTCTTTGGAATTTTCATTCTCATCGCTAGCTTTGGTTACAGATCCATTCAAGCAAACGCCTAATAAATACCCAGCTGGAGATACTGCCATAATCGATAAACCTGAAACGTTAAAAAAAATGTAAGAAAAATTTGTGCCAATAAGGAACATGATATCTCCGTTTAATTTTATAAAATAAAAACCATTTTACATTCATATGCCAACGAACTGTGTACATAGTTTTCGTTCACAACTCGGGAGAAAATTGATTCTACACTCGTGTGACTTATCACCCTCGCTTTGCTCGGGTAACAAACCTCACACTCGTCAAGAATCACTTTTATCTCCCTAGTTGTGAAATATACTAATATGTAGCATAATACATACATTCAAGTATAATATTAACGTGATCTTTTATCCTACCTTCGGGTATACAATTAACACAATACTCTTCCAATTCTTGACACGTAGAATTTGGTCCCTCCAACAGCCGGACAGCTACATTTAGCGGTTCATCTCGGAAGAAAAATTTTCTCAAAAATTGTACCACTTTATCGACTTCTTTGCTCGTTATAGGAACAATAGTATAAGATGTCTTCTGCGGTATTTCTTCCATTGTATATTTTCTGTAATCTGCAACCTGAAATATAAAGGTAAAATGTAATATAGTCGAGTTCAATTAATCAAAGCATGAAATAATTTTTTGCGGTATTCGTACTAATTAAATACAAGTACTTTAGTATAAATAAGGAAAGAAATTTTTTAAAAAAGGGAAAAAATTCCTGTTAACAAATTCACAAAACTACAATTACTAGTATGCACCTACCTACCTCACTTCGTTAAAATTTATGATTAAAAACTTTAATTTGTTACCACGTTTGAAGTGAGTTTTACAGCAAATTGCTAAATAATTATGATCGTTTTGTAGGTGCTTGCGCGTTGGATAATGTTAATTAATGAGTTTTAAAATGTAATTTAACATTTTTTAGCAGCTTGTGGTGCTTTATACGGTAAGCGCTTGCCACTAATCACATATATTTATTTAAAAACATTTGCGAACCAAATACCCATTGAATTTCAGCCACTCATGTTTCGTAAAATAGATATGGTAATATCGTTTGAAGTGTACGTTGTATAAGTACCAGTAGATATATATTGTAAGTTTTCGTAGAATAGGAGTGTAACTTTTTAAATTATCGCTCAAAAATATAAACTCATTCGTGTAAACTTTTAAGCGTAGATTACTATAGTCAATTCTGAAGGTCAGAACAGAAAGCTTAAATGAAGAATAGGCGAGCCATCTATCTATAATAAAATTTTAGTTTCAGTACTATATTTATACGCAATTTCGTTCGAGTGTAAGTACGTATTCTTGAACTTAGCTGAAGTAGAAACTTCAGGAACAAATTTATTCATCGATATTCCTTCATGTAAACGTACCTATCAATAGTCAGGTACTTTCTTGCTTATTGAACTTGACCTAAAAATATGGCACGTATCTACTTTTTACAGCTAAGTTTATCGTTTCAGTTTTTGTTGCCATGTAGATAACCTCATTATACTTACAGAAATTATTCTTTTGAAATAACGTAATTGTATGAAAATAGACATCTCATGAAATTTAATTTATTGCGAAAAAATGTTTCCTTTTAAATTAATTTTTATAACTGTACTATTAGCGAAGTATAAAGAATTCTTTGAAGATTTAGAAAGAAGCGATGAAAGTTTAACTCATTTTTCCAAGAAAATTTAAAACAAAATTTTACCATTTTAAAATTGTGCTTTTCATCAAAGCACTATTTGATGTCCAATTTCGAAGCTACAGCGGAACATTAATCAAAAAATAATTTCTAGTAAGAAATGTACTCGAGCCTCCGTCAATTCCTTTCCTTCAATAAAACTATTGGAAATTTTGAAATTTTCATGATAACATTTTTACAAGACATTTTATGAATTTTCTCGCATTGCTTTCCCATTCCCTTTGAAGTTTCAAATAACTAAAATTCGGAGCCACCAGAACCACAAATTCCATGTTTAAATAATTAACAGAGATAATGGGGCAGGGGGTGGGGCAAGCCTTCCCAAATGTCGAATTAATAGCTCCCAAATTTTCCATACATACTTATGTTCAATAAACACGTTTTAGACATTATAATTTGAAAAAAAATTCAAATTATTCAACTCGAGGATCAATAAATTTCGAATGTACGAGGAAACAAGAGATGTTCGATTTTTGAACTTGAAAAAAAATTAAACCAGGTCTAAGCCTCTCAAAATCCTCTAGCCTTCCAACATCTGTGCGTACACCTCAAATTAAATCGATTTTATAAATTCATCGGGGAGGAGGGATCTTCAACAGTTATTGAAGATTGTTGTTTTTAAATATTTCAACTATGAGACGCTTTACTTTTCTACTTGAAACTTTATATTCGTTAATTATATATTAAAATTAGATAATTTAGGTTTTCAAAATTTTAATTGAAGAGGGGAACGTTGAAGACATTTTTTGGGAGTATTCTCAAATGTGTTTAGAGCAGCTTAATGTTACTTTAAAAAATTCCTGTGAAATTTGCAACTCCCAATTCATAAATTGTTGGAAAAAAAAATCTTATAATTCAATATATCACTCGAGACTATCTAGATACACATTTTGATTTGAATTAAAATTATTAAATCTTTGGAAACTGATTTTTTAACAAAATAGAATTAAAAGATTCGAGAATATCAAGCTTCATAATGTAATAATATTAAAAGCAGGTAATAAATTAAAAAAATCATCAATTATCTGTAAAAGTTGCAAAACTGATCTACAAAAAAGGTGCCTATAACCTTCACTAATTTTGTTACAGTTGAAAAAAATCATGCATCGAAATTTGCGATGCATTTCTTATGGGAAATACAGGGTGTTCCATCCCAAAATGATCTACTTCATACCTCATATAAGGCTACTCATGTGACATAAATCCATGTGTCATAGTTTGCCTAACCCACATGCTGATGTATGCAAGATACCTCAAGTACAATAGATGTTAGCCAAAACAACTTAAAAATACAAAAAATATAAGCATAGTAAATTTTTCCAATTTACCCGAACAATATATTTTTGCAAATTTTCTATTCGTATTTAGAGCTTCTCAAGGACATTTACACTAAAATGTGATAAAACGAAGTCTACAAAAAATTTTCAAAACATTGAATCAATAAAGAATTTTTTCAACTTATCCACAAAAATGTGAACAAACGACTCATTTTACTCGTAGTTTTTTACAATTCTTTCGTTATATCTACCCATCTATCCGCTACACTGGCACAATTTTTTTTTCAGTAATACTACATTGCATATTTAACATTTTGGGAAAAACTGCATATTCTAACTGCCTTATAGATGATGTAATGGAAATTTTCAAAGTTGATCATTACTAAAATGAAAAAAATATGTTTTCAGCTTTTATATCGGGGCCTTAAACAAGTAGGATAGGCAAACCATCAAGCACGAATGTCACACGAGTAATTTTACATATGGTACGAAGGAGCTCATATTAAAATGAAGCACACTGTATTACCATCGTTACTGAAAATGTTAAATAGAGTGTAATTATTTTTTTCATCATGGTTTTGTGTCATCAACTGATCTAAGAAGCTTAAAACTGTCAATTGAAAGTAAAACTCAATCTTTTCTTCTCCCAAATTATTATCATTAATAGGTACTCAAACAGGCAGTAAATTTATTTATTCAAAGATTGCATAGCTTTCCACTAGTATTTTTCATACTTGAACGATAACTTTCATTTTTCACTATTTTCCAATTTCCACATAAACAATAGTATCTCTAGATTGCGAAAAACTCGCTCAAAATTACCTCAGCATTTCATACGTGCCATACTATACTGTGCGTCCAAGTGATTCGGATACAATCAACGTAAAAATCTCAGTTTGTTGATAACATAGGAAGAGTTATACTACAATTTTTTGATCAGAAATCATTTTTTAAATTACTTTAATGAATTTTAAAGTTGATTAATTCATTTCAACCGCATTACAATTTCTTGGCATGTGAAGAAATCAATTTTAAATAACTGCAAAAGAGATTTTTTCACTGATTGTACCCGAATCATTTAGACGAGCGGTATAATTATTTCATCCATCTAAATAGGCACTCGTATACACTGAGAAAATTAATTCATGGATCGTAGATCGTAGATCGCAAAAAATGATGAAATGAACTTTCTGAAGGCTACTGAATTGTTTACTAATTCTTGAAAGAAATTACTACCGCAGTACCTGATAAATTTCTGCAATAAAATTCCGACAATGAAAATCATCGAGGAAAAAGTTGTTCGGAAATAAACTGCGAGGGAATTAATTATTTTATTGAGGTAAACATGTAGATACCTAATTGATAAATGAACGTGAGATAAATATGTAGCAAGTAGGTAATAATAAGTAGGAAGTGTTTTATGAATCAAAGCTTTCAAATGCAACTATATTTCCCCAAAAAACGGCGATATTTGAATATTTGTCAAATAAAAGAAACTTTCCTGGATATGAAGTTAAATTGTGTTTCTACCTTCATTTTATCATGCTGTAAGAGTGTTACAATTTAATATAATATGAATTTACATATTCGCGATTTTGGTCAATTTTTACATTTTTTTCTAAATAAACTTATTTTAGGTCGCTCGACAACTAGGGCCATTTGCGACCGATAATATTTACAAATGAGTTTTTATGGATAGAACTACTCCATTAACGGTAAATTATTGTGAGTAATTTATATATGGAATGAAATTTTAAGAATACAGTTAATTTATCAATGGTTTCAGTATTGTTTTATAGAATTTCCTTGATATTTTATGCTGGTCTGAGGAGGTTGTACTTTGAGCACTCGACAATTAGGTGGCTGATGTTAAAAAATACCGTTGCTATTATTTTTTTTACGATTTTAAAATGGCATCATAAACAGGAAATCAAGAAACCGGCTAACATCTGTTTAAAAATCTATTTTGTTGGTAAATTAATAAAAAAAATAAAAGGTAAGTATTCAATGGTGTAATAATTTGGCAAATTATTCTCTTCAAGATATCGTTTTTCTACCGACACAGATGCCAAAAAAATCAATTTTTCGTGTCATAACAAAATATTTACATCGTGTTATTTCGAGAATTCACGATCATTATTTTTCTTGGTAACGTGCTGCTTAAAACAGAGATCAACAGGGGTTAAAATTCTGTTGAAAAAAAAAATGTCTTAAGAATTGAATCGTTATTCAAACAATTCCTTCCTTCAATACTTAATTAATTTTTAAAACACAATTGTACGCGCTAAATTAAATAGTAATCGGATTTAAGTCGAACCTTGTGAAAAAAGTTGAATTTTAATAAGCTTACCATGTCTGTACTGCCAGTGTAACACCCATGGTACCCGATATTGCCATAACTAGCATTTATAATAGGTAAGGTTTCAGTTTCCATTTTAAAAATATCACCGAACAGAAAAAATCGATGTTAAATAAATAATAAAAATTAAACTTGGAAATTAAATTAATAATTTAAACAGTCAAGCGGACAAAATCATACGGAAATAAAGATAATGACGAGCACGTGGCGCAATATCAGTTTTACAGTTGATTTGGTACTGTGTAAAAATTTTCAGCGGCAGCTTTTAAAACGAATCGTATTGTTGGAAAAAACACGCATGTGAAGTACGGAACGAGTCTGGCTATGTTAATCATTTCCCCACCTAAAAATTGTTCCGTTAATATTGTTCTCGCTTATTGGTATTGGTGAGTTTATTATGGTATCGGAAGACGGTAGTGCATAGAAATCGCGAGTACAGTCATTGTCCATTGTATAACGTTCAAGTACCGTGATGTACATTTTTATTCGCATATTATAATACGATGTATCAATTACTGTCTTGTCGAAGATGTGAACTCTTCACTTTCGTTTTTTTTTTCAGAGGTATAACGTATAATTTTTTTTTATTACGCAGTTTCCATAGGTAGAATGTTTATGCGAAATCATAAATTTGGATCTACATATATGAACAAGTGTTTAATGTAATGGAAATGAGGTCATAAAGATTAAATGATTACAATAAAAATGTGGAACGCAACTTATGGATATTTTTATCCAGATTATTTGTTTAATTTTGTTCCAAGAATCAAACCTGTTCGATTTCTGAGAGGTCAGCATTTTTTGAAATTTATTTCCAAATCGTAACTGTTGCATTACAGGTATATGTAACGATGATCTTTGGAGAGAGTGAAGCGGATACTTCGCCGCACCCTTGAACTTCTTGGAGGGGCATAGAAGTCATAAAGTAAAAATTTTATGATTTTTCACAATTTTCGTTTTACTGTAAAATGTAGAGGAAATGATTCAATGGATGAATTCAAGGAAAAATAATACCATAGATTAACCATACTTGGTAGTGATCGAGAAAAAAAAGTTCGATCTCGATCATATCGATATCTCTTCGGTGATCGTGATATATAAAATTTAAGATCGAGATCGAAATCACAGAAATCAGTAAAAATTCTAAATAAAAATGATGAGTCCAAATCCAACAAAAAAAAACTAAACTAAAAATTTGGCTAGAAATCCACGAAGCAGAAGCCAAAAATTGAAAAAAAATCCATCACATATTTACATTTATTTACACTTGGACTTGGACTTACGATTTAGGATTTACTAGATTAGGACTGTAAAGTGAGAATAATTTTTAATTTAATTGAAAGAATTTCAATACGCGTGTTGAAGATACTAAAACCCAAAAGAGAGGTTCTTTTTCGATCATTTCGATCTTTTCGATCTCGATCATATCGATATCAAATTTTACTCGATCTCTCGTTCACTAATACTTGGAAGGCTCTTTGCCTCATAAAAATGTATCACTCATGAAAAATCAGAAACATAATGTAAAAATAGTTTTATACTTTCAACATAGATAGCGTTCATCATATTCACTGCTAAATTATTACATTTGACCATTGGTGGGGGCGATGACATTGACGAATATTCACTAATCGCTTTCTACCCTAGTACCTACCAAGTGGAATCGCTGCGGGGCGAGGAATAATATACTGAAGCGCTACCTTTGAACGAGCTTCTGAACTAACTCATTCTAGCTCCTCTTCAACAAAATTATCAGGGCTTAAGTTTTTAAGGGAATGGGATATCTAGGTATGCTTAATGTATGATATTATTTTTTCATTGAATTAGCGTATAAACTATTTTTATCCAAAAAACGTAAAGGCTTTGGTCATTTAGTAGGATGAGGCCAAGATTGGGGAAAGTGAAGAAATGTATATTTTTGGGGGTAGGGGGCTATTTTTTCATTACTGTGTATTTTGTATTTTTTTTTTCTGTCAGACGAATGGGAGGCAAGCTGATGAGATAAAATATGAAGAATTGAATTTGGTGGTCACATCACACTTTACACACATTTGTTTCTATGACTACGAAATAGTTTTCTTTTACATACTACATATTTTAGTTGTCGATCAAACTAAAGAATCAAGACTTCCATTAAATCTAAACCGAAGGAAAATGTATTAATTTGAACAAAAATTTAGGTACGATTAAGAATATTTATTTGATTACTTACATAATCACTTTTGAGGGTCGCTGCTATAGGATATGTAGGAGATTTGGAAGATATTAATTATTTAGAAAAAATATATTTTCAATTCTCAGACAAAATATATAGGGAAGGAGTAATTTTTTTCAAGACAAATTCCAACCAGCCCACAAAAAAAAATTTACAACTAAGATTATACCAATAATAAAATCAAATTTTTATTTGAATACCTATTTCAAATTGCGATTTTTAATTTAATTCAAATTGTACTGCGAGTACGTCGACCCACACCGGACTTTTTTTGATATGGACTAAAATTCAAAAGAGATGTAAGAGGATTCAGTTGCGACTTTATATTCAAGTACCCATTTTCATGGGCTGCGGTAATTTGAAAACAACCGGTTTTATTTAAATACTTGAAGTAGTATATAGTTTTAAAAAATCAAAATTTATTCCCCTATACTCTTAAAAATTGATTTTTGAATTTTTTCGTGGTGCGAGAGGTTACTTTAATTAACCGTTTCAAAATTAAATCACAAGGAAGTAAATACCAGAGAAAAAAATCGTCAAACCCCTCCCCTAAATTGGTAGTGAAGAGTTACTCCTCAAAACATAATAGTCACCATAGCCCTTATATACCTAATTACCTAATATTAAAACTATTCAGTTATCAAATGAAATGATAGGAACCTATTCATACGAATTAAGACCAGACGAGAAAACAAGAAAAACATTGTGGTAGGTAGAAACTAAAAACAAGTCGAACTAGTCTCATTAAACAAAATTCGAGTACTCAATGTAAAAACTGTCAACATTAAACCAGCCGCATCGTAATGGAAAATACCACATAAATAAAATAAAATAACCCTCATGAAATTCAAGAGAACGCCAATACGACACGCGACACGCGTCACCAATACGAAGAAATATAAAAATGAGCAGGAAGAACGGATCACAAACTCAATGAAAGAAATCAATAGAATTTCAAATAACTTGGTAAACTTCTTTTCACCAATATTGAAAAGGAAGTGCCATACTATTAACTACATATAGGCTGTATAAGTATATACAATGTTTTTTAATTCAATCAATTATTCTTTTCCTTTTCTGGAATATTTATATGATAGCATTTACTTAATAGTAAGTATACTTATCACGGAAAATCATGAACCTATTTTTCCATTTTCGATTCGTTATACGAATTCATTATCGTAGTAACTACGAGACCATGGATGTTGTTCAGTTAGTATTCATTAATGACTCATAGAGCGACAGAGCAATAGAAAATTAGGAGTTTGACGAAGAGAAACAATTCCAGTTATTTATTTTCTCATTTATACGTATAAATCGTATCGGAATTCCCATTATCCTTTCTATCGTAAAGTCTTCCTTAGGATCATTCATCTAACCTTCATTACTCACATCGTCATATCTCATATAATGTATCAAACCTATGTAAGTATTTCAATGAATGCTTTATATAATATGTTGGTAAACTGTAACGTACTTACTGCTTACCCAAGCCTGGTTATGGTTCATTTAGATTTTTCTTTAAAGCACAAATGCTACATTTTCAAAAAAAATCTTCGAGTTTCTGAAGGTTAGATTTATACGTACCATTATAAATATCTCTAATATATATCTTTCCAATAGTCAATGCATGCGTAGTGGAGCAAAGGATCAATTGAACGTGCATCTATATGCATACAATTGAAAAACATGTTATTTAATTTAGTGACATGCATCAGTTCGTGTTATATGATTTCGTGCTGGGTAAAGCTATACTATGTACTGTTGTAATAGGTAATAAATTTCAAACGCAAATACTCAGATTAATTCAACACAACGATAGAAATATTGAAATCTGTTTTGCAGCAGCCACACCTTTCAGTAATATATTCGCCTTGAATTTAAATCATAGGATCATTCGTCTACGTTATTGTTACCGCCCATCCAAGCTCACATTGTCGAAGAAAACAATAAGTAATAAAACACCTACAGGTTGAAAGTGTTATGAATTATTGTAAACACTGCAGTAATCTTCAAGAAAATTCTGCGATCATCGGCAATGACTGTATTGAAAAACTTTGCTGAGAACCTTTGAACTCGCTCGTACAATGAAATTAGACTATAGATTGTTTTTAATAGATTTATAATTAATAGTTCCATTTTACATAGAACGATGACCTCAAAAATCTTTGAATTCTTGACTATACACTTCTTCTTGTAACTCTAGAAGAGGAACTTCGTCGTATTCTTCGAAATTACTAGTATCTTCTATGCCTTTGATTTCGGGTACATAAGGCGCCGGTACCTTTCTTTCAAAGAGATCCATCCAACGTATAGTTTGAAACCATTCGTGCATCTTGACGCCATCAGTACCCGCAGCGGAAGAACCGAGTCTTTTCTTCTCGTCCGGAATCAATAATTGTCTAATAACATCCTTCAAAACAGGATTAAAAGTATTCGGGTATTTGACCCTAGCGTTCATAATTTTTTCGAAAATTTTCATCGGTTCTTCGGACGCAAAAGGTGGTTTTCCACTACACATTTCATATATAAGTATACCCAACGCCCACCAATCACACGAATACGAATAGCCAACATTCTTGATCACCTCTGGCGCTAGGTACTCGGGCGTACCGCACATCGTGATAGTTTTTTTGTCGTCGATACGTTTGGCAAACCCGAAGTCTGTAATTTTCAGATATCCTTTACCATCGATGAGTAAATTCTCTGGTTTCAAATCTCGATAAACGATTCCCAAATAATGTAAGTATTCGAAAGATAATACCACTTGAGCGGCGTAAAAGCGTGCCTGGATCTCTGGGTACTTACCGACGCTCTGCAAATTGGTAAACATTTCACCTCCTGGGATGAACTCCAGCACGAAATATAAACTAGCGTTGTCTTTGAAATGATATCGGTAATTAACCAGAAATGGGAAGTCAATGGACTGTAGGACTTTTTTCTCGTAGATCACATGCTCCGTTTGCATCATCGATACGACCTTTTGTCTTTCTAGAATTTTCATCGCGTAAAACTGTTTATTTTTGCTTTTCAAATGACGCACGAACATGACACGACCGAACTGTCCGGTACCGAGGGTTCGAATAAGTTCGAAATCCGATAATTTGGCGGTATTTTGGCGATTTTCTTTCCACTTGAATTCGAATATTCTTTTCGCCTTTAACAAATATTCTTTCATGCTCGGCGGCTTCTTCGGCACCACTGGGCCTTTCTTATTCTTGGCTCCAAAGCCCTTTTTCAATTTGCTTCGTAAACTCATGATGTTGTTTTTCGTTTTTTAATCATTATCCGATGCATTAAGCGATGAGTGTTTAGTTGCGCTAGTGACAATCACCAACTACTTATGCGTTCAGTTTCCACGCAAATTTTGCTATGCAATGGCAAAACGAAAATCAATTCTTGTCAGTTGAGTTTATTTTCATATAGGTATTGAGAAGCGAAAAAAGATTTCTCATTTTTCTTCATTGCTTCGAGATACACCTCGTTGCCAAGCAATTTCATTCTTTCTCTTCTCGAAGAAACATCGAAAAAGAGACAAACGCAGCATAAAAAATTAATGTCCTCATAAACTTATTCCACGATCTACGCATTTATAAAAGTTCAACTTTTCCTCCAACCATGGAGCTTTCTGCGAAAACAAAGTTTAACGAATATTCTGGTTTTATTCAAATTTTTAGAATTTATTTACTCTGGCAGAAAAGTTATGAAAATTGAATTTACAAATCTCCTATTCCGAAAGAAGACATCGTCTTCTATTGAAGCGAATAAATCTGAAAATGAAATTTAAATTCGTAAATCTATTCTCGCTTTGTTTATGAAAGATATTTTAATTTTTTCCTCAAATTCAAATTTATGGTAATTAGTTGGATTATGCGTATTAATATTTAGCAGTATTTTTATCCCTAATATTACGGCTTGAACCTCGAAAAATTACCCCTGTGGGATTGCAAACGATAGTTTAACGATGAAAACAAAAAATAACTGGCCTTAGTCCAATTCTTCGTCACCTAAGCGTTTGTTTTTGATTGGAATTTTATTTCTTACCGCTTTTCAATGGTTGAGAAAATAAACGAAATCATTTTAAATGTAAAAATATTTAATTCGAGAACTACATACACTCAAAAATGAAAAAAAATGTTAGCAGTCATGCTGCATTGCTAGAGCTAAATTTTCAATTTTCATTTTATTTCAATTTGCAGCTTATATTATCAAGTAAACTTTAAACCCTACCTCAACGCGCCAAAAAGACCCAAAAAGTTTAATTTTAAATAGAATTTTTTTTATAAGAATCACAAAATCTTCCATTTTTCATATTAAACCTCTTTTAGGCTTCTCAAGCCTACATTATATTTTGCTTGTCCACCATTTTTGATGAATTTTCACCCAATTCAAGGGGTAATATTTTGGTACCAAACTAAGCGCACACATAATAAAGTTTAAGCTTTCCAAAAGGTCAATTTGGCAAAACTTTCTTGGCATAATTTCCCCTCCAAAAGCCATTTTTTGTTCCAACTCCCCTTTATATCAACTTGGAAAGCTAAAATTGAAATATCTTAGTCTATTGAACTCACTTTATCATCTGACATCATAACTGAAAAATTTCGAGCTTTCGTTTACCCCACCACATTTTGAAAAAAATAATCCCTCCTAATCCCCTCTATGAAATTCGTATCTACCTTACTTATCATTACTGAAAATCATATGAACCGATATTTATCAAATATGAGCTATTTGAGGCTCCTCAAGCCTTCCTCAAATTTTGAGCATACGCCATTTTGGATCCATTTTAACTTAAATGTGAAGGGTCATATTTTAGTTCCCAACTAATTCCGTATATGAAATCAGACCTTGCTAAAGAGATTTTATGAGGAGATACGGGAGATTAGGGGAATTACGTCACTCATAACTTACTCAGACAACTTTTGGTTGCTTTGACTTCTCATCAAATGCACTTAGAAGGCTAAAATTTGGATATGTCAGTATTCATGATTCATTCTTTTATATGATACCAAAAACAAACATTTTGAACTATTTCACTTCCTCTCCACCTCATCTCAAACTTTGAGTGAACCTCCGTTTATTAAAGTAAATAAATAAAAAAACAACAAAAAATAATTTTGAAATAATTTCACAAAGAGTCTTTCGCCAAATTTTTTCGTGATTTTTATCCATACTCGCCCACGCTACAGGTAAAGAAAGATGTATACCTACAGATAATAATAAGTATATACATGGATACCGAAGAAGAACCCACCTTCCTAGACCTTTACTTTCCAAAAAGAAAAAAATATGAGATACCCATCACCTTGAAGTCTTAAGAAAAAGTTTTCTCGATTAACTTTCGAGGTACAAAGACGGTTGTCAGTTAGATACCATTTTCAGGTCATATTCTACTGTCACAAACATAAACACTGAATTAGTTCACACCTCTTATACCTGCCAGATACACGATAGTAAAATACGAATTAAATTTCGAAGATAAGTCTATCTATGTGGACCGAACTTGAAAACACTGTGAGCACTGAGCAACGAAAATTCAATAATCTCGCGAATTTGTGTTTTCCGAGTAGGTACCTATATTTTCATCAATTGAAATGAAAATGTCACAGTATCCGCTTTCGATTATTCTGTAAATCGTGTCATTCATGTGGGTACTGAAACATAGTAACCTTATCCTGTACGAATATTATTCCTCTGGCGTATCTGCATTACGTAGCGCCACATCGTGCACGATGTAGTAGATTATTTCTCTGGCTCAACGAACGTGATTTATTTACCACGTGCTACGAATAAGGCGTGTGTAGTGTGTACTCGACTGCACCCAATTCCCTTTTTTTGTTTAAATATTCGACTTGCAATTGCACATTATTCGAAGGCATTAAATTTCTGCTCTTTATGAATGAAGCATCAGGAAGTCTAATGAATTGAAATTCCTCTTTTACTCCTGTACTTAACAGCTTCTCAATGACTAATGAATTATTTTCAACAAGACCGCACTTTTTAACCAGTTTTTTGTTTTCAGTTGATTTTAAACGATTAATGGTTCGAAAATTTTGAGGTAGGTAATTATTTTTCTAAATGTAGCGAAATTATTGATGGTGTTAATGATCAAGGTTAATTTATTATGGTCCAGTACTTTGTTGTGGTTTTTGTTTTGTTTCCATCTATTGTTGAATCAATACTTATTATTGAAATTTAATCTTGGTTTGGTTTATGGCAACCGAGCAACAAACTGTCGCATAAAATTACATTTTTTAGCGTAATATGGCAATATTATATTATTGTTGATAACTAGATGTTACCTATTTGTATCTAATCATCTTCTATTAATTTTGTTTACTTAATTACTTCATTGATGACGTGTTGTATGCGATAAATCCATTCGCTGAGATTTATCACTTCGTTATTATCGGCTGGTCTATTTACTTCTACGAAAAAAATACAATAAAAGTTATTCAAGTCATTTTCACATTGCTAAAAAAATAATCCCCAAGTTTCGAAGACTTCGTCGTTAATGCCAATTATTCTTTCTTCAATTCAGATTTAATTGTTATCACATCATAGGATATTTTTACTCTTCTTAAAATATGTATTACTAAAAAATGTATTCAACATTTCTGATTTTTTGAAATTTTTCTTTCAATATTACAAATTTTAAAAATAGAATTTCAAGTTGTTTTTTTTTAATTCATAATAATATACTTATCTAAAAAAAGGAAATTCATTTTTTGAAAAAAAAAATGTTTAATTATTTCATGTCATTCATCATAAATATGGTTTTGCGTATTAATGATCGATTTAATTACAATAAGGTAGGTACAATCTAAACCATGAAACTCAAATCTCACCTATGGCACCTACAAAAGATGTACGTATGACGATAAAGTTGTAGCAAATTGAGTCTACTGCATAGAAATTACAAAATTGTACTTAACATTTTCCCAGCTGAACTGTTATTAGCAGAGATAATTTGAAAATCTGTATGAAAAGGAGGTTGAGAACAAAGGGAGGGGTACAATTTGGAAAAAAGTTTTTATTTTGATTAAACACCTTTGTACACACTTGATGCAATTCATATTGTCAACTTTCATCGCCTACTAATGGCTATTATAATGCCTACCCTAAAACCCCTCTTCTTTAGGATTCTCCCCAGCCGTACCTATGGCAACTACAAAAAATTGTATGGGAGCAAAGTTGTAGCAAATTGAGTCTGCTACAAAATTATACTGAACTATTTTCCTCCTAAAACTGATATTTGGGAAGATAATTTGATAAATACATTTTTTGAGGGGGTGTTTGTCCCTCTGTGGATTTAGCTCGCGCGCTATCCATGGGCACTTTTAGTATGTTGTTTGTGAACGCATTCCTTACATTATGCAGCAAAAAAATCTTTGATGGGAATTTTTGCAGTACTAATGTCTATATTTACTGGACTAAAAGGAGATATGGAATATTCAACAACCTTCATGACTCTAAACTTCCCCGAAAGCCGTTTTCACGCTGACCTCCCAAAATGCGCTTAGAAAGCTGAAATTTTGAAATGTTATTGTCCGTGACTCACTCTTCCATATGAAGTCAAAAACAAAAAAAATTGCGATATTGGCGCCTTCTCCAGCCTTCCTCAAAATTTAAGTGATCTGCCATTTTGAGTTGTATCGAAAAAACGAACAAGTACATTTCTTGCATTTTCAAGAAGAGTCTCTCACCAAATTTTGAGCGAATTTTATGAATACTCCTCGGCTTAACGCGTTGTAGGAAAAGTATAATTATATTTATTTACTAGCTGACCAGCAAACGTTGTTTTGCCATAAAATTATTTCTAATTCTACTCCAAACGCAGATGAGAAGCTGAAATCAAGCAAGTTTAGTCACTTGGACTCATTAGCTGAGTTTTTAATAAAAACGATAGCTATTACAGCCTGCCTGATTTGGGAAGGGATGGTCGGGGGAGGGTGGGGTCTTCAAATCTTTGCGTTTCAGACCATTTGTAATCATCTGGCAAATGTCCAACTTTGTGGTATATATATATTTTTTTCCCACGCGTAGCGCCGGCGAGTATTCATAAAATTCGCTCAAAATTTGGTGAGGAACTCTTCTTAAAAATGCGCAGAAGTGCTTTTTTTGTTTTTTCGAAAAATTTCAAAATGGCGGATCACTCAAATTTTGAGGGGGCTGGAGAAGGGCAAATAGCTCAAATTTTTCGTTTTTGATTCATATGAAAGAGTGAGTCACGGATACTAACATATCCAAATTTCAGCTTCTTAAGTGCATATTGAGAGGAGTTAGATCAAAAAACGGCTTTTTGAGGAAGTTTTGAGTCATGAAATTTCTTGAATCTCCCATATCTCCCTACCAAATCAAGTTAAAGAAGTCAAATTTTGTGTGTGAGGTTAGTTGGTGACCACAATATGACCTCTTGAATTTGGATCAAAATGGATCAAAATGGCGGATTATCAAAATTTTGAGTAGAGCTTGAGGAGCCTCAAGTTGGTAAAAATGTAATTAATATGAATTCATATGGTTATTGGGGATAAGTTGTATACTATATCCCGAATTCACTTCCATACATGATGTTGGAGGGGGAAGGCGGGGTTATCAACCTAAAATAGTGGTGGGGGTACAGGAGGGGTCGAAAATTTTTTATTGCTGTGTCATATGATAAAATGAGCCCAAGTGACAAACGTATTTTGATTTTAGCTTCCTCAGTGATTTTGGAGGGGAGTTAGAGCAAAAAACGGCTTTTGGAGGGGAAATTGCTGCAGGAAATTTCATGAATCTTCCATATCTCATCACCAAATCGCCTTAGAATGGTCAAACTTTGTGTGTAGGATCAGTTTGTGACCAGAATATAACCTCTTAAATTTGAGTCAAAATGGATCCAAAATGGCGGATTATCAAGATTTGAAGATAATTTGAGCACCCTCAAATAGTTATAATTTGAGAAATATGTGTTCACATGATTATTTCATGGCAAGGAATACTACATTTGTGCCAAATTCAAGTTCTTAAGTGTTTTTGGAAAGGATAGGGTAGGGGTTTTCAGACTTGGTATTGGGTGTGGCCTGTAGTCATGAAAGGTTAAGCAAGGTTATTACCAAATCAAAACAAGCTCCAGTTAAAAACTTAGCTCCAGTAATGCTGCATGGCTGCTTACGTTTTTTTGTCATATGACCGCACAAAAAAAAATTTCGATCTCTTGTACCCCCACCATATTTTGATGTCGATATGTCGATAACACCCCCTTCCCTCTTCTAACATCATGTATGGAGGTAAATTGGGAATATAGTATATTTCTTATTACCAATAATCATATAAGTTGATATTAATTACATTTTTATTAATTTGAGGCTCCTAAAGCTCTACTCGAATTTTGATAATCCGCTATTTTGAATCCACTTTAATTGAAATTAAAGAGGTCATATTTTGGCCATCTACTAACCCCACACACAAAGTTTGATCTTTCCATGTTGGTTTGGGGAGGAGATATGAAAGATTCAAGAAATTTCATTACTCAAAAATTCCTCAAAAAACTGTTATCTGTAATAACTCCCCTCAAAATACACTTAAGAAGCTCAAATTTGGATATGTTGGTGTTCGTAACTTACTTTTTTTATATACGATCAAAAGCAAAAAAATTAAACCATTTGCTTCTTTTCCAGATCCATTCAAAATTTGAGTGATTCGCCATTTTGAAATTTAGCGATATAAAAAATAATTTACATCCTATTCTCAGACGTACTGAATATACACACAAAATTTCATAAGAATCGGTCCAGCCATTTAGGAGGGACACAAGAATTTTATGTATCAGATTCTAAAAATAGTTGCGATACTTGCCAGATCATTACAAATGGTCTGAAATGCAAAAATTTGAAAACCCCGCCATCCCCTTCCTCCTTTCAAAATCAAATAGGCCGAAATAGCTATAATGAAAATTTCATTTATAATACGTTTATTTACTTCCTTGCCCAGCTTGTAATATATATTTCTCTTTCCTACCCAATGCGAGTAAAAAATGGGAAGTGAAGTCACCCTACTTGTAAAAGACAAGCCAACTATACACACTCCACGTACAAATATGTATTCAAAATTTACATTGGCTTCCTTTCAACTACCTCAAGTGATTGTGCTTTTTTCTGCGCATTAAAGCAATCATCAATTTAAAAAATGACTCCTTCTTATCACATCAGTATCTACGCTTTGAATAAAACATAAATTCAACGTCACCGGGAGCAATGGAACGTACACGTAACATACATTAAAACTAATTCTTATTCGAACGAATTTTGGATACAAAAAAATTGCAACATCCTTGAATTTTTTCATCTCCCAAACATTAATCTCTTACTCTTAGCAGACTTCAACGTCAAGCTACGTCGAGCTGGTTACTCGCCAAGACTGAAATGATTGGTAATTATTAATGTGACAGGCTCGCATTATTTCCGGACTATCCGAAAAACCCGAGTAATCGCGAAACACGTGTGTATATTTCTTAATTCAAGCTTAATTCATATCGATATAAGTTCAGGGTTGGATATGGTTGCTGTTTAGCTGTTAACCTTGAACGTGCTGGAATCAGCATTCTAACAGATTTTACGGTAATATTGATACTAATTTATGTATATCATCAACTTCCTCGAGCATCTTTTCCGATTTGTCATAGAGCGTTTTTTCAACTTCATCGTAGTAGTCTCGTACTCTAAGGTGCAAACGTTCAAATACCTAATTGTAAATTATGAGTCTGCATGCGACGTTCGAAGACGCTGCATGTAATTACGTTCCAATAGCGGTTTAAACTCACGTGCTAAATGTTATTACATTTTCGTTGTTTGTCTAAATTTATGATTTTCAAGGTCTATGAATTTTTTTTTTTTATTTCATTTACATTACGTAAATGTTTTTGCGCATTAGGCTGCAAAAAATTGCAATATAATCAGGGCATTATGTGCTGACTAATTCGCATCTTATTATAATAAGGCGTATTTTATTAATACCTACCCATCGTATCACCAAAATCCGTCTCAGTCTTACTTAATCCTGTTGTGACTATGAATGCAATTTTAGTAATTTCATACTCAGTTTTTAATGATTAGCCTTATTTTATTTTAATACTATACCGTAACTCTCCTCAAACCTAACTGAATATTATTCTGTAAAGTCATCGTTGCTTAACACGATTAATCGCACACTTACGATGTAATTGTGCGATGATAATTTTATTTTAATTACGTATTTTTCTCAGCTTTTCGTTCTTCACGTAAAAATAAATCCTTAGTAAATATGGCCTTGAAAGCAAACATAAACCAGTTAGTATTTAGGTGTACCTATGTAACTATACCCGTACAATATAACACAATTAACTCGAGTAAATCGGAAACAAGCGTTTTGTCGTTTCTCGAATTCCATTGTAAATGCAATTAAATATTATAATTTTCGGAAGCTCTTCAAATAAAACGAACGTCCTTTGAAATTCTTAATTTTTTTCGGTATCTGTGACAATTACTCTCATTACCATATACTACGGAAACCGACGTATATATTACGAAGGTAGTTCTTGAAAGAAAAAAAAATTGATAAAATTTTCAACATTTTTCCGCGCACATTTCTTTCCAGCATTTACGATTACTTTTTTTCATTCGCCTAGTAAATTAATTGTCGTAAAAATATCGCGAATTTTTCCATTCATTATACCCCCACACCTCACACCATTTAGGTACTGTTAATAGTTTATTCACATATCGAATGTTTTTTTTTTTTTGTTGATACAGGTAATAAAAATTTTATTGCGTGCATTTCTCGGTAATAAATTAGTTATATAAAAATTCCTTCTGGTAGCTTGTTCCACTTTAACGATGAATAGAAATGCTAATTTTTTTTTTGTAAAATATTTGTAGCAGACTTCCTTCCTATGAGGTTCACCAACTTTAATGTATCGATGTGAAACACGTTTGAGGCGATTTATCGAGTTTTTATTTTTATTTTCAGGAAAATAAATATTTGTATATTAATTAAGATGTCAGGTAACATTCGTCATTCGAGTAATTTTTTTCGTAATTTTATACGCGAGTGTAATATTTACTCTTCGAATTCTACGCAGTCGAGGATATGGAGGGTCTTGGTGGGGTTTTCATTTTTATTTTTCATTTTCACGTTAAGTATTTTTTTATATCCATAAGTTATACATTATTTTCAAGTAGTCTGATCCAATGTGCATTGATATTTTAGTCGAGTTTATTCTTTAATGTAATATGTATACCTACTTATGCGACGAAGAATTTTTTAAATTATTTTATCGACGATGAAACAAGGTCATCACTTTCCTTATTCAACGGAAGGAAGGGAAGAGGAAGAATCCAAGAAATATACTACGAAAAATTCAAACGATTAATTTAATTTAAATGAATTATTAAGTAATTTTTTGTTGGTGTATTCGAGGAATCTTCGTAAAAAGCATGCACCTACTAGATAGGAATCACCGTGTAATTAATTTCATTTTAATGAAAAAAAATCTCGTAAGCAGCCATACCGCATTACTGGATATGAGTTTTTAATATAAATGACGATTTTCTCTTCGCAATTTACACCCACACTCAAAATAGCAAGAGTCAGAATTAATTCGTGGCAAAAATAATTTTCATTTCGCGCTTCAATTTTTTCGTTAAATATAATAAAAAATTGAAAAAAAAAATGAATCAAAATGGTGGACATTTTTTTAACCTAGAATTTAAATTTTCTGGTCCTCTCAGAAACAGGAATCAGCCTCTCTTCTTACACTCCCTGGCTCTGCCTACACCGGCACACAAGGACTAAAGCTGAAAACCCCTACATTTCTTCTTCAAAAATACCCAAGTTTATTCTGCTTTTTGTCCACATGAATTACACGAGCTTATGCTCATTAAATTTGAGTCATTTGAGGTTCCTCAAGTTCTCAATTTCGAACTAATCTTTAAGAGTTATATTGTGCTTCCTGAAATTTCAATATGTATTAAATTTGAATCAGTAGCTTAATAGGCAATTTTTCAGGTGAGTGGGGACGGGGGACGGGGGATGTTAACACTCAAATGTTATAATGAAATAGACCATCGATTCGAAAACGAATTATAAACCCACGAATAAATAAAAAAATTAATATAAAAAAGACCAATATAAAATAAAAAATTAAATTACGTAAATAAATTAAAATTAATAAAACAATATAAAGTAAAAATTATTATATAAATTATATCTAAATATCAATTAAAAATAAAATTATAAAATAAATTGATCTAAATTCAATATTAAACCCAGATACTGTCCTCATACCTAATATCACACTCCTCAAAAAAATTCCTTACCGCCTATTTTTCAAAAAAATAAAAAAAATAAAACTTTTATTTGAAAAGAAAAACCATTCAAACGCTGTAATTAAAATAATGATAAAAATTTAAAAATTCAAGTGAAAATTAGAAAGAATTCCATTCAGTTGTAGTTCTTTAATTTTTTATTTTTTATTACCTCTGAAAAATGTCATGACTTCATTATATTAGAATGTTGTTAAGTATACTATGTGCACATACATAGAAAAAAAACTTAAGAAGGAGTTTGAACCTCAACCCCTTTCTGTATTTAGGTTAATGATTTGAATTCACTTTTACCTACAAAATAATTATTGAAAAAATGCTGATACATTTTGAGTACGATAATCCCCCTACATTCCCTCCAACATAACCCACGGAGATAAATTTTTAATGATATATTTCTCATCTCCAATAATTGTGTAATTCCATATACATCAAATTTGAGCTGTTTGAGGCTCATCATGGTTTTCTCAAGATTGATTATCCGCCATTTTGGATCCATCTTGACCCAAGTTCAACGTGTCGTATTTGGTTTCCGAATAACCCTACATACAATATTTGAGACTTCTACGTGGAGCTGATGAGCAAATGTGGAAAATTCGAGAAATTTCACGAATCAATACTTCCTCAAAAAGCCCTTCTTGGTTCTAACTCACAGCAAATTAGCGCAAGAAGCTGGAATTTGAATACATTGGTGATTTCAGTTCATTCCATCACATAAAATCATAATCGAAAATTTTCAACTTTTTATCCCTCTTCTCCCCAAAATTTCGATAACCATAATTCTACATTTCCCCTTGAACAGCACTGTGAAAAAGGGTTTTGGATATAACAGACTTCTTGCACCCAGTAAATCATACGAACCCACACTCATAAAATTTAAACTATCTGAGGCTCCTCAAACCTTCCTCAAGTTTTGATTATCCGCCATTTTGGATTCATTTTGACTCAAATTCAGGAAATCGTATTCTGGCTACTAATTGACCTTCTGTACGAAGTTTTAGCTTTTTGAATGATTTTAGAGAGGAGATACGGATGATTCGAGAAATTGCATAACTCAAAGCTTCTCCAAAAAATTGTTTTTTGTTCGATTCCTCTCAAAATTTACCGGTGAAGGTTAACTATACTCATAGATTTGTTGTCTCATCTGACTCTACCGTATGACATCAAAATGAAATACTTTGAGGCATTGGAGATCCATTCAACTCTCCTCAAAATTCGAGTAAAGCTTAATTTTCAATTGAATCAAAAATTTGGAAGTAGCACCTCTGGATATTTACACAAACAAATTCTGACCAAATTTTGAGTGATTTTCATGCTCACTTGTTTGTACTACGAAGTGATACAAAAATAAATTGGACACTATTGGATTCCAGCTCCGAATGATCTGAACACAAAAATTAAAGACGCTCTCCAGCTTCCTCTCCTTCCAAAATCAGGTAGGTCATAATAGCTATCGTTTTTATTAAAACCTCAGCTAAAAAATCCAAGATGTAGCAACATTATGATATCTGCACATGGTTTTTCTTCTCTCAACATATATGAAATTATTAATAATTTATGTGGTAATTTTGCATTTTTTTTTTCAGAATGTAATTTGACTATGATCAAGCCCACTTTTTTTTTTGAGTAAAAAAAAATGTTTGAAAATGTGCATTGATATTTTTCTCGAAAAAATATATGCATGAAAAATTATTTTTATCATTTAAACATGGTTTTCAAGGCCGGAGGAAAGACTTCTGAATAGATTTCAATCTAAAGTACCTTCTATCTACAGACATTAGTTAAATGCGATAACTTTTTTCACCTTTATTTCCAGTTCTCCACTTGATAGAAAGAATGTTTCGTTCCTCATTCAGGAATCCTCTTAACTCTATTCGCAATAACAATGTAAATTTTCTTCAACTGACCGTTAGTTCAATATTTCGATTATTTTAACAAGCATTATTCGTCTATATAAAATATAGACGCGACCTCGATACCCAATAACGATACTATTTTTTTACACCATTTAGAAATATTTTTCAACCGCCACAAGCATGCTCAGCTCGGTGGAAAAATACCTAAAATATTTCATTACTTACGTCGAGCCGAGAGAATTTTGATTCTTCAAAATAGGTACTATTAATTGCCCACTATCGCGAAAATTCACCTCTTTTTTTTGAAAAATAGTCGACTTAAAATCACCAAGCAACGTAACAAGTTGAAGCATTAAGCGCAGTGAATTGTTATTGACTAACTTTCATGTAAATATGTGCTTACCGGTACTATTATCGAAAGCGTTATCAAGAAAACCAAAATCTCTTCACACCCCTTCCTACTCACATATACGTAATTACGATAATGATAAAACTCTTTAAACGAATGCGATGATTATACGTTCGAGACTCGTGCGCGAATATTATGACGGCTTAATGGATAAAATTATCGTCGATTTAATTTGTATACGTTAGCACGTTTGTATGGAAAATAAGGATGCGAAATCCAAGTGCTTTAATAAATGAGCAAAAATCTGGTCCAAAAGAGAATCTAATTCAACATCGTTCCGTATGATTAATGTTTTCCTGTCGACCCAATATGTGGACAGAATGGTTATAGCGATCGAAAAAGCTATACGAGCACGATTCCAATTCGAAAGATGTATTTCGTAAATGATTGGCGGAAATTAAGCTATATAAGCTATATGTTGAGCCTTGAACGGCGGTAAGTGAAAAGTTAAAAAGCTTTAATGCTCTAGGTCGTGTGCTTTTTTTGCAAAACACCCAAGACGATGGTACGTATCACTTCGTGGCGTTGGAATGATGAAAATTTATTGCTGAATTGTGTTCTATTTTTCTGCGACTGTTCATCTAACGCATTCGTTTCTTGCTCTTGCATATTCAAGATGTGAGTTTCTCGAGTAGTATTTCCTGTTTCGTGAATTTTTAACCCAATGTATTATGTATGCAAGGGTGAATCAATTTTGTTTTTTCTTCCGAAAATTGGTCGCGAATAAATCAAAAAAAAAATGTGAAACTAAGTATTAGGAAAGTATTTATTTTTCTCTCGCCATTTTAGATGGAGTTAAAATTAAGAAATTTTGAATTTTTTCGATCCATTTTCACCCAAATTTAAGAGCTCACATTTTGTCATGAACTGACCCTACATGCAAAGTTTGACCTTTCTAGGTCGGTTTGATGACGGGATAATGAAAGATTCAGGAAATTTCCTGCAGTAATTCCTCTTCTAAAAGCCTTTTTTGCTGTAAGTCCCCTCCAAATTCACTTGAGAAACTAAAATTAGAATAGGTTAGTTACTTGAGCTCATTTTATCATGTGACATCGCTATAAAAAATTTACATCTCGTATACCCCTATTACATCTTTAGGTCGATAACCCCTCATTCTCCCCTCCAACACCACGTATGGTGATGAATTGGGAATATAGTATACTAATAATCGTATGAGTTCATATTAATTACATTTTCACCAATTTTACGCTCCTCAAGCTGTACTCAAATTTTGATAATCCGCCATTTTGGATCCATTTTGACCCGAATTTAAGAGACTATATTCTGGTCGCTAACTAATTCCACACACGAAGTTTGAGTTTTCTGGATTGACTTGGTGAAGAGACATTCAGAACTTCCTTAAAAAAACGATTTTTGCTCCAGCTCCCCTCCAAATGGGCTTAAGAAGCTGAAATTGAGGTAGATTGTTATCCATAATTTACTCTTTTATATGAAATCAAAAACAAAAAATTGAGCCCTTTGATCCTTCTCCAGCACCCTTCAAAATTTGAGTAATCCGCCATTTTGAATTTTATCGAAAAAAGAAAAAAGCCATTTTTTTGCATTTTCAAGTAGAGTCTCTCAACAGGTTCTGAGCGAATTTCATAAATACCCGCCGGCGTAACGCGTAGGCAAAACAAATGTATAATTATATGTAATTATGATTATACGTAGGTACATAGTACATACCAAAAAGTTGGACATTTGCCAAATGATTGCAAATGATCTGAAACACAAAGATTTGAAGACCAGGCCCTCCCGTAACTTCCTTTCACAAATTAGGTAGACTATAATAGTTGTCGTTATCAAGTTAAAACTCAGCTACGAAAATGATGAATTTTCCAAAATTCAAAATTTTTTAATGTTTTCATAAAATTCAAAATTTTAGAATTTGATTTCGAAATGAGTAATATTGACCTCGAAGAGGAATTTTTCGATCCTCTTTAAAATATACCCATTCCGGTTCCTCGAAAAATATCCATCTTTATATGCATCTAGTTAATGGAGACCTTTTCCCCTCAAGAATCAAGTATGAAAAGGTGAAAAAATTAATTTATTTAATTTCACGTATCCAAATTAGGCAAATATTTACCTCATCAAACTAGTTAATAAAAAAATTCCAAAGAGAACACGTGTTCTTTCCCACCAGCGTTTGTCCAACAAAACTAAGTACACCGATCTCATTCAACTTGTATACCGCGAGAAAAACGAACACTAAGGAAAAACTGCTGTTTAATCATTCAACTTTAATCTTGCAATTTTATTCGCGAGGTAAATGCTACAAAGAAGAATAAATCAACGCTAAAATGAAGCTAAAAGGTACCTGTGATGCTTTTTCTTTCAACATCCGTGAATACTAAAGCAACATCTTAATTATAAGTTGCCATTCGACTACTAAATAACGTTTCCTCGAATGAAAAGCTTCACGTTATTTTTCACTTAATAATCAGCCCTTGATAGAAGTTGAGAAAAGCAAAAAGCGCCGAGTAAAAGCCGAACTAGAGATTTTTCCCTGCTGTCGGCGAAGCGATGCTGAACGAAAAAGTTATTTTAAGGAAACGAGCGTTTTTGAATAAGGAAATGTGCGCTATTTTTTTTCACCAGTGAGGCTTCATCAACGTAATGAGAGTTGCTCTGTTTCACCAACCGAGTAAAATGTAATAACGATTTGTTTTTATCGTATACAACGCAAGGTGGTAAGTTACTTGGCGCCTAGCCCATAGCTATGAGACTGTCGGACGCCCTTATCTCCGCAAAACGAGTACTTTTTTATTTTAAAAAGACTTTTTTCACTTTTCTAATTGAAAAAAGAACCCATCATGTCGTTGCTTTTAGTTGTTAGTAGGACTGAAAACTTCAAGTTCTGCTATCACCTTTGAAGAATAAAATTTTTTTCACATTTTCCGGAAAGACTTTAAATTCGATCCATCGCAGTATGCAACCATTAAAACACTGATGTACTTATGTTCATTTTAATGATTCACTACCAGAATACTCTGTATGGTTAATTTTTTTTTCAATATTATACATTTATCCATATTTAACGGACTTGTTTTATTGAGATTCCTGATAATCTTCATAGGTATAGCAAGAATAAATGTTTTTCAACCATTATTTTATTTTTTGAAAAATTTTCAGTGATGTAGTAAAAATGTGAAAAATTTCCCTTCACTTTTTGGTGGCTTTGTATGCTATAAAGAAGTTTAATAACTGGCGTGAAGATTCTCCTTTGAGCTTGTATTGATAGACGTTCTGAGAGAAATTTCGACTCAACATTTTTTTTTTTGTTTGTAACAACTTCAATTCAAAGCTTAAAGAAATTATGTATTTTAGAAATAGAGAAAAAAATACTTTTACACTACTACTATTTTATTATGCGTTTATTAGACATTTTGGAATGAGTAAAATAAAACGTTTTTCAAACAAATCATAAAAATGTCAGAGAAAATAAAAAAATAGTTTTTTAGTTATCTAGTAAAATATATGTTTCAGTTGAGAAAAAGATTCCATTATATGAAAACAGATTTTTTTAAATTTTAATATTTTTTTTTGCGATGAATTTTGCCTCATTGACATTTTTTAGCTATTTTCTTAAAGTGTATTTTTCAAGCTTAGAGTAACAATGGGGGGAGGGGGAGAAAATCAAAAATTACATTTTATAAAATAAGTCGGTTTGTAAATACTCTAAATTCAATGGTTTTTTACTAATGCATTATTTTTCGAGAACTTACCAAAATGACATCAATGTATTCCAAAATTTCAAAGGAATAATTAATATTTAAGAAATGTTAGATTTTCTGTGTCAAAAAATTACATTTTATCATCATTAAAGACTGAGAATTATTTTAGTAGGCCGATTTCTTCATTAATTTAAAGAGTCTTAAACTTTTTCAAATCTTCTGTAAAAATTTAATGTATTTATAAAAATAAATAATGAATAAATAATTAATTATGGCTCACATGCATGGTATGAGTTTAATTTAAGGTCATTAGGACTCAGGGGGCAAGATATTACCAGGTTTTTCTTAAAATTTTCCTAAAGTATAAAGTAGATATTTCGTAGTAAAATATCCAAATTATGATGTAATGTTGTAATATTTTGAAAACCACTGAGAATCTGTCGTCTCTTGATTCCTAAAGATCTTAAATTTAAATCATACTGTACATGTGAGTTATAAATTACCTACCTATTTATTATTCATTTTCAAAAATGTATAAAATTTATGCATTTTCAAAAAAAAAAAAAAAAAAAAAAAAAAAAAACACGTTAAGATCCTTCAGTCAACAAAAAATTGGCAACTAAAAATTTTTCTTTCTTTTGATGACAAAGTTGAACACAAAAAGATTTTTAATTTCCCAAAAACATTTTATATATTGAAAATTTTTTTGATTATCTTTTCTTGATAATAATGAATAAACTTATATTCACATTCTCTGAGGGTCATTTATCAACTACTTTACCTCACTCTCACTATTTTTTGAAAGAAAGAAAAAAACCCTATTAAATTCAGCCCATTCTATTTCACATTTAAATAGCTTTGCAAAGGCTTATCGTAAAAGAGCTAAAAAAATAATTACTTTAACATTATAACATTTAAATTACAAATTTTTCTTCATAACTTGCCTTAGAAAAGGGATAAAACTAATTTCTTAGTCTCAAATTGAAGACAAAAATTTGATGTGCTTATTAGTACCAAAAATAAGCGAACTGAGGATTACAAAGGGAAACATTCGTTCAAGGTATAGTTTCAAAGTTGTTAAAAATTCGAATCAAATTTATATTTTTAAAGATTTTCTTGAAACCAAAAAATTATGCTTGATAGTGATTTTCATAAAGATGGAAAATGTTAAGGAGAATCTCCTCTTCGCAAAAGATTACATTTGTTGCTGCTTTGCCTCTTTTTACTTTGGATTTTTTTTCATTCGGTGATTCTGGCAGTGAAAATTTTTCGTGAATGATTTTCCTTCGTAACTTTTACCTCAACTCATTTCTTCAATCTCAAATTGAGTAAGTGCTGTCTGCAAATAAATTGTGACTGATTAAGATCTATCTAAAAAGAAAAAAAAATTACTAGAAATGAATTTTGTGGAAATTGCCGAATTTTTCTCCAAAAAATTCAACACTTTGAATGCTCATTCTGAAGAGTAAACAAATTTTTTTGCAGCATAACGTAAATTTTGCATGATATGTGATGAACTGATGACTTACCTATTTTCAATAGTATACTTGAGCAAGCCTAAGTAGAATAATAACATGTATGCAATTACAAAATTTTCAGCTTATAAAGGATATTTTTATTCGTTTTTATTTCTTGAAATTTTTTAATCATGTTTCTGATACTAATTACTATGATAAGTAATAAATAATAAATTCTAAAACTGGCTGTACCTGTCTTTTCCCTGTATAAACCTACATATTCCCAACACGAGGAGATCGATCCACGAGTCCACGACCCGTCTCGTCTTTCCCGACACAAAGAATCGTATACACACTTCTGCTATTTTTTCCTCCTCAATTTCAAAAGCAAAGAATTCTCTCTTCTCGTAGCCGAACAAAAAAGGAATTTTTGATTAAAATTTAAACACACCGAACACCGTATGAGACTTATTCATCCGAATTGAAGTTTCAGACACGTTTCGTTATTACTGTTTGTTTATCCTGACACTTTTCAACGAAAATTTCAACTCTAGTCAACCCTGTCGTCATTTTCGACTGTTTTTAGTTGGAAAAATATTTCAACGCGAATTAGACCTTTTCCAGTCATCGCTCGTCGGAAACTTTCGCTCGGTAATGGCTTTACATAAATTTCCATCGCAGCGTAATTAATCATTTTACTATTTTCGCGAACTCGTTATTACGCCTTTCAGCAATTTTTCTGTGCATCGCGCAGATCGTGTTTGAGATTAATTTTAGACCTTACTCTTGTCCGTATTCTATCCTCGGGTACCATTCATTTTTCCTAAAGCGTCGCATTTATCAAAATTGTCGCCGTACGTTTTATCCCGAACCGTTGTAATTGAATAGTAATCATTCTACGCCTGAGGATAGAGCTCCTCGCAAATAAGATGCGAAAGTTTCGTCGGCATGGTTTTTCTTTGTTATCTCCAATTTTCCTGCGTATTTTCGACGCGTTAAAGTGACGATGGCGTTTGTACTTTCATTAATATTCTCAACTAACTCCAAAGAATGTTACAGTCGTCAGGCAAATATTTTCGTCTCGTTGCGTGTACTTTGTTTTAAATTCGAGGTAATACTTTTTGTTTTTCGATACGCTTAGTTATTTTCCAAGTTTAAATATATAAATAAAATGCCACGAGATCCAACGAGCAACGATTTTTTCAGTAAAAATACATGTTCATTTCCTTTCATTATTGTGATTTTTTAATTAGAAATAATAATAGATTGGTACTCAAAAAATATTTCCATCATTTATTGTTCTACCTCATATGCCTTGGAGCATGTTACGTATAACATTGCGAAGTACCTATAAATTTTCGCTTGGATCTCGACATGTGGGCTCTTTTTTGAAATGTAAGGAGCATAAAATTGACTTATCTACTCGTATTTGTAAATCAAGTATAATTAATAAATCACAAAAAAAAAAAAAAAAAAAAAAAACAGAAAATAAATAAACACTCTTATACGCCAATTACAAAGGAGCACTGCTGAAGAGGTACATTTTATGAATAATATTTATTGATGCTTCATAATAGGTACGTATAAGAAATAATTAATATTTAGTCCCACTCTAAGGAAAACATTTTATTTAACATGACCTATCTCCTAACAGGAATAAAAATCACTCCCCAGTAACTTGAATGATTTGTTCTCTCTTAGTTGAAATTTTTTAATTTTCAGAAAGCTCATTAACGCTTTGTGAAGAAATATGCGTTGAAAAACCTAATCAATGATCTAAAAAAAAAAATAATAATAATAATAATTAAAAATTCGTAAAAAATGATTTGCCGATTAGATTTTTAAATTAATCTTCTCCCCTGTAAATTATTGTTTTAATTTTTTAATATGGAAGAAATGTGCAAAGTATCGAAGAGTCTGTTTTGAAAGCTAATCTTGAAGTTTAATGATTGACTATGTAATAACTGATCAGTACGTCCTGCATAGCGTAAAAAGCCAGTATTGGACAATAAAAAGGCGAATAAAACAACCTTAAAATTCAAACACATCTATAAAAAAAGTTCACTTACCTAGACGAAACACGAGCCACTTCACTGGCACTTGAAAGTACCTGGATTTGAATTCTGATAACAGGTGCTGAGCGAGAAATTCGATTCCCAAATTACAACCATTGTCTCTAAGCTCTAGGAAGACCGAGGGAAAAAATCACTAACGTCGGCACGCACACTACGTGCGTTTACTACAAGACAAAAACCACGTAATAAAATTACCGGCGTTTTTTATGACTACAAACGCGACGAGACGGTGTCGGAGCAAACGCTCGAATCAAAATAGGGCCTAAATATCGTACGCCATACATCTTATATAACGTAGTACTCGCGTAGAATACGCGCTAAAAGCTCTTTATACCGTATAAAAAGTTCTCACAACTGTGTTTTTGGGTTTGGTGCTTCGCTTTTCAATCAGTGTTACCGACATCGGCTACGCCAAAAGTCCAACTCTCAAGGTTGCTTTTTAATGAACTTCAACTCAGCGTGTAGAAATACGTTACTAACATGTAGGATTTTTGCGCACGTGGTGAAGCTTTTTTTCCCTCGAAGGCGTGAAAACGTAAACCATCGATATCCGGTGAAATTTCTTACGAGAATTCCCCCACCGATTACCGGTACAGAACTTCAAAAGCAGCCAAGTCGGTCTAGTCCCTTAACCTTGGACCGTGTGATGCGTAATTTATGAAACCCATTTAGGAAACTTTCATTTCAAAGGTTTACCCTTACAATAGTGGTTTTAGTTAATTGAGAATTCTAACCTCATTGTTACAGGAACTATTCGCTTCGTCTTTCGAATTTTGAAGTTTCTCAAATTTGATTTTGCAAATTGATCGAAACGACGATGTTTATTCAAAGTATTTCTGAAACGTTATGTTGCAAGTATTTTTCTTTTTGTATTGGAAGACGTTTACGACAATCAAACATTAAATTATTTTTTCTATTATTATCAGAAATTGCTCAAGGTTTTCGAAGAATTCTGGTAATTTAGCAAATCAGTTTGAATGACGGGTGCGTTATTTTATTTCCTGTCAAACTACGGATATTTACATTTCATAATTTTGCACGTACACAATTTTTATATGCTCAATTTAACGCAGAAAGCTTTTGATGGACATTCAAAATTGAGTAATTGAAAGAATGAAGTATGCGAATTAAATTGAAAAAGTTGTTAAGTACTTAAAAGGTTGTTTAAAGCGTTGATAAGCAAGCATATTTCAGTTGTAGGCATACCTATTTTTATACTGGGGAACGATTTGAGAAGAAAATTACATTTGAAAAACCGACAGATTCAAAGAGCGAATGAATTTAAATTATATTTACTCTTATATTTCTTTTTTTCTCTATTTTTCATTTGTTTATTTTCCATTATACTTACCTAATTGTTAATTATGTGCATACGATTTTTAATTCAACAATGTTTGCTCGTTAGCTTTTATCCAAATTAATTTTTTAAGTCTTAATTTTGAAAAAAAAAAAGTGGAACAGAATAATTAAGAAATGAATGAAATTGAAGTGAAAACAAACAAGCCACGACTCATGAGCTACACGCTCATTGCAACATAGAATTTTGCTTTAATCGTGCATATCACAAGATGATGTAGCCTGTGATGGATAAAATTTTCTGGTTCAAAACAAATATAACTTTGCCAGGTGAAAATCGACTAACAAATATAATAAAACAAAAAAAAAAAATTATATTTTCCTATGCGATCTCGTTTCTGAATTCCAAAAATCCGATTTTTTAAATGTAATTTTCTTCTCAAATCACTTTATCTATGTTTGAAATCTTATTCTAGCTCTCCTGAAAATCACTAAAATGGACTTATACGGTTTATATTTACAAGGGATTTGAACTTATATTGTTAATAATTATTACCGCATACTTTCCAATTCTCATTTATGACACTATAACTTTATACCTATGAAGATGAACTGTTAGTCTGTTATTACATGGAGCACTTCTGATATATAAATTTAAAAATACAGAATGCAACTGCGCATGCGCGAAATATAACATGATATTTGGTTGGCTGCGAACATATCAATAACAATAGATCATACCGAGCGACTACTTGATTCGAGCACCCCAAGCGCAAAAATCTTTCCTTCATAGAAATAAATTACATATTTGAATGATATTAAGAACAATAAATGGCATAAATAATATTTATTTATTGCTTAAAAGTGTTTATCAATTAATACACAATTTTAATTTATACTTTCATTGTCAAAAATACATGAATGTTTTGAATTTATTCACCTTTTAGCTAATTTTTTCGTTTGGGTGCTCGAAGCAAGTAGTCACCCGGTATATGATTTATTCTTACTTGTATTTTAATGTTTCATATTCAAGCATTGACTTCATATCATCGACTAAAAGCGAAAAGGTTTCTCGCGCAAATATGAAAAATTTACAGGAGAACCAAATTAAAATTTCATCTACTTTTATCTACCAGTACTTTTTAGTTTTGTATTGTTGTCTGATAACATTTGAAACTCTAATTTATTCAAGTTCAATATTACCAACTTAACAAACCCAAAAACCAAAGGAGGATCCTTTTTACACAGACTGAATTGAAGATCGGAAAAGGACACTTTATTATTTTTTGGATTTTGGATGTTTATAATCATTTGGCGATGAAAAGCAAAACTGCACTGAAAAGATCTCAAAATTACTTTTCCAGCGATACCAATATCTCAAAATGAGAAAAAACATCACGAGGAACCTTTTCGCTCTTAGCCGTCGATATACGGTATATTCATATGATGTATGGACTGTTAATAATCGTAGATAATGGCTAAATTTGATAAAACTTACTTGAAATTTAAGCCTGATTTACACGATGAGAAAATTTGCGCAAACAGGCAGTTTGTGCAAATTATTGTATCATGTAAATAGCTAAGAATTTTTATTACCGCTCAAATGTCAGGCTTGATAGTTAATCAATTTGGCTTGAGCATTTTCAAACAAGTTTGAAATTTCCACAAGCCAAACCTTCAAACAGCGATATTGCACATGCGCGAACTTAGTTCCCTCCATTTCTGTTGATGAAAAAAATATGAATCGAATGTGTTTTTTTTTCGTTAATTTCATAATTTGTGATTTTTTCGTTGTTCAAAGAAGAAGAAAATGGAAACAGAGACGGCGGATGAAACAAGAATTCAAAATATACCTTTGGCTTGAGTAAAAATCACTTTTTTTGATTCACGTGTAAACGCTTGACAGTTGCTCAAGCCAATATTTTGTTGGTTTGCGCCAACTGCATTTTGTGCAAATTTTCTCATCGTGTAAATCAGGCTTTAAACATAATTCTACACACATTTTTATTGGCTTATGTGAGTTTTCAGAATCAAGTGTGAATACACGATTTGCTCATGCTTATTGCGATTTAAATTTTTATTTCTACGTGGCCTCTCGGCGATGGACTACAGTGCTAGGTGGCGAGTTGTGAAATCATCGTAAAGGTTATTCAATGTTTATTATTTACATTTCATTCCAATATAACTTGGCGTTCATTAATTATCATGTTACCCATTCAAAGTATTGATTTTAGTGAAATTTTGAATGAAACTTTTTTTGCAGGAAATTTTAGAATTCTTCTATTCAACAGCATTCTTAACTTGATTGGCACTTTTTGAGTAATATCGTATGCTAATATTAATTAACATTACGTTAGGTATAAGAGGATTAAATGTAAATATCCGCTCTAATTTATCGTGGAGAAGTCAGTTAGCAGTCCATGTATAGGTAGGTATATATAAAATCATGAGGTATGTTTATAAAAATTATGATTTACGGATTTTCTACTTGTTGAGTGTTTAAATAAGTACAAATTTCTTTGTTTATTCATTTCACTGTTTTTTCTTTCAAACGCAGTAGGTAACTTAAAAAATGTGAGTAAAACTTCTTTGAAATTCTAGATAAAACAGTTCAGGATTTCAGAACACCTTATCAACACTTATTATTTCCATTATATTCATTGAACTGAATTTAGCAACTAAAGAAAATGAAGCTTACATTCTTCATTCAGTCCTTAAATCTTTCTATTTCCACCAACGAATAAACAACAATACGAAATAAATTCATTGATGCGTGTAGAAAATAAGGTTTACAAGATAAACGGACGATTTCAATTCAATTCTATTTCTAAAATGTATCTTTTTGCCATTGTCCAAAACTAAAAGGTCTGAATTGACTACAGCAGCTCTGTAACATTACATACAGACAGAACGAAAATACGACTAAAAGCATCCTTACGGTAAATCGAATAACAGATTGATTGAATACTATAAAGCCAACATTCGTAGTTTTTCGTACGATAACGAAAAACTGCCAGCACTGATTGAGCACGCTGGCGCACTTGATGATTCTCGACCTTGACACGTTCAAAGTAGCGTTCCTTTGGTTTCGAAAATTTAACAAAAAGCCTGTTACAGCTTCAAGAATAAGACCGAAAGGAAATGAAAGCTTTTTTAATTTATCGCCGCCCATTGAACTTATTAGATTAGTTATTTCTTTTTCCTGTTCCACTATCAAGTTTCTATACTGGTACGTTGGAATTAACTGAAAGTTGTACTCTTGTTGTGTTATTTTGCTGAAATAAAGGATAGGTTTTCATTATTATGTTCGTCGCCCACAAAAATCTCCTTCGTTTGAGAGAAAATTAGGTTTTCGATACGATTGATTTTCTTACTTCAATTCATATCGAGTTTTCAAGCGCACTTAATGTAGTGTTCTGACATTACTTTCATTGAGTGATGTGTAGAAAATTATATGCTGTTTTATTAAAAATTCATTCCCTAGAAATCTTATTCTTAGGTTTCGTTCTAAGTGTACTCTGAAGCTATTTCATGTCAGTGAATTCTTTATAGCCGACATTTTAAATAAAAAATCGCCAGCCGAAGTTGTAAAATTACGTCATAGTGGAGTCTTACGATTAGGAATTCTTTTTAGATCTAGGTTACAAACGATATCCAAAACGAAATAAGGTCAACGAGCTGTCTCCGTATTTTTCCCGTATCATTTTATTTGCATGCATCGAGTTTCCGACTCATTTTCCAGTTTTCCTCAATCAACTACGCATTCCCAACAAACTGACGAGAGACGTTTTTTATCGCATCAAAGTAATGCTTTCTTTGAATAATACGAGTAATTAAATATTTCCAAGTACATTACTTCCTGTTGAGATACAATTTTATATTTTCTATCAGTGTGGCGTAACAGGTGACCATTGTAATGAAGGCTTAAAATCAATCAAGTACGTAGTCGATAAAAATAATATTCTGTAAATTATCGCCATCTATCGTTCATTAGTGAAATTGAAAGAGCGCTGCGAACGCCACCTAAATACTTTAGAAGGAAACTTGCAATACCTGGCGCTATCGTGCAGAACGTATAAGAATCAGGTTTTTTATTATTGTTCCATCTCGAGTTCAGAACAAATTCCTTTCGCTAGGTTTCGTAGTTTTACTTCATTCAAATTCGTTTTTGAAAATTGAGTAACGACGTATACACGAATGAAAACATAACATGAAACTAAGTAGAAACAACTGAAAATCGTTTCCAAAATGATTGCAATCTACCTTCACATATTTGTAGTTCCATAAACCATGAGATCATCGGTTGAAAATTGGGAACAAAGGAATAAATCTGGTAGATGAAATGTGCTGAGAACAAACGTGTATTAAATCTACAAATACATACATGTAGGCGAGTGTAATAAATTATTCTTTGAAAATGAAAAACACTTGTATCAATATAAACGCGTACCACATCACCATCAAACGCGTAAACGTTGTTGTTTGTGCTGAGAATACGCCGAAGGCACGAAATTCGTACGCTTTTTGATCGTAACACAAGAAAATGTGCACGATTTTTCTCATTTTAGGTTCCAAAAAGTACCAAGGAGTAGAATAAATCTCTTCACGTATGTTGTTTCCCTATAAAGAAGAGTAGAATGGATTAATTCGTCTAACAACTGAAGTGATACGAATGCCAATTTTTAGCTTCAAATGTGATAGGTGAGCATGGATGCTTTAATTAACGTGCAAACAAATTCACAGACTAATTTCTTTTCTAACGATAATTATGTAGCTCTATGCATAAAACTAATTTTTTTTCTTTCAGCAGTATAGCGAAAATTATCAAATACCATTTCTTGAAGTTTGCATCCCACACCACAACATCTGTATAAAATATCTAATGCCAAGACGCATAGACCTGCCAATCTGAAATCCATACTTTCGCCCGTGCGATAATCCTAGGGTATTCATGAAGATGCAAATATTCTCAAGTAAATAAAAAGTTTAAAAGAAAAAGCGAAGACAAGAACATTGATTGGATTATGCTAGGTACTTTTTAGCTTTAGGTATAGATATTCGGTACTCACCCATAATAATTTATAAGAACAAAGCAACAACGATGGGTAAATAATTAACAATGTCAAGGCGAACCCAATTTCTGTTTGTTGCTTGAAGTATTGAAATGATCTAGAATAAAATAGGCCGGTAATTAATGATTAAATTAATCGAAGAAGTTTTATTTTAGAAAAATTAATGTGGTTTAAAAACTTACGTTATCAACTTCTGGTAACGTTTAATACACGAAACAAAATTTCTTTCGAATTTATCATTCAACTCGAGTCGTCTCTTCCTCTGAATACGTGGTAATACTCTAGATGGAATTTTACCCTTGTTATTGTCCGTTTCCAGTTTATAAGTGAATTCCAACGCACTGGCTGTTTGTTTCGAATAAAATCTCATACTCTTCTGAAGTTCATCAAAATGATAACTGTATTCGGCACATATTGTTGTACACATTTGACCCGTAAGATGAATAAATCCATTAACCGGTATAAATGTAATTGTTTGAAACAACTGCATCAGTAGAAAATGATATTTCGTAGAAATCCATAACACAATGGGTGAAGGATAAACGTATATTTGTACTTTGGCCAATTCAATGTCATCTTCGAAAAATAAAACCATCATTAGAGGCTTGGTCACCCAAAGTATAGTAGGAAAAATCACCAATCTGAAGAATAACTTCAATTCCAGTCCATTATCCGAATCCTGTATTTGGTTGCCTTGTAAATGCCATTTCTCGAGTAAGTGCGCGAATTCGGTCATCTTAGAATATCGAAAGAAAACGTATGACGATGCACAAACGCCCAACACTCCTTCTAGTGATATTATCAAATATATGTATTGAGTGAAGGTCATCTTCGGATTTATGAGCAAGTAAGTGATATTTGAGGCGAGTACGATGATCGAAGAAGATAAATTGTAAGCTAACCATAGATATTTTACTTTTTTATCTACGTACTTGGATTTCAGGAGACCACCTAAAGCGCTTTCGATGAAGTTCAACGTTCTCACCGTTGGTGCTGTGTAACGAGGGGCAACCCATTTGTAGCACTGATCACACACAATTTTATAAAATAATTTTAAAACTTTGAAACTCTTTTCAAATATCTTTATTAGCATTTTTTTTAAATGCTCGCAGTACATAGGTTTATCACAACATACTTTGTTACAAAGTGAACTTGGAACCAGAATTGAATCGAGGCCAAGTATTAGGCTATTTTTTTTGGAAATTACTGAAAAATTTATATCTATGAAATTTTGAAAAAATGGAGGAACAAGGTTAATCGTGATTTTACGTGATGTTTATCTTTAATCAATATGGTGAGGGACGTTTGATATTTTTGATACGCCATAATTCAGATGATTATCCAATCCCTAAAATTTTGATTGGCTAAGGAGAGTCTTAAATTCATTAGATATTGATTTTTAGTCTATATCGATTGATATATTATGAATTATTTGCGAATCTGTACATTTCCCATATACATAACGTTGTTTTGAATTATTTATACTATTATTTTTGTTATCATCAGTTTTTCTATTTATGTATCACAAAAATATCTGAAAAATTATTATTCATTTTTAAATGCTTATAGTTGTGAAAATATTTTTACATACATGAAATTTAAGTTGCCTATTTTTAATTTTACAGGTATCCCACAATCTATGATTCGATATGCATTACTGAGCGTTGTAAGCTTTTATTTCATAGGTTCCTACTTACATTACGATATTGCCATCATTTCGGATTCACAATAGTTTTACCACTGGTAATGAGTACAGGAGTTGTGGAAAGCTAAGAAATTATTCATAACTGCTAAATGATTCTCATCAATTCAGAAAATAATTCTACTAAAATTATGTCGTTAAACGTTTCCAATTTTCATGATCGATATGTCCAAGAACTTTTTCAACGCCTAATAATTTCAAGATGAAGGACATTACTTACACTAGATGGTATTTTAATTCACCAACGGCAATCCCAGTGGTTTTTAAATATGAAAGCTCTGTTATCATTTAATGTTATTCGTAAAACGCAAAGAATTCGAAACTTTAAATTTTTTACAAACTTTTCCATAAGTAACGCGCAATAAGCTCTTCAATTGTAACTTTCCCCGAGCGTCGTAAAATTCGAGAATAAAGCTGTTTATTAAAAATATATACCTAATACCCCAAGCGCTTTGAAATATATTTTCCATTTAATGAAGAGGAAAATACGAAAAGCTTGTTCGCCCAGTAAACCCAACTTCGTTAAAGTTATAGTCTATGAAATTAATTTGAGTGCGCTTAGTTGGTTTGATACTTTATTATAGCAGCACGAGAGGATTGGGGGTTGTGTTGTCTTGGAAAAATGGCGCCATCTTTAATCAATATATGCATGACTAACTGCATTATACCTACAGCTGTACGGTAAATTTTCTCGGGAGGATTAATCGTCGAATTATTGAGCGTCGAGCCTGTTGAACATGTTGCAAGAAGATTTGAAATAAATAATAAAAAAAAAAAAAACAAATTACAAACATAAAATTTATTATAATCAGTGTTTTAATAATTTACGTAAATACTTTTTTTGTAAATATTTAATATAACAAATTAATTTTTAAATAAATAATATATAAATGGAAATTATTAAAATTATGGAAGTTCTGTCGCTCTAAAGAAAATGACGATATGCAGGAATAGAAATTATTTAAAAAATGAATTACGTATTTTGTCATTTTTTTGTGAATGCTGAAATGACGAATGTCTTAAAATTTTTTTCTATAACTAGATACCTATCAAAACTGTTACTGTTATACTTGGAAAGTTTCTTCAAACACTTTTTTTATTCTAAAAATTGTAGTATAAGTACATGTGATTTCATGAAATTAATGGCCAAAGAAGTTTAACTATTATCCAACTGTGGATCAAAATGAGCTCGAACTGTAGGAAATTACTTCATAAATCTTCAATTAAACCCATATTAATTTAAGGTAGAAAAGTATCCTCAGCACTGCGAAGATCACTGTTAACCAGTTCTAGACAATGCAGAATAGCGTATACAACAATCGATAATACAATAATCAATAACCCTGGTTTGTGGGAAATATTCATATTTGAAAAACTGAAAAGAATTGAAAGTCAAAAATATTTTAGCCCTCAAAAGACATTTTAATTTCTTTGAAAAGTGACGCAGAATGTCAGCAATTCATTCAAATAACTAAGATAAGATATTATTATCTCTGCTTAGTCCAATACAATCGAAATATGCAATATGAAAAAAATTACATAGTCTAGTTATTTAGGATTAAAATTCTAAACCTCGAATTTCCTACTCGTATGCCATTCTACTGTCTACACCCATCATATCATCATCGATTGTATATCAAAAGTAATGCTTTAGACAATTTTAGAACAAAATCGATAGCTTCAATTCATTAAAATCAAATTTAAAAGTCATACTGATATCATATATATTGCAAAAACATAATTGTGATATCAAAGGGGAGGATATTCAACATAGACCTTGATACAGTAATACGTTTGTCGTAAGTAAGGGACTTTCAAGGTAATTTCTTAGGTCTGAGGTATGGGTAACAAAACGTAATAATACAGTAAAATTTATGAAAAACTGAAAAAGTGTTGCGTCAGCGCGTGCTTCAACATCGCAAATATTATGATCACACAAAATTTCGAATTATTTCATTTAGTAACTTTTGAGAAATACCTATTAGAACAATTTTTTACCACAAAATATTGTCATCGATTTAATCATGAAATATCATCTGTCTTCTTAACCTTAATGGATTATAATTTTCAAGGACAATCACATCACCATATGCATATAGTTTCGCAGAAACTCTTTAGTACCCCAAAAAAAGAGAAATTCGAAACGAGTGCCTATATACTTTCTGTTATACTATGTTTGATACAAAAAGCGTTAAGCACCGTCTTAAATTAAGTCAACGTGTGGATAGTATTGTTGAGTGACTAGTCTGAAAAAATGAAATGTTTATTCATTCATTCGTTCCAAAAAATTCAATGATTCATTTATCTTTGACAATTCGCTCAGTAATCATGGCAACGATGTAAGTCATATTCATTTGCTAACTTATGTTAGGGCGGTGCTTTCGTTATGAAAGTAGGCAATTATGAGTAGAACACTGATTTTGGAAGAATTGAATTCAAATCAATCAAATAACCTGCAAAAAATTATTAAAATCATAGAATCTCTGGGGTGTTAAAATTAGTTAGACACAGTGTATAGTACATAAATTAATCACCGTCAATACAGTATCCCATTTTTTCCGTAATAAAAATAATTCTCAATCTTTCACGTTTCCAATTAAACAGCAAA
This sequence comes from Phenacoccus solenopsis, assembly GCA_009761765.1. Taxonomy (NCBI): domain Eukaryota; kingdom Metazoa; phylum Arthropoda; class Insecta; order Hemiptera; family Pseudococcidae; genus Phenacoccus; species Phenacoccus solenopsis. The sequence goes on from CM019753.1 coordinate 7,876,995, forward strand.
AAGCATTACAAAACTCGCCACGACAAAATCTCGCAAAATTTACAAGGCAGAAGGGGAAGCGTGCGTTTTGATAAACCGATAGAGCGAAGTATCCATGGAAGCAGCGCGCATGCGCGACGAGGTTTACTTATCGACTTTCCAAGTTGTTTGGGAATGAGATTCACATTCACAACTCCGTTTGTACGTTTGTGCAATAACTGTGTTTCGATCTGGCATCTCGTTCGTATTGCGGTTGGTGTTTTTCGTTAGATTATTTAAACGGGCTGTAATTTTTGTTTAATAATTATAACGTTTGTTTGTACAATGTGATAGTATACGCGCTAATTTCGCATTCTCACCGATATCACAAAAGGTACGATTTAGTTTCGAGTTTATTCGTTGACTTTAGGTGCTCGTGTTTGCCGTTGTATCCATTCAAACGAGTTATATAACTTGAACCGTGAATTGTGATAGTAGAGGTTGATAAAGAATCGCTATTTAGTGTGATATACGAAACAGGGTTAATTTTGAGCTCCGTGTTTTTATGTATTTTTCAGAGAGTTCAAAATTCATAGAGGTGTATTGGGAAGCACCTCATTTGTTATCGTTTGACTTGACCTTACGAAGCTCAGTTGTAAAAGTTGTGTGTTGGAAATCAATCGAATGAGACGCTAAAATTGAAAATAAAACACTAAATAGAATTTAGAAAAATGATTTTGAAATTAATGCCCATAGCCCTTCATTATCACATTTCACATATTTTGAAAAGCAGAGCACGCATTTGGTAATCATTTTTTCCGGTTTTCGATGCTCTGTAGCTTGTGGCAATTTTACTGACAATTTCATAACCTAATCAAGCTGGTATACTTTACTTACGAGTTGCTAATTATTCATACGCATTACTTAATTGGTCATCGTTTTTTGTCGACGTGTTTAATACCGCGATGCGTTATCGGATCCTTCGTGACGTTTCTTGGTATTATTTAATTACTTTCGTTTACTTACTGCTTAATACAGCAGTAATTCCAACGTGATGTAAATTTCATCAAATAATTATCGATTTAAGCTGAATATGAAAATGAGGGAAATCAAACACTGCATTTTTACTTTTAAAATATATTATTATTAAATGAAAAAAATTAATAAATTGTTTATCCATTCTCTACTTGTGAATTTAATCGTTACTTTACTCTTACAGCTTCTCCAAATGGTACTATGAAGGAAACGTTATCGAAAATGTCCGAATTGAAATTCGAAGCTCCCCTAGCCCAATTTGAAGACGCCGAAGAATGGCAAAGCGCCGAATATCGTATCAAAAACATCAACGAAGAACCCGAAAACCGCGTACGAGCCACCGAAAATTTCAGTAAAATCTCCGAAAATGGTATAGGCGAAGAAAAACGTGCGGCTACGTTTACCGCCGTCAAGCAAAATATCGTATCCGACGACACCATGCCCGATGTTGCTACAAATAACAATATCACCATTTCGGATAGCGTTAATAATAACGTTTTGGTAGATAATTTCGAAGAAACGGTGTCCGGCTCGCTCGAAGATCTCGTCAATACGTTCGACGAAAAGATCACCAGGTGTTTTTATAATTATCAAGAATCGGTCGAGAAATTAGCTCCTGTTCAGGTTCGATCTCAAGAAGAAATCATGAACGAATGCCAGTAAGTAGAGGGTAATTTTTCTTTACGCTGCGAACTCAGATGGAAGAGAGAGGGGGGAATTTACTTTAAAAACTTCTAACTATACTTAACAATCCTAACTCCATTTGAACCTTATCGGAGTATTTGGAGACAAGATATACCTCCCTCATATATTGGGCTTCAAGGACACGAGGTCATTTTGGGAACCCTGATTTTATCCACAATAACGAGCAGGTTCCAAAATGAAACAACTACGTCCACTGTATAGCTCTCTTTTATACCACATTCACAGCAGATGCCGCTTGGTTTTTTTCCCTCAATTCATTGTATAGTGCCAGATATCTACCGTTTTCAGCGGTCGTTATTTGGTCAGGTAGTGACTATCAAGGTTGAGATAGCAGCCAAGATGTCGCGCATATGGCGAATTATTTCGACTCATCTGGTTCCAAACAGGTACACGTTTTGCTACCGTTCGCACCCGATTCCGCTAATTGGACCGGCTGATCGCCTGTTGAATTTTATTTATGTTTTGTTTTCGCCAGTGAAAGTAGAAAATACGGTATTCATTTTCTTATCTATGTAGTTCTTTTTTGATAAAGAAAATAAAATGTAAGCAGCCATGCAGCATTATTAGAGCTGAGTTTTTAATTTGTACAAGGTCATATTTATCGGTAACACTGTGAATCGCCTTATCCTCACTTCGAGTAGGATGTATTATAGTTGTTGATCTCGTTTTTTAATACTTATCCATATGAGTTCATACTATCATATTTCAGCATTCAAGGCTTCTTCAAATTTCTTCAAATTTTTGCTATCCACCATTTGGGGTACATTTTAGACGAAACGTAAGGGATGAAATGCGTCTATAGGTGCACAAAGTTTAAGCTTTTTTGGAGCATTTGCCCAAGAGATATATGTACATGATTCAAAAAATTTCATGGCTCAGTTTCTCCATCTCCTCCAAAAGGTATTTTCGCTTAAACTCTCCTCCAACTCCATCCTTGGGTATAAAATGTATATATGTGTCATTTCAAGGTAAAGGTCCCAATTTGACATTTCTAGTTTCCTAGATACCTAAATTTTTTGTCAAAATTTTTCAAAGAGGGATCTTTAGAGTTATTGACATTTGAATAGTTGAACCTTTGACTATACATATGATATGGACTGCGTTACCTGAGAAATCCTAGTGGTGACACATTAGTGGTCCAAATTATTCATAAGCCTGTACTGCGCATGCGCGAGTAATTGCTGAAACTTTCCACTTCACTTGTTTGTTGTTTGGTAAATCTGTGATAAAATTACGCGCGTAATGACGGTTACTCCGCTACCCCTCGCTTCCCTCATAAATCTGTTTTTGCGCATGCGCAGTAGCGACTTATGAAAAATTTGGACCTTATGTCTCGGTATGGCTATTCAAATGTGGTAAGAAAAATTCAAAATTCATGTATACAAATGAAATGCAACTGTTCTTATACGATACACTTCAGATTTACTACTATACTTGTTGGGCCCAGGTGGCTCTACCCAAGATAGCACCATATCTAGGGCTTCCCAACGTTTGTATAAAACTATATACGTCCAAATATACACACAAAACGTTGCGAGACCCCTGAGCCTACTAGATGAAAGGGGGGAGGAGCAGGAGGTGCCCAAAGTGCAGCACCTTTTGAAAAAAACACTTTTTTTCATGTTCCTTAGCCAGTCACAATGGTGTGAGAAACCCTTTATAGCACTTGAAAGATGCTATTTGAGTTTCTGAATCTTTCTAGACTGTTGCCATCCTTTTGCATAAAAATTCACACTGCTACAAGGGGGTCGAAATGTTGCAGATCGCGTGATGAGACATTTTTGAACGAACTTGTGCAATGTTAATGATGTAATAATCGTTTAAGATTTGAATACACTGAGAGTTGTACTTATAGCGAACGATTTCGACCAATTCCAACAAAAATTTCCAATTTTTGATCAGTTTATGGAGAATACGAATTTGAAATTAATACTGAAGTGAAAATTTTTATTATACCCAACGATCAGAAAAATACGCCTTTACTGTACAGAATTGTATTTCGAGTAAGATTGTACATTTCAGCTCAAATTTTTCGTTTTTGATCTCATATGAAAGAGTGAGTCGCGAACACTAACATATTCAAATTTCAGCTTTTTAAGTGCATTTTGAGGAGAGTTAGAACAAAACCTGTTTTTGAGGAAATTTCGTTTTTATGTACCACGTGTAGCTCCAGCAGATGTTAATAAAATTTGCTCAAAATTTGGTGAGGGACTCTTCTTAAAAATGCGCAAAAGTACTTTTGTTTTTTCGATAAATTTCAAAATGGCGGATCACTCAAATTAATCGAGTTCGTCAAGTGGTCCATTGAAAGGAAATTCAATTCTCTACCACAAGGTGGTCTTATCTTCATACTGCGAAAGTGGCATGTTTCACCTTGAAATAACGCATGTGAATGTTTTCAGCTAACTGTATCATTCATATGAAATCATCATCAGAACTTCTCGATTTTTCCTTATTCCTATCACATTTCGGGCTTTAAAACTCTTCCTCAAACTCTTCAAACTTTACGAATCAAGTTTACTTTTCTTGACCTACCATAATTACATGACCCCATATTATGGAATTTTATCGATTTGAGGCCACTTCAGCTTTCCTTTGAATTAAAGGCATTTGCTATTTTCGATTGCTATTAAGCAAAACTTGAGAGGTCGGATTGTGGTCTTATCTGAAATTGTCTGGTATGGTATCGAAAATTCATCTTCGTAGGTTCTACGTGGCCGTGTTCGAGGGGTCCTTCAAGTACAGTACCACTGTCTGGGATAATGTAGCCTCATGCTCGATTCAACCTCTTCTGATTCTTCAGAAGAGGACGTCGCTGGTGAGCGATGGATGCCTCATCTTTGGGAGTGTTTCGTTCTTTGGAGCTTCTAAAAATTCGTCGGCTTTATTTGGCCACTGTGCTGCTTTTTGTTCACAGGTATTGTAAGGCCTTTGGCTTCATTGCTGGGGTTTGTATCACCCGAGATGCTTCTGCTGGTAGAGTGGTGTTGCCTCGGTGAGGGAGGATATGGTCTCGATCTCAATTTAGATATTTAGCGGCAAAGTATTATAATGATCTGCCAGTAGAATTGAGAAATGCTAGTGTGATGAAGTTCAAGAATGCTGTCTGCAATTATGCATGGTCTTTCTAATTTGTCTGGTTGCCTTCGTGTCTTCCCCCTACATATATTTATTTATTCGTTTATTTTGTCTTATTTTTCTGGTTGGTGTTTATTTTTATTTTTTGTTTAATGAGGGTAGGAACGAGCCGAACCACCCATCACCCTTATTAGGGTATGGGAGGCCGTATATATCGTTTATCATTCGAAATGTATGATATTAATAATAAAAATTATCTGTTTGCCTGCCTGTCTGTCTTCTCCTTTCGCACCCCCCCCCTTTTGACCTTTGATTTTGAAACAGTTTTTGTAAACTTGACTCATCAGAAAATTCCACTCTGATTCTATGTTGACTCTTAAGTCACTATGGTGAATTTGGAATTTAACTCTGGCTTGAGCCAGTCCTTGATCAAGATATTCCATTTGTTCAAACTCCTTAAGAAAAAAAAATAGTGATTTTTGGTTCCATCCCTTTTGAAGACCCTTAGAATGCTGGAATTCGCGTATCTAGGTGTCCTCTGTTTACCCTAGAACGTTTAACTTTTTTGGCGACTCTCCATCTTATCTTGAAGTTTGAATAAACTGTCATTTGAGTGCAATTAAACATCTCAAAAAGTTCTACCGTTGGATGATCGCATGAACATGCTCTAAAAATTTTGAGCAATTCTTTTTCATATCTCTTACGTGTTGTGAGAGGACTGATAAACTACATACACTAAATATAGTTGAAATATTCATATGCAAACATCAGCCTATTTATTCATTATGGCTGTAAAAAAAAACAAAAATCCTGATTTCCATTCAGAATTTTTGGTATTATATCCCTGAAAGATTCGTGTTACAAATATGCAATAAATATTCGCTCTTGTTGGCCAGTAATGATGAGCATTTTTTAAAGCGAAATTCAAGATTCTATAAATAATCATCGTAATGGATATTAGTCATTCGACTACACGAAATGCTGAAAAGGAAACATCTAAATACTCCCAACTCTATTCGTCTCTCTTCACTGTGCCAAATCAGCTATGCTGTATTAGTTATGATTTTTATTGAAACCTCGACTAAAAAAAAAATACCTAGCGTAAGGTATACTCGAATTTATCAAAACGAAGTAACAATTCGACGTATCGCAACGAGCCTTGATTTGTATAAACCTTCGACGGTACGTCGTAATTTATTTATGGCAACATTATCGATACCCGAGAAGCCACACTTGTCGCAAGTATAATTCGTCGTAGCGAAAACGTGTTAATAAAAATTACATTTTTGCTCGGTCACGTTCCAGCGTCGCGAAAATTATTTTCAAGTCGGTAAATTTCGACGAAACTCCCGAGGTACCGAAATTCGTGTATTAGACGAGCTGGCTATAAACCAAAAAAGCGGAACTCTAATTAGAAAAAATAGCCGACTAGCCTAGAAAACGATTTTTCGCTCTAGGTAAATTTCCATTATTTCGCGAAATTCTCCATCCCAGGAGCTTCGGCGAGCTGCGCTAGGAGATAAGTTCGGGCGAATTACTAGAATACATTTTTCGTATAATTTATCGGCTTATTAAATCGGCGCTCGTTAGTTTCTCTTTGTTGAATTATAAGTAACGCCCTCGGAGGTAAACTCGGTACCTATTTTTGGGAAATTCTCGTTTCATAATCGCACGTAACCGCGTGGGTATTATTTTCGAGTCGCTTTTTTGAGGGAGATTTTTCTTTCGTTTCTGGCGTATCGATTTTTTACACGCGGCGAATACGTCGGATACATTCGCATGTCGACGGTTGATTCACCTTTCGAGAAAGTAACCGTCGTTACCCTTCCGATTCGTAAGTCGTAACTGGTATATGAAAGTCGGCGAACGGCGACTTACTTAATGGGAGAAAAATACGACGCCGCTGGCAGTTCGGTCACGAAGCCCCCGAGTAGAAGATGCTGGTCAGCGACGACTCCGTAGCTTCCAGCTGCGTACGTGTATTAAGTACAATTGGGTTTTAAGTATAAGCAATACAATAACGTAACTATGTTATAATGGCGTGTACGTGTACATCTGGATATGGCCATTGTTAATACCGCGTTTATAAATGATGCGCGCCTTCGGCGAGTATTCTCTTTCGTTATTGGAAAATTGCACGTTACACGACGGGTCGTACAGACTGTATGGAAGCTTCGGGATATGATGAGAGAACTGAATAGACGAATTTTTCGGATGCGTGAATTTACCTCCTTTATCGTGACGATGGTCGTCAAGGTCGCCTTGGTTGAGGTTGCTGGTTGATATATTGGAATTCGTGTGTGTTACTGCATCGTGTACTCGATTGTATATTGGTGATTTAAATTTTTTCTGATGAATTGCGATTCCAGCGGAGCATCAGTGTTATTGAAACACCTGTTTTAACTCATATACAATCTGTAAGTATTTAATCATGTATGGAGTTGGAAACGTATGAGAAAGTAAAAAACCCATCAGACTTGGTATCAAGTGTGGCCTATAATTATGAAGAGTTAAGCAAGGTTATTACTAAATCAAAACAAGTCCCAGTTGAAAACTCAGCTCGAGAATGTTCAATTTAGGCCAAAAAGAGTCCTGCAAAGATACTTTCATATCGGAAAAGTTAAATGCCCTCTCTTTTTATACTGAATATACGTGATCTAGTACGCAAAAAATTAATATTAACGCAGACGGGTACACATAGTTATATAACACTAGGCATAGCAACGATATACAACTTACCCAATATAGGACAACATTTCATCGTACGAATATAGATACTATGTCCGCAAAAATTTTCAATTCCCTCCCACAGAGTAGCAGATTTGTATGAAATTAGCTCAAAACCTGGTGAGGGACTCTAGAATCGTCTATATATCCTCACCAAATCAATCTAGAAAGGTCAAACTTTGTACGTGGGGTTAGTTGGTGATCAGAATATGACCTCTTGGATTTGCGTCAAAATGGATACAAAATGGCGGATTATCGAAATTTGAGTAGAACTTGAGGAGCCTCAAATCGGTAAAAATGTAATTATTATGAACTCATATTATTATTGGAGATGAGAAGAATACAGTATTGCCAATTCAGTTCCATACATAATGTTGGAAGAGAGGAGGAGGGGTTTCTGATATTGAAAATGTAGTGGGGATATATAAGATATCCACATTTTTTTTTTCATTGCGGTGTCATATGATGAAATGAGCCTTGGTGATTAACTTATTCTAATTTTAGCTCCTCAAGTGAATTTGGAGGGGAGTTAAAGCAAAAAACGACATTGGGGGGAGGGAATTGGTGGAGCGAATTTCGCGAATCTTCCATGTATCGTCACCTCCTCGACCTAGAAAGGTTAGAGGTCGTCTGTGGGGTTGGTTGATGGTCAGAATATGACCTCTTCAATTTGGGTCAAAATAAATCCAAACTTGCGGATCTTAGCTATTTGAAGATAATTTGAAGAGCCTCAAGTAGTTATAATTTGAAACATATTTTCATATGATTATTGCATGGCAAGAAATACTACATTTCGTTCCTACTCAGGGAAAAGGTAATATGTCCAAAAAATTGCTTTTTGACTTTTTGGTATCATTGGAAAAAGGAGATCGAGCTCTATCGTCTGACGTCATTCCCATCCCTGAAAAACCCATACCTTATGAAATAATACCTTGAGAAAGAAGGTAGTATGTCCGTAGCTCGCTCCTAAATTACACTGAGCAAAAAAGTTGTATGTCCAACATGTTGATGTCTAAAAAACCGCAGAAGTTGAGTGTCTTTAGTGATTCTTTTTAAATTGAAGATACTTAATAATATGTCAAGCGGAAAGAATTGTCTCAATCAATACAGTAGTCAAATATCAAAAGAATAAGATTTTAATGATACCCCCCACCATATTCCATTTTGCGGTGAAAGAGCGTTCATTTTAATTTTATTTTGTCAATATCTCGAAAACTTGTTTTTGTGACATATTACCTTTTCGCTGAGTAGGAGCGATTTGTTTTAAGCCTAACTTCTTAAATGGTTTTGGAAAGATAAGGTTTGGGGTTTTAGACTTGGTATTGGATGTGGCTTGTTTAGCAATATTATTCATAAACTTGAAGACATGGAAAACTTCGATTTATAAAGAATCTACTCAGTTATTTTGAATAAAATTAATTTTGTAATTTTTTCAAAAAATTTTTACACTTCGTGAAGATAGACGCTGGAGTTCGAGGCCCCTTTTCTTTTCGCACCCTCCAAAATGATACCTGAAGAAGCCCCAGTTAAAAACTCAATGGTTGCTTAGTTTTTTTCTCTTCTTACTCTCCTCTCTCTCTACTTTTCCCTCATCCTTTCTCGCTTGCATCACAACTAATGTGAAATAAAATTGATTTAAAAATAATTCCAATGATATTTTTGAATGTGTATCTCATCAGGTATATTATTTTCCTTTTTTCGAATTTAAATAAATTACAAGAAATGAGGCAGTTAAAAACGCCACCAAAAAAAAAAAAAAAAAAAAAAACGACAAAAAGTAGTTTAATCAACATTTTCTTCTTCATACTTTCCATTTCTTACGAATGTCGTTCCTCGCATCAATTCATATTCTTTGAAATTGAATGTAAATCGTGTTCAGGAACACGGATAATACTATTATAATTGTATGAACTAAGCTTCATGATACTTGATATATCCATTAAGCCGGATAAAAAACTTGTAACCTCAATGGACCACCAATGTGAGTGTGTGCGTTCGATTACGAAAATTAATATTAATGAGTCTCAGATTAAAAAAAAAACGTAAGCAGCCATGCCGCATTACTGGAGCTGAGTTTTTAACTGGGGCTTGTTTTGATTTAGTAATAACCATGCTCAACCGTTCATCACTACAGGCCACACCCAATACCAAGTCTGAAAACCCCTACCCTATCCTTTCCAAAAACACTTAAGAACTTGAATTTGGCACAAATGTAGTATTTCTTGCCAAGAAATAATCATGCGAACACATATTTCTCAAATTATAACTATTTGAGGGTCCTCAAATTATCTTCAAATCTTGATAATCCGCCATTTTGGATTCATTTTGACTCAAATTTAAGGGATTATATTCTGGTCATAAACTAACCCTACACACAAAGTTTGACCATTCTAGGCCGATTTGGTGATGAGATATGGAAGATTCATGAAATTTCCTGCAGCAATTTCCCCTCCAAAAGCCGTTTTTTGCTCTAACTCCCCTCCAAAATCACTGAGGAAGCTAAAATCAAAATACGTTTGTCACTTGGGCTCATTTTATCATATGACACAGCAATAAAAAATTTTCGACCCCTCCTGTACCCCCACCACTATTTTAGGTTGATAACCCCGCCTTCCCCCCTCCAACATCATGTATGGAAGTGAATTCGGGATATAGTATACAACTTATCCCAATAACCATATGAATTCATATTAATTACATTTTTACCAACTTGAGGCTCCTCAAGCTCTACTCAAAATTTTGATAATCCGCCATTTTGAATCCATTTTGATCCAAATTCAAGAGGTCATATTGTGGTCACCAACTAACCTCACACACAAAATTTGACCTCTTTAACTTGATTTGGTGGGAGATATGGAAGATTCAAGAAATTTCATGACTCAAAACTTCCTCAAAAAGCCGTTTTTTGATCTAACTCCTCTCAATATGCACTTAGGAAGCTGAAATTTGGATATGTTAGTATCCGTGACTCACTCTTTCATATGAAATCAAAAACGAAAAATTTGAGCTATTTGCCCCTTCTCCAGCCCCCTCAAAATTTGAGTGATCCGCCATTTTGAAATTTATCGAAAAAACAAAAAAACTATTTTTGCGTATTTGCAAGAAGAGTTCCTCACCGAATTTTGAGCGAATTTTATCCACACCCGCCTGCGCAAGGCGAGTGACACAAAAAACGCAATTTTCTCAAAAACAGGTTTTTGCTAACTCGCCTCAAAATGCACTTAGGAAGCTGAAATTTAAATATGTTGGTGTCCGTGACTCACTCTTTCATATGAGATCAAAAACGAAAAATTTGAGCTATTTGCCTCTTCTCCAGCCCCCCTCAAAATTTGAGTGATCCGCCATTTTGAAAGTTTTCGAAAAAACAAAAAAAATACTTCTGCGCATTTTCAAGAAGAGTTCCTCACCAAATTTTGAGCGAATTTTATGAATACTCGCCGGCGCTACGCGTGGGGGAAAAAATATATATACCAAAAAGTTGGACATTTGCCAGATGATTACAAATGGTCTGAAACGCAAAGATTTGAAGACCCCACCCTCCCCCGACCTTCCCTTCCCAAATCAGGTAGGCTGTAATAGCTATCGTTTTGTTAAAAACTCAGCTAAAAATGCAAGGGTATGATAATGATTTTTGATATATTGTTGTTATTGCCGTCTTATAATTTTTTTTCCATTTTTGTATTTATCAACGTTCTTACTAAAGGCATGGTTGTAATAATTTTCTCTCGTAAGGTTTTCCACGACGCAATCGTACGCCCCTGTGCCTAGAATGCACGACGCGTATCCGATATTTTAGTAGATATCTCGCCTTCGGCCACCCATTGTGCGTGCGAACGTTTTGTACACTTTTTATTATTCATTTCTCACGCGGAAATAAAGCCGTGTTGCGGCCGGAGATTAAAAGAAGACGGTACCTATTCCAGATGTGAACGCGTTTACGCGAGTCACTCGACGAGGTAATAATTAGACTCGGCGTACGTACGATTTGAAATATCGTCGACGTAGTATTTCGGTTTCGGGCGACTTTAAATCTCGACAAATCGTTAAGTGACGCGCTGACGTGCGCGTAATTTAGGCGTCGAAAGAGGGAGCTCGAAAACGCGTAGAACCCGGTACCGGAGGCGTAGAGTGCATTTAATCTGATTTCGACGTATAAGTATACATACACGTACAGGGTTCTTGTTGTATTTTTTGTTACGCGTGTACGCATTACGAAACCTTGGAAGGGACTGGCGGCGAAATTCCAACGCCGCGGTTTCGCCAATTATAAGGCTTCGTCGGTGAAACCTTCGAATTTTTTTTCGTCAGTGCTTCGCGTGCTTTTTAGTACATGCGTGCGTGGGTATACGCGCGTATTAAAAGTTACGCGGTACATAGTTTGGAATGCTTATTGGTATACTCGTTTAGTATAATATGGCGTAAATGGCTTTCGCCATTATAGTCTACGTAAAGTTTTAAGATGCCGAGCCGAGCGAATGATTAATGGCCGATGTCGGGTCCGCTAAGGATACCATATCGTATGGCGTTTTGCGCGCACTGAACGCCGCGTGGGGTTAATCGTGTTTTTTTAATGCACCAGACGAAGACGAGTTTAGTTGTCTCTGCGGAAAGCGCCTTTTTTATGACTCATTATTTTCAGACTCTCGAGGGTAATTGAGTGTGGAAACATTTGTAGTGGTCTGCTTTCTGTAGTCCAACGATCGACTTTCGTCCAGTACTGTTGGGAAACGAGAATTTATCGCGTACAAAATGTATTCTTTCCTCTCCATTTGATTCCATTTTGAGGTAAGGTCTACGGATACTTTTGAAGTGATATGGAAAACTCGCAATTTTTAATAATGCTCTAGCTTCTGTTGAATAATTTCCTTATTCTCGAACTCTAGTCTACGTCGACTTCACTCGAGGCCGCCTTCGAAAATTTGTACGATTTTAATTCAAAGGCTGATATAAAATATTTATTGCTAAACAACGTATTGAAAGTCTTCATTCATTCCTCCGGGGCTCGTATCCTTATTGGAGGGAGTTGAAGGCTAAAATCACCATGATTGATAATTATGGCTTCTTGCGTGAAAATATCTTCGTGAAAAATGTTCTTCTTTTAATTAAATGTGAAATATAAACGTAAGCAGCCATACAGCAATACTGGAGCTGAGTTTTTGATGAGACCTGCAGATAATGTCGGTAATCTCTTTACATTCACATAGGAATATCATATGAGACAAGATTTCTTACAAAACTTACTTCTTTGCTTTGTTTATTCCCTGTTTTGTCTTCATCCTACGTGATAGGAAGACGTGAAATTTTTCTGGCAGCAGGTAATGTAAGGTTAAAAAGAAAAAAAAAGGGAAAGATGAAATTTCAAAATTTGCGACCATTATACATGTATTTGTATGTTATGGTATTCGGTGGCGCCAATTGGGAATTATACTTACAACATCGTACAAATTTTCGATTTTTCGACATTTATAATTACGTATGTATGCACTATGTCGTGTCGGATCGATGTTTGGGGGGCGGGGGGGTTCAGTTCCATAAAGTCAAGTAAGAAAGAGAGTAAATTGTTTAAAATTATCAAAAAGTTGATAAGTACCAAAAAAATGTTGGGGTTATTTCGCTCGTTGTATTTTTAATTTAAAAAACATCTGAAAAAAGCTCTTGGGGGTTAGACACCCAACCCCAAACCCTTCCCCTCCCTCTATAACCGGATATGTACGTATTGGTTTTCGAGAACTACCATTTTTCGATGAGAGCCTTTCCCCAGTTCTCTTCCAAATTCATTAAAAAATTACCCCTTTATCGTATTTCAGCCATTTGAGACCTCTTCCAAATTCATTGAAAAATTACCCCTTTATCATATTTCAGCCATTTGAGACTTCTCAATTTTTCCTTTGATATTGAGCATCCGCCATTTTGGATCCATTTATTGATGAAAATTTCATTTTTTTGGCTAAAAAATTTAAAAATTTTCCAGTTAAATTTTTAGCTGAGTTTTCAATTAAAAGGAGAGCTGTCACAGCTTACCTACCTAATTTTGGGTGGGGGGAAGGAGGGTCGACAAATCTTTGCGTTTCAGATCATTTATAATCATCTGGTAAATGTCCAACTTTTTGGTATGCATATTTTTTTTTTCGTTGCGTTGGGCGATATTCATGAATTTCGGTCAAAATTTGGTGAGAGACTCATCTTGAAAATGCGAAAAAGGTACATTTTTGTTTTTTCTATATACTTCAAAACGAGGAATCATTGAAATTTTGAGTGAAGCTCGAGGAAAGGCTGATAGCTGAATATTTTCATTTTTAATGTTATATGAAAAATTGAGTCATGGACACTAACATATACAAATTTCAGCTTCCTAAGGGCATTTGGAAGGGAGTTAGAGCAGGAAATGGCTTTTTGAGGAAGTTTTGAGTCGTGAAATTTCTTGAATCTTTTATTTGAAACTAGAACTGTTTGACAGAACGCAAACATCTCATTTGAAAGCAAATTTTATGCCTAATACAATACTGTAGTGTGCAGTTACTCATTTCGAAAAATATTCCATCAAAACTACAAAATTTATTTCGAAAAAAAAAGAACGAAAAAATACACAATTTTATAGTAAAAAAAAAAAAAAAGAAAGAAAAAAATGGTAAACTTTAACGCTACAGTTAACCAACTTTCCGCGAGGGGCGCGACTGCATTAGTCGTTTTGATGTGATTCTGATGATTCAGATTTCAATGTATGGAGTAAAAAATTAATATTTTTCGGTAATAATGAAAATTTTTTTCATTCAAATTTGAAACTTCGATCATTCTGATTTTCTTCCATTCCCTCCCCCTCCTCCTCCTTTACGCCATTGAGTTTCGCTCATAAACGCCAGGCTTGATTTTTATGCATCATCATTCTTGTCATTAATTCATTATCCGTTGAGAATCCAAAATTCGCGCTTTTTTAGCTCACACCTTTGTGTGCCTGTACAAAATAGGCAATTTCAATTTTGATTACACGACGAATTAATGTAAGTCGAAGAAATTTAGCTAATTCGCTACTCCCATCGTCGACACGCTGTATCTCCGAAAAGTTTGATTCTTGCCCTCTACGAAGTCGGAGTCTCGTTGTTCTCGATTGTTATTTGTTTTTTGTTTCTGTTTGAAAGAGAGAGAAAAAAAAAGTTCTACGTGTAGAGCCGCGTTATCGCATATACATTTACTCGAGCGTAAAACCCGTTTCAACGTTATTCGCGATAGTCGCGTAGGAATGACGATCTGCACGGCTGCGAAAGGGAAGGACGGGTAACTCGTCTGCGTAGGATATTCGCATTCGGCGATTTTTCTTCATATGGTCGTATTCGCGTGTGGTAGAGTACGCGGCCGTCTCGAATTACGTAACGATGCTGAGATCATGCTATAGATGTCGAACGAAGCACGAGGCTGAATGAGGTAAAACGTACAACTTTTCAACTCCTCGGTTTGCTTGCATACTCCCAATTACGAATTTAACCAGGCAAAGGTCGTTGAGTGTGTTAGTAGTAAGAAAGTAATTTTTACTGGTCCCCTTCTGAAGAAAATAAAACATTTGGGGATAGTTTCGCTGATTTTTAAGCTTGTTTGACAATTTTCTATGATATTTTCGAACAAGTGTAGATTTTTTCATTAGAAAGCACGTAACTGTGTAAGGAGCACACATATGTATGATATTAGGTAAAGAGCCTGCTTAGAGCTCCATGGGAAATACTACGAGATTTTTTGTCAAGTCTACTCGAAAATTGTACAAAAGTAATGAAATTCATGATCTGTGTGTCCGATTGTTTTATAGTTAGTAATATGTAGTATTCAAAAACATGAAATGAAATAAGATTTATTTCAGTGAAAATCTGAACAGAAATATGAAAAAAAAATTAAATAAAAATACGTCATATAAAAAACACAAAATAAAAAAATAAAATATTGAAATCAAAATCATTGGAATCACAACAAAACAACCAATGCAGTCGTGCTCCTCGCGGAAAGTCTGTGAACTACAATGTTAAAGTTTACTATATTTTTCATGATATATACATGCCAGAACTTCTGTCTCTGGTGTATAATTTTAAGCTCTATTCAATGCCATAATCGTCGTTCCGATATAAGAAATTTATATTGGAATTTTTTCGGTGTTTTCCTCGAAAAACCGTAACAAATGTATGATTTTCAAATGTTGAAAATTTTTAGCTCTTCCTCATATCATCAAGATAGATAGCGTAGTCGCAGTTTCAATTGAACGATTTTTTTGATTTTTCTTTGCGATTAAAAATGGCAAAAAATGGCTCTTATACGCTCATAAATCCGTTATTAATGATCGGAAAAATTTGGAAATTTTTTAGTATACGTAACTTTTGAGTTTTTTTTTAGCTGAGTTTTTAATAAAAATGATAGCTATTACAGCCTACCTGATTCGGGAAGGGAAGGTCGGGGAGGGTGGGGTCCTCAAATCTTTGCGTTTCAGACCATTTGTAATCATCTGGCAAATGTCCAACTTTTTGGTATATATATTTTTTTCCCCCACGCATAGCGCCGGCGAGTATTCATAAAATTCGCTCAAAATTCGGTAAGGAACTCTTCTTGAAACTACGCAAAAATGCTTTTATTGTTTTTTCGAAAAATTTCAAAATGGCGGATCACTCAAATTTTGAAGGAAGCTGGAGAAGGGGCAAATAGCTCAAATTTTTCGTTTTTGATCTCATATGAAAGAGTGAGTCACGGACACCAACATATTAAATTTCAGCTTCCTAAGTGCATTTTGAGGAGAGTTAGCAAAAACCTGTTTTTGAGGAAATTTCGTTTTTTGTGTCACTCGCCTTGCGCAGGCGGGTGTGGATAAAATTCGCTCAAAATTCGGTGAGGAACTCTTCTTGAAAATACGCAAAATAGTTTTTTTGTTTTTTCGATAAATTTCAAAATGGCGGATCACTCAAATTTTGAGGGGGGCTGGAGAAGGGGCAAATAGCTCAAATTTTTCGTTTTTGATTTCATATGAAAGAGTGAGTCACGGATACTAACATATCCAAATTTCAGCTTCCTAAGTGCATATTGAGAGGAGTTAGATCAAAAAACGGCTTTTTGAGGAAGTTTTGAGTCATGAAATTTCTTGAATCTTCCATATCTCCCCACCAAATCAAGTTAAAGAGGTCAAATTTTGTGTGTGAGGTTAGTTGGTGACCACAATATGACCTCTTGAATTTGGATCAAAATGGATCTAAAATGGCGGATTATCAAAATTTTGAGTAGAGCTTGAGGAGCCTCAAGTTGGTAAAAATGTAATTAATATGAATTCATATGGTTATTGGGGATAAGTTGTATACTATATCCCGAATTCACTTCCATACATGATGTTGGAGGGGGAAGGCGGGGTTATCAACCTAAAATAGTGGTGGGGGTACAGGAGGGGTCGAAAATTTTTTATTGCTGTGTCATATGATAAAATGAGCCCAAGTGACAAACGTATTTTGATTTTAGCTTCCTCAGTGATTTTGGAGGGGAGTTAGAGCAAAAAACGGCTTTTGGAGGGGAAATTGCTGCAGGAAATTTCATGAATCTTCCATATCTCATCACCAAATCGGCCTAGAATGGTCAAACTTTGTGTGTAGGATTAGTTTGTGACCAGAATATAACCTCTTAAATTTGAGTCAAAATGGATCCAAAATGGCGGATTATCAAGATTTGAAGATAATTTGAGGACCCTCAAATAGTTATAATTTGAGAAATATGTGTTCACATGATTATTTTATGGCAAGAAATACTACATTTGTGCCGAATTCAAGTTCTTAAGTGTTTTTGGAAAGGTTAAGGTAGGGGTTTTTAGACTTTGTATTGGGTGTGGCCTGTAGTCATAAACGGTTAAGCAAGGTTATTACCAAATCAGAACAAGCTCCAGTTAAAAACTCAGCTCCAGTAATGCGGCATGGCTGCTTACGTTTTTTTTTTTCACTTTTCTAATTTTCATGTCGAACCTTGTGTTGAAAGTATTTTTTGTATTTTGTAAATAAGCATAAATCGGCTAAAACTTTATTCCTTTTCCCTCACATTGGAAATGTCACTTCGTTGGTTTGACCATGGAAGCCAAGTTTTTTAGTACCTCTCTGTTACATCATTGTAGAAAACTTTTCAAGAACAACACGCGAGCACCTGGCTTGATATACGTCGAGTAGTGTTATTTATTCAGCTAAAATCGCGTTTTGGGACCACTGTAGGTCGCGTCTTATTGGCACTAAATGTTCAAAGTTGAAAATTTCAACGTAATGAATTTTTACGATCGAACGTTACGAATACCTTTGACCGGTATCGGCGTGTGGCTGGAATAATAAATAGAGCAGCTGGGTGAAAGGTAAAATAAAGAAATTAAGGATCGGAATTTTTCCTCGCTACGGGTTTAAAATAATAAAAGAAATCGGCTCTTTTATCGTATCGGTATTTACGATTTCCAAGTCAAAGGGTTCCAATGTTGGACCACATCAGTTTTATCGTAATCGGTTTTCTTCAAACGAGCAATTTCTAAAATTTACATCTTCCATTCATCGTAAAGAATTTTCTCCCCTTCATATTAAAACACTCAGACGCGAAACCGTGTAACCATCGGATGCATCTTCAGAGTTGAGACGGCCTTGAGGTAATCATTTATATAGGTCGTATTCGGTTATTACCATTTGGTAGCGGGAAGATGATGGTTATGAATGGTATAGGCTGCTCGACGGTACAATGTACATATAAACGTCGACGAGTTCAAATCGCTTAACCCAGTCTATCGTTTGGGTTCGGATAATTATATCGTTGCCGTAGTCTCGCCCAGCACCATTATTACACCTGACGAAACAATCGCGTTTAATTTTTAAAAATGGGCGCGCTTAGCCAAGTTCCTACTCGAGAATTACGTTGTTATCGAGATGTCTGCATTGTGCAGTTGATGAGTATTGTGTTGCGGATACGGTCTGCGGTGTTTATTATGTAATAGGTATCTGGATTTCATTTGTTTTATATGGCGTGCACATTTGTACGTGTTTATCTATATCCAATACTGGCCTGAATGAAAACACGAAATAGTAAGCAGCCGTGTCATAATTTGAAGTTGAGTTTTTTATAGAGGTTCGTTTAGATGTATAGATACATCTTTACACCCACATTTAGTAAAGAGCACGATAAGCCCTCCTCTCTTCCTATACCATGGATTTATTTGAGATATAGTATACTTCTCGTACTTAGTAATCGCTGGAGTCTATATTAATCACATTTCGGTCCTTTGAGGCTTCTCTAGTCTTCCTTAAATTATGTGTATCCGCTATTTCGGCTCTATTTAAATTCAAATTCAAGGGGTCATATCCTGGTATCCAGTTCATCTTACATGTGAAGTTTGACCTATTTAGGTGGATTTGATGAGGCGATTTGGAAGATTCGAGAAATTTCGCGTTTTTAAATCTCCTTAAGAAGTCGTTTTTGGCTCTCACTCACCTTCATACTTACTTGGAAAGGTGAAATGTTGAAAAGTTGGTTTCGTCAACTTACTCTGTGATACGAAATCACAATCATTAACTTTTAGCTCTATAAGACCCCTTCACATCCTTTCAAAATTTGAGTAAAACTCAAATTCGAGTCGAATCAAAAATGCGAAAAAAGTTGTTCGGTACTTTCATGAGAAAATGCCTTCATTAAACTTTCAACGATGTCTATACATATATATTATATTTTTCAAGAGCTTTAGCTTTTTAAAGAATTCCTCAAAATTTTGTTTTCACTTGAATCTCCTCATATTCCACTTGAGAGATTCCAGTTTCGACAAATTTAATAGCAGCTATTTACTTTACAATGTGAGATCATACTCGGAACTTTTGAGTCCATGCAGCCCCTTTCTTTCCCTTCAAAATTTGAGTGAAACTTCATTTTGAGTCGACTCAAAAATTTGAAAAAATCAATTCTAAGGTATTTTCATAAGGGCTTCAAGAAATTCTCAACGATTTCTAAGCATATTCACTCATGTCCTTCGATGCAGGGAAAAGTGCACATTCATATGTATAGGGTGTTTCGTAAGTGCATGACATGAATAAGGATGCCTATAGGTCAGACATTGTACATCAGTGTAATGATGGTTTACCTGCTCCAAGTGATGAAGGGGCAAAAATATAAAATTTTGAAAAGTATTTCTTCGTCTTGATGGTAAGTAACTTCGAAAATTTTCATCTCATCTTTAAGTGAAAATTGGGATGTGGAATTTTAATAAAATTTAAATTTAAAAAACTAAAAAATGAAATAAAATATTCAGTAAAAATGGAATGATAATATTCAATTCAATAAATACAAACTTTATTTAAAATGAAAAATAGATTAATAAAAAAAGAAAAATAATATTGTTTATTAATAAATTTAAAAAATAAAAATTTAATTTAATGTTTAAAAATAAATTTAACTAAAAAAGAAGATATTAAATTAGTTTTTATAATTTTGTTTTTTGTAATTTTAATCTTAAATAAATTTACAATTTATTATTATTTTATATTTAATAATTTTTAGTAATTTTGTTTGTGCTGAAATGTCAAGAATATTGAATAATATAAAAAAATGGTAAGTTCGGAGAGGGTAGTTGATGAGATATGAGGATATTAGTAACGAAAAATTCGATAAAAAAGTTTTTTAGTTCTACGTGAATAAGTCTAGAATTTGCCTTATCAAGACACCCTTTAAAAAAATTTTTAATGATAAGAAATGTATTCCCTATAAAATCAGGCAGGTGAGCTACATTACTTTGATATCGAAATAAAATATTCGAAATTAATTGATTTTTTTGTTTTTAGTAAGAAATTAATTTTGAAGACTTTTATCTAAAAAACTATCAGTGATGAAAATAGAGGGTCGTTTCCAAAATGTGAGGCATAAGATGAGATTTTATGAACAAAATAATGTTGGAATAGGGAGAGGGGTGTTTAGTGAGAAGATATAAAACTTCTTACACCAGTGAAGTATAGGCTGTAATAGCTGTCATTTCTGTTGGAAATTCAGCTAATGAGCTTTGCGTAGGTTTGCCTACGTTATGGCTTTATAATTGATGAGCTTGTAGGTAAGGAATACGAGTAATGGGTAATTCTTGTATTCAAAATTTCAAATAGTTAACACATTTTTAACTGAGTTTTTAACTAAAAAACGACAGCTATTACAGCCTACCTGATTTTGGAGGGGAAGGTGGGGGAGGGTGGGGTCTTCAAATCTTTGCGTTTCAGACCATTTGTAATCATCTAGCAAATGTCCAACTATTTGGTATATATATATTTCCCCCCACGCATAGCGCCGGTGAGTATTCATAAAATTCGCTCAAAATTCGGTAAGGAACTCTTCTTGAAAATACGCAAAAATACTTTTTTTGTTTTTTCGAAAAATTTCAAAATGGCGGATCACTCAAATTTTGAGGGGGCTGGAGAAGGGGCAAATAGCTCAAATTTTTCGTTTTTGATTTCATATGAAAGAGTGAGTCACGGATACTAACATATCCAAATTTCAGCTTCTAAGTGCATATTGAGAGGAGTTAGATCAAAAAACGGCTTTTTGAGGAAGTTTTGAGTCATGAAATTTCTTGAATCTTCCATATCTCCCCACCAAATCAAGTTAAAGAGGTCAAATTTTGTGTGTGAGGTTAGTTGGTGACCACAATATGACCTCTTGAATTTGGATCAAAATGGATCAAAATGGCGGATTATCAAAATTTTGAGTAGAGCTTGAGGAGCCTCAAGTTGGTAAAAATGTAATTAATATGAATTCATATGGTTATTGGGATAAGTTGTATACTATATCCCGAATTCACTTCCATACATGATGTTGGAGGGGGAAGGCGGGGTTATCAACCTAAAATAGTGGTGGGGGTACAGGAGGGGTCGAAAATTTTTTATTGCTGTGTCATATGATAAAATGAGCCCAAGTGACAAACGTATTTTGATTTTAGCTTCCTCAGTGATTTTGGAGGGGAGTTAGAGCAAAAAACGGCTTTTGGAGGGGAAATTGCTGCAGGAAATTTCATGAATCTTCCATATCTCATCACCAAATCGGCCTAGAATGGTCAAACTTTGTGTGTAGGATTAGTTTGTGACCAGAATATAACCTCTTAAATTTGAGTCAAAATGGATCCAAAATGGCGGATTATCAAGATTTGAAGATAATTTGAGGACCCTCAAATAGTTATAATTTGAGAAATATGTGTTCACACGATTATTTTATGGCAAGAAATACTACATTTGTGCCAAATTCAAGTTCTTAAGTGTTTTTGGAAAGGATAAGGTAGGGGTTTTCAGACTTTGTATTGGGTGTGGCCTGTAGTCATAAACGGTTAAGCAAGGTTATTACCAAATCAAAACAAGCTCCAGTTAAAAACTCAGCTCCAGTAATGCAGCATGGCTGCTTATTATAATACCGAATGGCTCTATGATCAGTATATGGACGCTAGCACGATTTGTTATCGAATTGAAGCTACGTAATTTGGAGTTTCCCATTAACCACTCGCATTGGGATTTTACTACATACATCTCGTGTAGTATATTACCCGTAATACTTTCGGAGTAACGTTCTACTGTATTCGATTTTCGCGCATAAATTACACGAGGCAGCTTCTAGCTAATTTGTTATAGTATAGCTACGATGAACGCGAAACCTATCGCGGAAACCTTGAAGTCTCATTAACGTATATTACTAAGTATATCAGTCGTGTCTAGTCTTCGCTCTTATATATTTAATTTTTTTTTCTCGTAGTAGTAGATAATTGTGTCGGAAAATAGGTCACAAGAGGGAGCATTTTTTTATATGCGCGTAGGTTTTCACGCGTCTGCCTACCTGCTATTCTAGTATTTATACGATTATTCGGTGTACCGAACAGTATACATTGTGTATAACAGAACCCTAAAGGGTTATCCGGTCTCATGTGTACAACGTGTACTATATACGGTGATAAGTATTTTAATTATAACATCGCATCAAGTGCCTTATTGTGAGCACGTTGACTTCCGTCCGCCAGCGTATGAGTGGAAAAAGCTGAGCGTTAGTGTTATCTTATCTGCCTAGTGGTTTCCGAATGTTTCGCGAACAGTCGCAGCGTTTATGTTGTAATTAGGATGGTTTAATTATTCGAATGGAAGAGTATTTGCATATAATGGGTTGAGTAACTTTTTTTCACGACGGAAAGGAAAGTTATTGCGAGCAAAATAGCAAAATTTTTGTTAGCGTGAAATTATCTTGAAAGTGGATGATTTTTGGGGTACTTATACAGGTTTCGTTTTTTTTTTTCTTTTTTTTTTCTAAATTCAACGTGAATATCATAATTTCTAGGTTAACTATTGTTCTACTTTTTTGAACGAATATTATAAAATAAATATAGATATCAAAGCTTTCCTAATTCGGGAAGAAAATGAGTCTTCGAATCCTTATGCCTTAGATCATTCTCATGTACTCATCCAATCGATTTAGGAAACTTGAACTGTAAAGGTAGGCTTTGTTAGGTAGTATAATATGACTCCTTGAACTTTTTCAAAATAGAAGCGAAGTCCGCTAAAAACTGCTGAATTATAGTTCTTGATTAATTGCTTTTGAAAACTCCATACTAAGTGTCCTATTTAAAAATTGTGTTATTAATTAGGGTGCACCACTTACAACATTTCTTCGGTATCAATCTTTGTACTTGCCTAAGTATCAAAATAAAAAATAGTAAAATGAAATGAAATTGCCTTATCATCCCAACACCTTCTCTTTCACTGCTCAATCGTGGGGCCAAATGGACTTAAGCTCTACATCTCTGAACATACTCCAGTAATCCCAGTCTCACGCAAAGAAATACAGAAATTCTCCTTCTAATTAATTGACTTCAACCACACAACCTAATATAGACTCCTCATTTCCTCCATCTTGTCCACACTATGTGTAAAAGTCTTAGCAATTATACACGCCCAGTATTATAATAAAAGAAATCATCGCGTAGTTCATGTCAGCTTACTAATTTTTTTATTTCGATACCTGAGTAAATACGAGTATATGAAGGTACCTATCTCATGTGGTAAGGGGTTCATTTGAATTATTTTAGCAATTTTGAAAGATGGCACTTGATAGACACTTTCGAAAGTTACCTATTTATGAAAAACTAAACAAATCAGGTGGTTTAGCACATGTTTTTTTGATGACTATAGATGATCAGCAAATTTTTGTCAGTGAACTTTATCAAATTTTTGATCCAGACCTTTTTCTATGGATATTTTGAAAACTATTTCCTCTCTTTCCCCTTCCATATTTACCACTTTTTAGCCTGTCGCAGGTGATATAGAGAATCTAGTTCACTGTACCATAATATTGCAATAAAACAAACGCACCAGGTGGAACCCACTTTACTTTTTATTGGTGGCCTCATATGTAATGGAAAAAAGTTACGTTTTTTGAAATTTCTCGTTCAGTCATCAGACAGTGCTTTAAAATTAGAGCAAAAAAATTTAAATAAACTTTTTGCCTACGTGCAAAATTGAAGGAGAAATAGCTGGTTAGAAATTTAAAATCTGCGTAACTCCTTCAGTTTCATAGATAGACAAAAATTGTATTTCACATTTTTATTCTACTCCTCAAGTATTATTTATTTTGTGAAATTTTTTTTCAATAACGCAATTTTATTTAATGAAATTGCATGACCTTACATATTTTTATCAACCAAAAAAAAAAAAATTGAATGAGTTTCAGAAATTTTATATAAAATGGATAGTACTTGTAAAAGGCGACAAAAAAGTCATCCGCAAAAATTGACTCTCTGTGATATTTGAGTGTGTTCAAATTTTTGGATCCCCTTAGCCCCCCTCCCTTTACGGAGAAACACAATTTTTAAATATGACCTTCTTGCTGCTTTTTAATGAGTATTGTTAAAAACTTGTCATTCGTTTTAAAAGTAGGTGTATCCTAGCCCCTTCAATATTTTGAGTAGGCAAATAACATAATAGTCGACTAGGTATGTAGCACCCGATGAAACAAAACATTTCGCCAAACACCGTGTATCGACAGTAAATGTAATACCCAAATTTTATATTCAATTTTCACGTGAAATGTGATTTATAATCTTAAATTGGCGCGAGAAATCATAAATTCGTTGCTGGAAATTTGTATTTTTCTAAAATATTGAGAAAAAAAAACAACAACGCAAATTAATATACGCGTCGATTTTCCGCTCAACGACACCTGGATACGGTTTTGAATAATGGCGTCGCAACGCATCGATGATTTCTCAATTTTTCACACCGCTATAATAAAGCTTTGCGAGTATAAATAGGCAAACAAGAGAATCACAAAGGCGCCAATTTCGTCGTCTCGTTCCCAACCAAAAATCACCCTTGCCTCGCACCCTGTGTACGTGGCCTTATACATGCGCAATTTAAAGTTCATCCTGCCGATGCGAAGAATCAATAGAAAATGCGCGTTGAGTCATGTATACTCCTTTCTCCGTCGGCGCCGTCGAGTGTTTTGAAAAGGGGTGATGTTGTTTCTGCGGATATGGCCATGTCGTCGTATTTTGCGTCGTTATAATAACCATTTTGATGGTCGACCATGTAAGCTTTCGAAGATTACATCGATGATCGAATTTCCTTTATACGAATCGTATACGGACGAGAGTTTATAGGGGTTAAATTTTAAAAAGCTCCGAAATTACCTTCGGACACGCTAATTTTATGAGCTTACGAAGTTTCGTCGCGTCGCACCGTTCTATGAAATGAGCGTTTAATTCGTCGACACGGCCGATTAACCGATAAGACGCCCGTAACGCGACGTGATCAGATGTAGGCGCCATCGTTTGTCATCGTTGGTAGTTATAGACTTACGCGACATCATATCGACTAGGAGGCGCGCAACAATTGTTTTATATTGAATAAGTGAATCTTCGGCGAATGAGAA
Organism: Phenacoccus solenopsis; assembly: GCA_009761765.1. Classification (NCBI taxonomy): domain Eukaryota; kingdom Metazoa; phylum Arthropoda; class Insecta; order Hemiptera; family Pseudococcidae; genus Phenacoccus; species Phenacoccus solenopsis. Next base: position 7,902,396 of record CM019753.1, read on the forward strand.
ATATGACTATTTAAAATTCCAAAATATATCTCATCTTCGTCTTCGCGACCTACGCGTAACGTACGGAAAAAAAAGAGCACGCCCTGGATTTCATTCGACCTACGATTCTAGCCGCGTTGGCCCTTTTCCAATGTCGATAAACCGACGGTAAATTATTGACCTCGCGAAATTTCGAGTTGGCGTGTTCCTCCCCTTCCCCACTCGTTTCGAATTTGCCCGCACAGCGGGATTGTACTTTTCATCACCGCCCAGTAAGATCGAATGCCACCTTAACTGGACAAAAGTCGGAGAATCGAAGTCCTATTGAACGCTGAAAAATATTTAGCTATTTTCTAACAATTTTCCGGAGGGGGGGGGAGACGCACAAAATAATAATACTTCTCATTGACCAACATGATTTTGCCTTCTTGTATCGAAGCGATGACCTTTGATTAAACTTCATAAATTTATTTTCTATTGAGAATCAAATTTTTGTGAGGAACTGATTGTCGATTTTGTGGAGCCTTTTTTTTTTTTTAATCATATTTGTATGCAAGTAAGAATTTTTTCAACTTTCAGATTTCGCTTTTTCTAAAGTCACAAAAATCGCCTGTAGCTAAAAAAATCAACTGTAACATCTTGTGAAGGAAGTGGTGCTTTATCTGTCGATATTAAATTCAAGTGTCAGAACTTGGTGTTTTATAGTGTTAAAGGTTGAAAATCTATGTTTTTTCGACCAAAAAAATTACTCAATTCGTTATATCTACGAGGAGTACATTAATTAATTATGTGAAATTGTACCTTCACAACTGAATTTATTTTTTGCAGAATTTTGACTTTTGAAGGCCTCAGAGGGACCAAATTCGAAAATTTAGGTAATTTTCTAAATCACTATCCAAAAAAAGCGAAGAATTCAAGATATGGAAACTCACCTTTGAGTGAAGCTCATTTTTTGAAAATTTTGATTTTTAGGGCTCTCACAGAGGCTAGACTTGAAAATTGAGATTACATGCAGATTCAGCGAACAAAAAGCGTATTAATTGATATGTGAGTTTGTGTAATTTTTTGAAGCCCCTTTTTTTTTTAATTTGGTTTTTGAGGCTTTCATAGGGGCTAGACTTGAAAATTGAAGTCACATACAAATTTAGCGAACAAAAGAACATCTTAATTGATATATGCGTTTGCCTAATCGATTGATGGCCATTTGCTTGAAATTTTGGTTTTTGAGACCCTCGGAGGGGCTAGACTTGAAAATTGAGGTAACGTGCAAATTCAGCTAACAAAATCATATTTACTAGTATATGAGTTTGCATAATTTATTGAAACACATTTTTTTGAAATTTTGGTTTTTGGACCCCTCATAGGGGCTAGACTTGAAAATTGAGGTCACATTTAAGTTTGCAACAAAAAATATGTCGATTCGCGTATAAGTCTGCGAAATTTATTGTAGCTAATTTTTTTGAGCTTTTTCGTTTTTGGGCCCTTCGAAGGGGCTTGAATGAAAAATTGAGGTAATCGCGAGTCAGGAAACAAAAAACCCTATTTTGTCAATATACTGGTTTGTACAATTGACCGAAGCCCATGTTTTTGAAATTTCTACTTTTTGGGCCCTCGAAGAGGCTAAACTTGAAAAGTAAGGTATCTATCTGTATAAACATCTGAAAAAACAAAGAATTTAATATTATGGTATTGCGCCATTGACTGAAGCCTATTTTGAAATTTTAGTTTTTGGTGCCCTCATAAGAACTAGACTTGAAAATTGAAGCTACATTCAAATTCAGCTAACAGGAAACCATTTATCAATGAATACATGGCTACTACCTTTGATTGAAGCCAACTTTTTTCTAAATTTTGTTTTTAAGGCGCTTGGAAAGGGTAAACTTGTAAGCGGGGCCATTTCCAAATTTGCAAAACAACACCTAACTTGGAGTACAGGTCGCAACATCGACTGGAGTCCATTTTTCGAGATTTCGATTTTTGTGGCCATCAGAGGATGTGAATTTGAAAACTGGAGTCATTTTTGAATTTAGCGAGTCAAGAAAATATTATACAATTTATGAATTATCGAAGCGAATGGCTTCGGCTCGAAGAGAGCTGTGCCCAGGAGCTGGGCTTGATGGCACTTCGGAGATGGTCTTAAAACTAGTTTTGTGAAATTAATTTAAGGAAGTGTACTGTCAAATAAAGCTATTTAATAATAATAATAATAACAATAACAATAATAACAACAATAACAATAACAACAACAATAATAACAACAATAATAATAATTATAATAATAATATGGGCTTATATACAAGAGGCCGGCGAGAACTAGGATTGGCTGCGGAGCAGAAATAATTTTTGGGCAACCATGTTTATTTTTTCTGTTCACATCTAAATTAAAAAAAATATCTCCGTGTATTAAAATAAAAATGAGATCAATTCAATTAAAGTTGTGAAAAAGTTTTAAAACCTAAAATTTAGGTCCCATTCCCCATTGAAGAACGCGAGTGAGGGAGCAGTGAGCCCTTCTTATTTCCATTTCAAAAGGAACTGATAATGCCTAGAATTCTGAGAATTGAACCTTTTCAACTTCCTAAGTCTATTCGATTTGTAATTAAATGGTCTAAGAGTCAATATTTTCGAAAATTGAGCATATTGAAGCTCAAGTTATAATCTCACGCTTCAGCCACTCCTGAAATTTTGAAAGAATTGTTATTTTGAGTCAAAAATGTGGCAAGAATATTTCTACATATTTTTATTGAACATTCTTTGGTCAAATTTTAATCGATTTCCATGCACATTCGCTTGCAATTCGAGTTGGAGTAAACAGTCGCGACAAAATTGTGTTACATTTTGCTCACTCAACATCAAAATGATCGGATGTACTGAGATACGAAGTCGTCTTCTCCGCTCCTCCCTTCCCCTTCCCCCTCACCACCCCTACTCTTCACAAGTACTTTTCTTATTAAAAAATCGTATAAAACGTAATATTGTGAATTCTTCTGCGGGCTATTTCAAAATTCACTTATTTGCCTTCCATAAAATCGAGTTCATGTCAGTACTTGTTGGCTACTAAAAAAAAAAGGTCACCAAAAATGTTAATCTGTAAATGAAAAAAAATTACCGAAAAAACGAAAATTGCCTATTTTATAGCTTTAGCTCAAATCGAAGGCTGCAGATTTCATAATTAGAAACGAAGCAACCGACGATAAATCTGGTAGACGCGCAAACGGAATGAGCGGTCGGACGCGACGCGCCGGTATATTTGGGTTAGCGATACCGTCGAGGGTGTAATTTCGCAATTCGCATTTCTCATTTCTCTCTTCCTAGGGAAGATTTCGTTCGTTTCGTAATTGGAGCCGGTCGAGCGAATGATTTAACCAAAATCGAGTTTCGGGTTAGTCGAACGACGACAGCGTTGGCGTATTTCGTAATTGGTTTACCATTTTTTTCCTATCATTGGGATAACGAATTTTTCTCGACTTCTTCGCTCGACGAATCGAATCGAGTATTTTTTGGCTATTTTAGAATCACGCTACGAAATAACGCCAGAAAAATGTCTCCAAATGGATGAATGGTCGTAAAACGAAGTCGAAAAATTACCATCATTTTACGTGCATGACATTTACGTACATGCGAGTCTTTTTAATGGTGACGAAAAAAATTGTTTTTTTTTCCTTCATATATTCAAGTCGTAAATAGGTGAAAAGAGATCATTAAATGTACGCGAACGTTCATCGTATAGACATAACATTCAGGACGCGACAAGCCGAACGTCGTTATTTGGCAGCCATCAAGACGACGGTAGGGGTTGGTTTAATGCAAACATATGCGCGTACCTTCGTATTAAATGCCACTCGCCAGTTCCCCAAACGCCGAGTAATGACGGAATGCGCGTCGTATAATAGTTCAAGGGAATTTTTAGTAAATTTACCCCCCCCCCTTCCCTCCAATGAGTACATACCAAGGCAGCGATGACGTCATTTAATCATTTCCTATCGCATAGGGATCAGGGCACCCTCGAAGGAACGTAAAAATAATAAAAACAAACCATCGCCGATAGTGGAATCGGCGAAGTGACACGGTGACATTTTGATGGCGTGCTCCGGCGCGTCCACCGGCGTATTTACGTTTACGTTGGATTCTTTTCGAAGTAACGACTAACGAGTTGGCTTTTGAGTCGGTCGTACACTCGGCGTGATTTTTCTCCTTTTGCGTTGTTTATTCGTGCGTTACGTGGTGAGAATGACGACGAGTAGTTTTGCCAACGAGGAGATGAATTTGATCACGTATTCGGCGAATTAGATGCTGTATAGGGTTATCCTAAGGTTTACGCGGATACTCAAGTCTTACGTATTGAGGTATGTTGGATTTTTCACGTTTGGTATTTATTACACGTTATTCGGGGTTTTTAGCAGTTGGGAAGGCTGTGGACACCTGGGGTAGGATTTATGGATTTCTAGAGTTGAACATTTTTCAAAATTTGGTTTCCCTCGAAGAGTAATTTTAGTGAATTAAAAAGTTTTTTAAATTGTGATTTTGTGTGGAAACGATTTGATAATTTTTTTTGAATAATTTTTATTCTAATTTAATATTAAATAATAATTTATTAAAAATTAATTAAAAAATTTTTTTTTATCAATTAATTCAACTTTCTTCCCATAACATTTTTTAGGTTTAAGAGGGATACGTCGTCGATATATTATATGTATATTCTGACTATTTTATCGAAAAAAAAATGAACCGAGTATTTTTATACGTATTTAAAATAATTGGCATTAGGAATGTATAGAAAAAATTGCAAGTTTTTGGTCCCACTACTTTATAACTCGATGGGCTAAAAATTGTGGTATATAAATAATAATTCTCTCAGCAAAAGTTTTTGAGATTAACCCACAATGAAAAGCTGAAGGTGTCTGGAAGTGAAAAGTTGAAAAACATTTTTTATTTCATTTTCAACGCTCTAAAATAATTAGTTATGATTTAAGATATCGTGTAAAGGACATTATTTCAATGATCCAACCATTTTTGAGGAAATGGAGCTTTTTTCTATTTTTTCGAAGTTTTAAACCCTATCTTTTGTATCCTTCATCTGCATTGTCACTATTCACTTTCTTATGACTTGAAGGTATCAAAGGTGTTTAAATTTTCTATATTAAAATTATATAGAAATAAAAAAAAATTCTAATTAAATAAACTAAACAAAAAAAATTTCATAAAAAATATTCCACCTATTAAAAACTGAGTTAGAACAACAAAATAAATTAATTGAATAAAACATGAATTATTGTAGAAAACGCTATAATTTTTTTCAAAATTCAAATCTCCAAAAAAAAAAGTAATAAAGTAATTGAAGTCAAAATAAAAATTATTTCTGCGTATAAAAAATTATAAATCATGGGAATTTCAGCCTGGTAAACACTTGTGCTGATATTGAACAGTTTTACAGCTGAACCAGGGGAAGGCCATTCAGGGCTGTTACAGCCTATACTTAATTGGCCAAAAAGAATAGAAATTAATAATTTATTAATCTCTAAATTTTTATATTTATAAATAATTCAATCATATTTTTATTAATTTTACTCGATATTAATTCATAAAATTTTTATTAAAAGTCTTCAAATCTTCACGTTTTGGATACTATGATCATATGATAAATGTCAAACTATTTCCCCTCTCTCCTTGCCTCCAGTTGTGGCTCCGGAACGAAAATAATTTTTGTGTCTCGTTTATTCAATTTTTTTCAAATCCATTGAAAATTTGAAGAGAAAAAATAGGTGAAAATTGAATAAAATTGGGAAACGTTTTTAAACCTAAAATTTAAATTTTCAGCATTTCTTCGTGACCCATGCTAGAGCATACAGCCCTTCCTGCCCTGCCCTCTCCCTTTCCCTGTTTGAGGGACGTGAAATTCACGAGAGGACACCGGGTAGTATTGTATAAAATTATGATTTATTTAATCATCATAATATTTGAACGTTCACCCCACCCCTCCTTCCAACAAAAACTGCCTATTTATATCATCGATGGAAAACAGCTGAAGAAAAAGCGGCCTTTGAGAGGAAATAAAATCCTTAAATTTTACGCGTCGGACTTATTTCCTCTCTGTATAATTATTTGAAAAGATGAATTTTCCACGTGAAATTGATTAAGGGCTGAAATATGAACCGTTGAATTTGGGTGAAAATGGATCCAAAGTTGTCCATCCTTGAAATCATGGAAGGCTCGAGGAGCTTTAAATGGCTGAAAGTTGATAAATGTAATATCATGTAAAATTTTACCTAAATCCAAATTTTTAAGATATTTTAAAGGAGATGAGTGAGAGTGGGCATGACAACATTATCTGCAAAATAATTGAAACACGCTCTAGTGAAAAATTCAGCTCCAGTTGTGGGACATGGATGCTTACTATTTTTTTTTTTTTTTTTTTAGAAATAAAATCTTTGTAGGAAATATCGCAGTATTCTACTCCGAAAGTTTTTCATTTTGACTTGAAACTTTGATCCCATCTTTAAGAGTTGATATCGATAGGCATGACAAGTGTACCCATACACTGAAAACTGATCCAGCCATATTCCCAGGTTCACGAGTTTCTAATTTCTCTTCAACTCTTCCACTCTACGTCTCTCGTTCTCGCTCTTTCTTACGTGAAATCTCGACATAATTATCGTACAATAATGTCAAAAGTACCGAAAAGTTCAAATAGTGCGCAATTACATAGCATGAAATTTACTCCGCGTACATACACGTATAAATCACACAGCGCACAGCGTATGTACATATAAGTACTTGGAAGATACTCATCTCTTATCATAAATTACACGCGGTTGCCGCGGGTCATATACATGCTGCGGATCGGTAGTCGGGAATATGGATACGCATGAAAAAGTTAACAGACTACTCCGGATTGTAAAAGCGGTTGACGACTATTTACAGTTAAGGTTGCCCCGATGTTGGTATAGTTAACGCGTAAATTGTTTCGTTCGAGAGACGAGTTGATTGGGTTTAATTTAAAATACTTTAGGTTTAGGAAATAGGAAATTCGTCGGGTCGCTCGGGTTCGACGAGTAAATGTAGTTTATCGGGTAGAAGGACGCAAGAAGCGTATTCCTAATCTAATTCGTTGTTTATTTTATTTGTTACAGAATGTGGTGGACTATTACCGGTAATTTCGGTAACATATTGCCGATCGATTGGTCCAAATCGTATTCACGTAAGGTACATATGCCGGCGTTGAATTTGAAACAGCCAAGGGTAAGCGAAAAATTGAGCGTATTTTATGAGTAAAACAGGTGTGTAATAAGATCAGTTGATGGGCCCACCTACTTCGAAACTTTATTGTCCAAAAGTTGTCGCATATAATGTACTTGGTGAGTAATCAGCGCTAGTGTTTGATGATAAACTTCTACAGGAAAACGAATGTGGGCGGATGTCAAAGTGAAATATCAAAAAAATAATATCAAGCTCGTACGGAATACGTAAATATTTTTTCATAGTCTAAAGTCATCCAAGACACTGGGTGAATGGCATTTTTTACTGGTGTAATTTTTGATTGGTCATACGTCACGCGCGTAATGACCAATCATAAGGCTAGAATTTGATAAAATCTTGGCAATTTCATTTCCACCTTTCTAAATAATATTGTTGAATTTTCAGTGAACTATGAAATTCGCTTGTGATTTGAATCATCTAGTTCGTTCATGTTTTTATTTTACGAGTAAGTGCAGGTACTTTACCACATTCCGACTTGCTGATTGGTTGTTACACGCGTGATGTACGACCAATCAGAAAGCGGAACAGTTGCTGTAATTACTCTATAACAGATATTTAATGCACCGAAGTATCAGTAAGCACCATAAAAATTTACGCTGGCATCGGAAAGTTCGAAAACCATTTTTTTCAAATTTTTCTCATTTTTGAATTCCTGTAAAGTTAGAGGCACGAAAGTATCGCAAAAAGAATTTTTTTAGGTTACACTATTACCAGGATTGGGAAAACTCGCGACAGAAGAATTTCAAATCCAAAATTCGTGTTAAAAATTAAGCTAACAAAAAAAATTTGAAAATGATTCTGAACTTTGAAACGTTCTTATTATAGAATTAATTACAAAATTGGAAATAAAACAAGCGAGGTCCGCTGGACCTGGCAATAGGGTTTTTGCTATAATGTCACAGACTACTAATCATTACTTTATAATATGAGCCTGGTAATATTACGTTATCCACGTTACGTAATTTCGGTAACTTACCGAATGGAAGAATGAACATTGACAAATTCATTTTAAAGTCAAACTTAAAGCATAATTATTTTAAATTTTAAGGGTTTGTATAATAAAAACTATACAATTTTCTCGGTCATTTTAATAATAATATTTTTTAATTCAAGTTTTATATTTTGATTTTTTTGTAATAATTTTAATTCAATTTGTTTAATTTAATTTAATTTATTTCATTTCTTATGTCAAAGTTAGTTGAATTTTGATAGGTACATGTTCTATTTTCAAACCTATCTCTTTTCATGTTTTAATTCAACATTTCTAATATTTATTAATGAAGTTGAAGAATTCAAATTTTTTGTTTTCGAATTCGAATGTTTTTCTTTTTTCATTATATTAATGAACTCCAGAAACACAAAATAAGTTGAAAAATAATTGAAGAAATAAGAAACATAGACCAATAATTACGGGTAATTCGATATTTTTCGTTACTACCATTTGTCCGTTAGGTGGCGCAATTGTTTTTTTGATCCTTAAAGATTTGATCTGCGGTCAGAAGACTGAAAAAAGTGATTGCAATAGGGTTTTTGCTTGCTAAAGCAAAAACCCTAAAAAGTAATAAGTTCTATTATAAATCACATGGGCACCTGAACCCAGAACCTGAACACTGATCACCGGATCGGGTAACACGAAAATTTTGGAATTTTGAAATGAAGAATTTGAAAATATAGGATTTCAAATCGAAAATGTGTATTTTGAAATTTTTTGGATTCTGAATCCAGCCCCCCAACCCTGACTATTACTCACAAGGACCGAAAAAAAAATTTCTTCTAGTTAAAAGTGCTCCCCTTTTTAATCCGAGTTATAAAAATGAATTTTACCTCCTGTTTTCAGATTTTAATGTTTTAAGTAATTAAATTTTTCAAGTTTTAATTTGATTTTTTTATTTTAATGATTTTTGAATTATTAAATTACTTTTTTTATTAAATCTTACTAAATTTCATTAAATTTATTTATTTATTTTAAAGAATTTTTTTTCATACGATATAGTTATACTGCATGTTACTTCTGTACAAGTTGACAAGATGCGAACTAAGCACTTTTTGGAATAGGGAAATGATTTTTGTGATTAAATTCATGGCTGAGCATTTTTTGGGGTAGTACTTATTTGGGGATACTATTGAATCTATGTGGCATTCAAAAACATACATTTTTGTCTTTGAAAGTTACCGAATTTGCAAAATAAGATGGACTAAGCACTTTTTGGACTGGTAAATAAAAATAAGGACATTTAGATGTGCTGGATAGTGCGTTTGGAAAAAAAGTTTTCGGCTATCTGACGTCCTACATATGTGAGGAACCAACCTGCCTACTGGAATACACCCATAACTCCTTTTTTTTTTGGACTAAGCACGTTTTAGAAACGCTGTGCCTGTTGTTGGGTCCATACTTCGAGTGTTGATCCCCCTCATCTCGATTCAAAAAAATCAAAATAATAAGTAATAAAATTCATTTTTATTACTCGAATTAAAAGGGAGAGCACTTTTAAGTAAAGTTTTCCCTCCAAAAATTTTCCCCGGCGGTCAGATCCATTTTCAGGGTCCTCAAGTTACGTACATCACAAGTGTTCCAAAGTGAAACAAAGTCAAAAAAACGATTATCGAATTTTGAAAAATAAAAAAAAAGCCTTACTCGCTTAAAATACATTCATTATTGTAAAAATGCCCTTCCTTTACGAAATGCCTTGCATTATAGTTGATCGCTTTGTGCGATTAAAAAATATGTATACATTCCACTAGTGATTCCTAGTATTTTTTCAATTTCCTACTTTGACTTCTCCCCCTTCCCTGACACTTCTATAGGGGTTATTATGGAAACTTTGTGCTGGAAACTAATCATTGTGCTTCATATACCGCAACGTTGAGCAATAGAGTTTCGATGTACGTGAGCCCAAAAAAACAGACTTATTTACACTTCTTCGATAACCTCGTGTATAAGGGTTTATTAATACTTGAGCTGTGTAATTATAGGACGAAAACGTCGAAAAGAACGTACTGGACGATCGCGAAAACGAGAAGGGCGTCAAGTATTCCGATTTAAGCAGCGAAGACGAAGCTATCGCTAACGATCTCGATATGCATTCCTTAATATTATCCGGATTGAATATGGATAACGAACCGGTCAAAACGGCCGAAGAAGTTATCAGAGAAATCGACGATATTATGGAGGTGAGGCGCTCGCTAGTCGATCATTCTGTTTTATTTCAATTACAACTATCGTATAATTTTATTTATGAGTTTTTTCGTTGAATTTATCATCGCTTGTGAAAGATAAGATCTTGAAATAGGGAATGGATGTATTTTTAAGACGAATTAATCCCTTGCCCGCATGTTTCCATCTACACGAATCAACGTGTCCGTGAAACACGTGCAAGTTGAAATGATACGATTTACGTCCATGTCGTGGGCGCGTATAGACACGCTTGTTTTGATTTGCTCGCGGATTACTTAGTTATGTGTGCGTATTCGAGTGGCTTTGTTTTTGTTGTTGAGTAAATTTCCGCTTCTGATGTTTAACTTCGAGGCTTACGGGCGCGTAATACGAATGCAGCGAATTTCTTGAAAATATAAATAAAATATTACGCATCGGATGAGTAAGAACGGTGTTTAGATTTGTCACCGTCAGCGGTACGCTCTTCACAAAATATTTTCATCTTCTTCTTATGTAGGTTTTGGAGACTCGACAGACATTTGCGAAGCCTCGAGCCAGTGTGTAATATGCTCCAGAGTAACAAAATGCTTTCTTAAGGGTGAAGTGTGCTTGAAACGAATCAAAAAAATTGTCTGCTTGATCAAAAATGATTACTTAATATTGTTGTTCTCTTTATTTACGTAAAATAACGTTATATAGTTTTCCTTCATCTTCGCAATAATCAATAAAGCAATTGCAAATTCAAAATTGCAGTAGTCTTTACCGCTTCGATTTTCGAATAGATGAAAAATTATTCATTTTTTTTATTCTTAGTGTAAGTATCTATTAGAATTTAACCTAATGCAAATTACAATTATAGCACTCGCCACGTGACAATATCGATTGATATGTTGACATCATCCAAACATAATTTATACTCATTTTGATTTTTTTCTTCTAATGAATAGTACTCGAATGGAAAAGTTCTGAAAGTAATTTTTGCTTATTTTTAGAATTAAAGGAGCAATGACATAGAAAATTTCAGTGGATTTGAAAAATTTTCTTTCGCAATGTGTAGTTCTTGAGAAGGAAACAGTGCATTCGAAATGGGACTAAAAATGCCCTAACCTCAAACTAATCGTTACATAACGTTTTTTAACTTTTTTTTTTTTTTTGTAGAGGAGGGTCCACTCTATCACATATCTAGAAGCCTCCTCGAGGTTCCCTCCCCCAAAATCAGTTTTTCGCTTTTTGCGGGTCAGGGTTTAACTTTATGGAGAAAACCACCTCTATAGAAGTCGTTCTACGTAAAATTTCCGACAAAAATGGTTATATTTATTTCCTTGGTAAGTCACATGGGGATGGAGTAAAATGGCTTTGAAGATGAGACCTCGCGGTAGCTGAATAAAGAATACGCATATTTGGTGTTTTATGACTGTTTCAAGAGGAATTCATCATACGCTCAATGACATATACGGGTATATTACACCTACAATCAGAACTACCCTTGGCGTGCCCTCCCCTTCCCTCTCACTCAACCATGTATTAATAATCTCATTTGAAAATGTTTCAAAATAGTCGAATTCAGATTTGTATGAAAAGCAGGGTGAAGTGAGAAAAAAAAAACGTGACTTAGATTTTGACCAAATTTGCTGAGTTGCTTTACTTTGAGTGAGAGACCTACCAGAAAATTTAGAGCCTCTTAAGTGAAAGTGGGAGGGGGGAAGAGGTACCTATAGTGCACCTCATTTTCGAAAAAAAAAACTTTTTTTTGTGCTTTTCAGCTAGTCAAAGTGGTGTGAAAAACTCTGTTTTGCACTTAAAAGGTGCAATTTGAGTTTGTAAATCTTCCTGGAGCATCGCCATCCTTCTGAGATCAAAACTCAAAATGCTACATGGGGGTCGAAAAGTAGCAGATCGCGATATTTCAATATTATGAAATTTTCGATGACTCTGCATCAATTATTTTTTATCCCTGCAATTTGATCATTTTTGGCAAAAATTTTACACATTATTTTCAGTATTCCTGTTCCTAGTATTATGCATTACAGGAGAAGAAATTTAAAAACTTGAAAAAAATTCTGCTGACGTCATCAACGTGATGTCGGTAGAAAAAAAACTATTTTTTTTTAATATTTTACTCGCAGTTCATAACATAAGAAAAGATTAATAAAAAAAGTCTAATGAAATTTTTGCCTACCTTCAATATTGAAGGAGAGATAGTGAATTAGAAATTTCAATTCGTTTCAGTTCTTTTCATTTTGGAGGTGGACAAAAATTTTACACCATGTATTCAGTTTTTCTTTTCAATTATTATCCATTACAGGAAAAAAAGAATGGAAACACTTGAAAAAATTCTGCTGACGTCATCATATACGCATATAATTGAGCTGATGGCATCATCTGGAGAAATGTCGTTTTTAAAATGTACCACTTTTCATGTAAAATTTTTGCCTACCTCTAATATTGAAGGAATAGTCAAATTGAGTGTTTCTGCGTGCTGTAGCTACATCCTGGAAATTGTTAAAAATGTTGTCAAATTATCATATATGTTTAGTCCTCCTATCCTTGTTTTACGCATCGTTAGAAAACAAATTGAAGGAACTCAATGATGACGGTTTTTCTATTTTTTATTTTTTTGTTTTTGCATTATTATGTGTAGTGTGTGTAGTATTCAAAAAAAAAATGAGGAAAAAGGTATATAAAATACTTGCTTACTTTCAACATTGAAGGATCCGTGGCAAATACAAAATTTCAATACAGTATAGTTGCTTTCATTTTAGGAATAGGCAAAAATTATTCATTACAAGGAAAAAAATGGGAACTCAATTCTTTCTGCTGACGTCATCAATTCATCATAGGCATAAAATTGGCCAAGTGATGTTTGCAAAAAATAGCTGTTTGGTTTTTTCTCCTCATAATCAACAGTACATGAGAAAGATAATGTAAAAAGCGAAATACAGTTTTCGCCTATCTCCAATATTAACGCAGCCAAGGTGTGTGAAACGTATTAGTTTGTCATTACTCCTTCAATTTTAAAGATAGGCAAACAAAATTATGCGCGATTTTTTGTTGTTAATGATATGCCAACTAATTCTACTTCACCAATTTTAGTGAAAATCGGTAAATCGAAGAGATAGATATCGTACTAATATGGTATATGACCTATTTTGTTTGCCTTTAAGAGTATTACATATTGTGGAAAGCTTCGTAATATTTGTCGAATCATCAAAACATACTGTACTCTTGTACAGTAGTTGATTAACTTGAGCACCTTTCGGAATGTCGTTGGAATAGTCTGGTTTTACGACCCGTAAAATAAATTGTTATGTTTTGCTATATTACTGCGGCAGGCCCACTTTGTGATGATGGTGGTATCATCTTGGCTAAATATAATAGTAAGTTACTACTTTCTTTATTTTTGCAGGAAGGAACATCGTCGGAATGTACACCAGATTCGGATATGACTATGGACGATGTACATAAAAAAGGCAAAGAAGCTTTACAGTCACCATTATACATGGACAGTATGTATATGTATTCCCGTAATGAAAATACGAAAATTTCGTTTCGCAGTTTTTATTATCATTATCACTTTTTTTCAGAATTGAAAACGCTGAGCGTATCTCAATTGAACGAATTATATTTGGAGTTGGAATTGTTGATTAAAGACTACTCGGAGACTTTGATATCGGAATTGGCTTTACGAGATGAACTGGAATTCGAAAAAGAACTGAAAAATTCATTCATATCATTGCTGCTTGGCGTACAGAACAGACGTAGGCAATATCACGTCGAAAAGAAGAAAGGTATTAGGAATGGTATGAAGGCCAACGTCGCTGAACCAAAGGTAGAATTTTATTCGAGCAAAGATATTCTCACATTTTCCTTGCGTGTGTTGAAAAAGGACAACGATTATTTTTTCCTTCGATTTTCAGTATTTGACGACCGTCATTCCTTATCATGCTGAAAGCGGACCGTTGGATAACCAAGCTTTGCAAGTTTTAATTAAAAGTGAGTAAAAAATAACAAACGTTGTGTGTTTATTTTCATGGTCGACTCGTTTGGATCAAATTTGGAAGAATTTTTTGTTTCTTTTTGAAAATTTTGAAACCTCTTCTATTGTAATGAGTTGTGTTTCCGTGTTGAATAAGTTGCGCCTGCTTTTAAATCGAAAGCATCAAATTCAAATTTATCAACAAATAAGTTGCCTACTTTCAACTGAAAGGTGTCTAATTATGAATTTCTTCGTGTCTTGCTTTTTTTGTCGTATGAATTATCTATAATAGGCTTCTTAAATTGAGAAAATTGAATTCTATGGGTATTTTTACTTCATTATATTTGCGAGCTGTGATAGACTTATTTTGGAGACAAAGTTATCCTTCTAAGTAGTTCGGAAAAGTTCATTAAAAGTGCATGTTTTGAAGCAAAAAAAAAATTGTTTAAATGAATGCCAAGCCCAGAACCCTTATTTTAGACGCTTGATGTCGCAAAATTCCTTTGGTTAGGGTCAATTTCCTTGCCTCCATTTACAATTTTCAGCAAACTGGAGATGGTGACCAAAGTTATATAGATACAAGTTACTGCGCTTCCATAAGAGCAATGTAATTAGTTCAGAAACGATCACCAAGTGCGCAACAATCTATGAGGTATATCTCTGGTCTGAAATATCAGCTGAAATAACAACCAATCAGAGTTGAGATTCGTGTTTAGTGGATCGCAGCGCTCGTATAGTGAGCAAATCACTTCATTCGGATTTCTTGGTTATTTTTCAGACTGCAGTAATTTCTAATTTGGTATCTACATATTTAACTTTAATGGTGACATTGACCATTGTAGTTAAAAGTTTTAGGAAATTTATTCGACCCTCGGAAATCATTATTTTTAAATAATTAAAGCAAACTTTGACATCAGAGGACACGTGATCTCCTTAATATACACACAACATATCATATGATCGCTAATACTAACAGAAGATGGATAAAGTAATTCTTCAAAACGTAAGGGGGCATTTTTCCTCTCTTTCGTTGTTTTCAGTCTATAATCATATGAGTTGTGATTGTGTTAATGGAATCACACGACCTCTGACGTAAGGACTTTTCTTCCGAATGCCTATTCGTTGGAAAAAATGATTTCATAATTACTAGCATGGAATTGAAGCCAAATATGTTGCCCATATTTAAGAATGAGGCACCAGTATGCCTGTTAGTTGAAGGTGTAAGCAACTTATTTACCAATGAATTTCAACTCGGTTCCTTCCGATCAAAAGTAGACAACTCATTCAACACTCACAGAAAATAATTTTGAAGAATATAATTTATGTCTCAAAAAGTAGCCTTTTTTCAACTGGAAGCAGGCCTGAGCTGAGGGGAAAAGGGATGGTTTTCACTCCGGGCCCGAGTTTCTTTTTTTTTCAGAGCCCACTGAGGGCCCGCGACTTGACACATCAGCGCTAAAAATTCATCTTTACTTCCATGACTTTTTTTTTTTTTTTTGGAAGCATAGAATTAAAATTTATTGTTGAATAGATTGCCTATCTACAAGGTAAGTTTTTCTATACCTTACTTTTTTAAATAGGCAACTTGTTCAGCAAAATATTTAAATTCAATGCCTTTAGGATGAAAGAAGGCTACTTTTTCAACACGTATATTGCTTTTTTCCTAAGGAATTTGTTTTTGATGTCAAAAAGCTTGCCTATTTTTCAAATATAGGCATCGAATAAAAATTTGTAAGTTGAAACATAACGGTATTGTAATTGAAAAAGGAAATACACTAACTATTTCTTCGAAACGTATACAATTTATTCTATAGCCAAAATTCTACGTAACTGTCAATTCACATCCTTCGTTATAATTTACTGACTCATTCTAATGTAAACGATCTGACATTTTAACCTAGTTAATGGTTTTTGAGTAACTAATTTACGCCTTCGTTCGATCGCGTGTTTCATTAACGAACCGAATCCGGTGCCAAAAATTACACATGTTGGAATTTTTAAAATCTTTTTTTGATGAGTCTTCCGGCGATTTCACGATAACATTGTATTGAATCGATGTTTTACAAAATCTATAATCTGAACTTCTAAAACGTATATTATTTAATCGTTATTAAGATGGAGATAATTTTAAGCACTTGTCTTCAATTTTTTCTCTTTACAGTTCTGAAAGCTATCAACGAAGATAGTCCAACGGTGCCAACACTTTTGACTGATTACATTCTCAAAGGTAGATGAATACCAACGATTTCGAACGTTGTAATTTAACATGAATAATAATTTCATTGTTGTTTTTGTTTTCTTCAATTCTAGTTTTATGTCCGACTTGAATTCCTCGGATTGAATTGTGCTTACAGGTGCCATTACTAGTCTACTGATTAAGCTTCTTAGGTAAATAGAAAAATTACGCTTTATTATTCACATACACGTATAGGTCTCTGCACTATTTGCAGTCATTCCATTGTTCTTTGTTCCTATATTCATGAAGCTGTACTTACTTATTGAAACTGTATGAAGATCGTTCTCATGTTTTAATGAAGTATTAAATTTTCGATTGCAGATTTTAATGAAAAAATCTTCTTTACCACCATTTGAATACTATTTTTTTTTAAATAAGTAATATTTTTTTCAAAGAAACGCGCGCAAAACGTATTTTTTCTGTTATTCATTTGCTTGTTTTTAATGATATTAAGCTTGATATTGTAATATTCTTTTTATTATTTTCTTTATGAATTTTTGAAAAATCCAAGTATTTTATTACGTACGTACGTTTTTAGCGATTAATTTGTAGGATTATTTTTACTATATATTTATTTCATTCGCGACATTCGTTGAAAGAGATTTTATTCTAGTCTTGATGTATTGTGATGTTAATACGTTAACCTAAATATTAAAATCGATGCAAATTATATTTTCTTGTATTTCGATTATTACTACTTTTTTTTTTGTTTTCTTCGTGAAAGCTTGCTTTTGATTGTTTTATTTGTCTTTTTATGAATAATTACGATAGAATAAAGTATTTTGTTCTACGTGTTTTGTTTTGTTATTTCATCGAGAGACAGGCCCTATAATAAAATATAAATCTACTCGACATGGTCTCTCATTTCGATAATCAACATTTATATCGAAAAACAAGTAAACCACATTGACTTTTATAAATACGCTATTAATGTACATTAGCTCAATTGTCCTCGACATTGAATTTTTAGAAGTTACGATATGCATTATGCGCATGTGCGAGTCTTGAATTCATAAACATAACTATAACAGACTTAACGTGTTATGACATATTGTTATCACTTTTAAATTTTAATCGTCAATTTTGTTTTATGCGGTGCTTTGGAAAATAAGTTAGTAATGCGAAAAAGCTGTTTTTTTAATAAAACAATGAAAAAATTGGAAAAATAAATGCATAGTTTCAAATCATTTCGTTGGGTTATTTCTGAGAAAAACACTACCAATGGAAATTGTATCCTATTTTTATTAGTCTCAAAAATGACGCAAGAAATGATTTGAAATCATAATAGAGACTTTGTTTAAGAGCATATAGCATTTATTTTTCCAAATTTTCCTTTTTTTTTTTATAATTAAAAAATCAACTATTTCCCATTTACTAACTTATTTTCCAAAGCACCGCCTTAAATTGGAATGGTAAATGTTTTTTAAACTGTGATGGTTGATGTAGAAAAGGCCCTTACATGTAAATCGTAAATTGTGCAGACACAACTGACGTGTGACGTCACACTTATTTGGAATGTTCGAGCTTGTAAATGTGCATATTGCTGTGTGTTACTGTCAAAGTTTCTGTTATCTGTTTTCGTTAGTTGTTCATGTTCTGTCGTAGTTGTTTTTTTCAATCTTCAATTATGAAAATAATTAAAAATACTATTTTACTGCAGAGAATTTATTTTTTCATTGTGCTTCCGGATTCGAAGGTATAAACAAGATAGATAATGATCGAAGTAACGTTCTTCAAATATTATTTATGTGATGAATATAACTATCCTTGTTGACATTTCACATCCTCAGTGCATTAAGGCCACATCTCAAAAAAGTACTTCTCTTTACATACATTTTTGGGTAAAATTAATGTAAATCTGTAAAACAGTGACAGATACACTGAAATTAGCTCATTTTACTCCAAAAATTTTTATATGCTTTTTTTGAGATGTGGCCTTATTGCACTGAGGATGCGATTTTGCCTACAGTGGAGTTGTTATATTTGCGAGTTGAAATCTTTTCAAGTAATTTGTATGTTTTAGGTGGTTCGACAGAAATTACGAGTCCACCGAAAAAAGCAATGAAAATTGATAAGGCATGTATTTTTTATTATTATTATCAAGTAACTATACTCAATTGACATAGTTTCACTTGCCTTTTTTCTCTCTTCAGATGGTCAGTTGATGTATATCAGATATTTAAGTTTTTTCCAAGGTAATGATTGACAAAGATTTACAAGAATTGAAGGAAAACTTGAGCTTGAATAACAAGCAGTCCCAAAAGCCAAAAGATTATTTACAGGGAGAGGTAAATATGATTTCACATTATCAGATATGTATAAATTGAGTAATGTATAGTTACATTAGAATTTATTTCAAACAATATCTGTTATTTGAAACCTTCTCATTTTCATCTCAGTTTGTTCACATCGAGCCAGTAAAATGAGAGGCGGAAAGAACTGTGCAAGATAAACTTGATCATGAACTTGATAAAAAGGCTCTCATACGAAAACATGAGGATGCTTTGATAGCTAAGGTAAACCACAGTCAATTCAATTAGTAGAATAATTTCATTGAAAAATTATTTCATATTGAATTATAGGTTAGAAAGTTTGACATATAATATTGTGCGTCCAAGTGATTCGGGTACAATCAGCGAAAAGTCTCTTTTTCATTTATAAAGTTGATTTCTTCAAAGGCAAAGAAATTGTAATGCTTTTGATATGTTGAAAAGAATGCTGAGAGATAATGAATATATCAAACATTCCAAAGAAGTAAAATAAGAAGTACAAACCATGAAATGTATGGCGAGGAAGCGGATGTTGAGAATGTGATTGTGGAGAATTAAGAAGATGTTGCGAAATGTTGGTGGAATGATTTGAACAACTAGCAGTATTCGGATGAGAATGAGTATTTGGTGATCGACCTAAAATAGAAAATGAAAATTAATAGGTACCTTGCATATTAGGACACAGAAATTTGAAACATGGAAATATTCGGTTATTCTTAAAAAGTAAAATGAAATGAAAAAAATTAAACTAGGGTTGAAGATGGGGATGTTGTTGAACAATCATGATGAGTTGGAATTTTCATAGTACCTAATTGTTGCGAATCTAGTAATTATGAAGCCGGCTATACACTATGTGTGATACGCAATTTTTGATTCACGAATCACCTGCGAAACGCGATTTGACGCAAAACACGCATAGTGTGTAGAGTAAAATTCACGCTGTTTTGCATTAAAAAAACTGATTCGCGAATGACGATGCACGTTAGAACGTTTTAGCAAATGAGTAGTACTATTTGGTAACTGATCTAAAACATATAAGACATATCAGGATTAGAGTACATTTTTTTTTTATTTAATAAAAATATATTACACAATCTCGAATGTAGAAATGTTCATTTTATTGTTATAAAGATATATTATTGTCATATCAAAATATAAGGGTATTATTTTTAATGATTATTATGCTTACAAGAGGATTCGATATTTGTATATAGATTAGTATCTTTCTTATGTCCTTTACTATTTTTTGAAATTTTGTGCAATGGGAAATCTGACAAAGTGAACGTTGATGACTTTTTTAAGCTTGATCTTTTTTTTGGCCGTTTCTTCTCCTGCTGAAGTACCGGTGCGTGTTAATTCTAATAAATCATCAACCTGCTTATTGGCATTGCCAAATCGATCTATACATTTTATATAAGAGGTAGAATAATATTTTATTTCATTATTAACCCTTAAATGCATGATTTGCCAGATTTTGATGAAATTTTTTTTTGGGTAATTTACCTCCTCCATAACCCTAGAGAAATAATTAAAAAAAAATTATTTTACGAAACAACCCCTCCAAATCACCAAAAAAGGGTTGGTCCCAAATATGGGACATCATGCGCTCAGAGACATACAAAACGTGAAAAATCTGATATAAATTTATTTCCGAAAATATAAAAACTGAGCACAAATTTACTTCAATTTGTATGATAGGCTGTAAAACAATTATTTTTCAAATTAAGGCATAGAAATACGTTGCATTTCGAACATTTTATGGAGTTTTTTTGTTTGCATTCAGGAAATTTGCAGCAATTTCTAGTTAGCTGTACGTTCTCAGGCCAGTGATTCATCCTATCCAATCTGATGTCTTCAGACAGAATGATCGTTTTCGGCTTGTACTTTTTCTTGTTTATTTTGGACTGAACGCTAACTGCCTTTCTTCCTTTACCTATACTCGGCGCAAAACCTTTTTTTTTGCATAAAACAAAACCTAGGTCTTCTTTAAACTTGGCTAATGAGTCTTTACTATTGACACACTTTCTCCAAATAAGCCAAGAATTGATCACTGCTAAATCGATCAAGTGAAAAAGAGGCGTGAGTACCATTTTCTGGATTTTACTCTGATTTTGTAACGTGAAACGTGCGCGTCTAATAAATCAACACCACCTATGTGTTTACAGTAGGGTCGGGCACATTGAACCAGTTTTTGGTTTTTTGGCTATAACTCAAAAAGTTATGAAGCAAATAAGCTGAAATAAATTTTAAATGAAAGCTCGATCCTTTGGCCTACTTCTGTAAAAATTTCAACAACTTTGGCCGAGAAGTTTTTTCAGAAAAATTTTTGAAGACACACACATTTTTGGTTCAATATGCCCGAGGCCTCGGGCACATTGAACCAAGTTGAAAGGGCACATTGAACCAATTTTAAAATTACGTAAAATCGCGGTAGGCACATTGAACTAACTGAAATATAAAGTAAATGTAATTAACGTGTATGTATTTGTATAGTTATTAAATTTCTGTATTAATATAGATAGATATATCAATTAATCGGCCCTAACCGCCACTCAGAAGCGGTTGGATCATCGTTGTTGGGAAAGCCTTAAGGGCATATCAAGTGCAATGACCACAGGCCTAGTGTCCTGATGGTCGAGAACTCAAAGACTATGAAATAAAAACGCTTTCAAGTACTTTTTGAAAACCTTTATTCACGCCGAGACACAATGACGTCGGCAGAAAAATACAAAAACAAGTAAAAAATAAACAAAAATATTTTTATGTTATTTATGGACGATCAAGAAATTACATAAATAACTAATAATACAAAGACAGGGAAAAGGCTTCACTTATCTTTGAAGTTTTCGTGTTCCTGGTGAGTGGCTTACATCTTGAAGAACTCTTTCACCACATTCACAAAAATACGCGGACGCGGATAACGGCCGATGCTGTTAGAATGTTTATTTCGTGGCGGTAAACTTTAGTTCGCGTATTTGATAATCGTTAAAAAAAAAATCAATTGTAAAAAAATATTAATTAAAAATTCCGAGAAAAACTGTGTACGATCGCGGATTTCGGTGTTCACTCTCTAATGGTCGAAATACAAGACGTATATCATATCAAAGCGCGAAAAAGACATTACTCACTGATCGAACATTCTAGAACTTCCAGTGAGTAATGAGTTACTCCTTGGAGTGACATAAAGGTATCTTAAAAAAAATCTTATTGTCCAGATTTAGGCGAAACGACATTGATTACAATTTTTAGGAATCGACCTCCAGGTCGTAGTTACCAGTACATTGCGTTCAGCACTGCTGCTCTGCACTACTAATCTAGTTCCTTTTTCGGCGACAACTTTTGGGTTGTGGTTAAGAACGGTCGTCGTGCTGGTTTCATCCAAATTGTAAATACGAGCGCCTTTATCAAAATCTCCGTGCTTTGAATAAATACTCTGCAAGTTATTAAAAAACAGCTCTACATTCGTTCTGTTGAATGATGCTGCACGTGATAAACTACAGGTCAAAGGAATTCGCAAGCGGAGGTACGTTCGTTTGAGGAATGCTCTGTACCAATCTCGACCAGCGCAACCTTCACTAACCCACAACAAAGGGTAGTTTAGATTATTTTGAACAGCTAACTGATTAGCAATATTCGCAATCGATGTGTCGTGAAACCAAAACAACTTGTGAGCCTTTTATCACAAATTCTGCCAACTGGTTTTTTGTTCATCAGTGAAAACTCTCCTGGTATCATAATTTGACTTCAATTCGACGTCTTTGTTTGCTGAATATTTTAAACAATAGCTTGAAAACGTTGTGTAATTCATACCATTCAGTTTGGCAGCTTGGTGTATCGAATATTTTTCATTTTTCACGAGTGAAACGGCATTTTGAATAACTTCTGTTGGCGTTTCGCCACGATTTGTTTTCTTTTTGTATTTGCTAACCATTTTACAACGTAATCTGAAATCAAGCAAAAGATTTATGTAAATAACAAATATTGCGCAATTGGTTCAATGTGCCCTTCGGATTTTGGTTCAACCTGCCCAAAACGTTCATATTTTACCAAAAGCTGATTTATAAAAAGAGTAGGGGAGAGGGAGGCAAGTTGACGATACTAAGCTTTGAGATGACACAGAATTTTTTCAAATTGGTTTTGGGAGGAGCTTGATAGCTCATCTTATAGATTGAAGTTTTGTTTACCATAATATGTAGTTGTCGGATCAAAAAACTTGAAATTTCTGCCAGCGGATGAGTTTGCGCAAAAAATGTCGAATTCGTCAACTTGCTGGCGAACAGTTTTTTAATTACCTAAAACTGATTCTACACAACAAAAACATGTTCATCAAAAATTATTTATTCATCATAAGCTTACAGTCATGTTGTTCACAAAAAAAATTCAACTGCATAAATCACAAATATATGGTTTTTTTGGATATATCCAGCCTGAACACTCAGCTTGTGCCCACATTTTACAGTTACTGCACTGATACCAGTCTTCTGTTTTGCCAAACTCTCCGCAGATCAAGCATTCATCCTCGTTGAACTCGTTAGTATCATTGGATTCGGCATATGCAATCTTAGCCTCATCATTAAAGGATTCTTCCTCAGAAGAGCTTTTGCAGAGTCGCAATTTTTTTGGTTGCAACTTCTTAGTGGGTTTTTTCTTGACAGGTCTTTTCATTGCCTTCTCAGCTTCATTCAATTTTTTTTCTCTTTAGCGAGAATCAGTTTTTGTTTTTTCCTCTCCTCTCGCTTTTGTTTTCTTATTTGGATCTCCTTTATTTTGGCCTCTTTATCCTCTTTTTTTTTTCAGTAAAGCCAATTTGACCGGTGATGATGTCAAAATCATAGATGGTAGTTTTTCTCTTCTTTGTGTAACTTTTGGCAAAGCTTTCGGTAAGGCGAGAGGATCAGAATTACTGCTCGATAGCGTAGAGGCCGACGTAACACCGCTGCATGATGGAATTGCAAGATTGTTGACAATTGGGTTGGCAGCTGTAACCTGAATCGCGTCATCTGGTAGGGCTAAAATCTTGTCATCGGCTTCAAGAGGTCTATCTGTTGTCTCCGCAGGAGCGAACATTTCATCTGGAAAAATTCAAATTTTTAATATTTAAAATTTTTTTTCAAAAGAAAAGCAATATCCATTTTATTGTGCATCGAGCACATTTAAAATAAAATATCTATATAACAAAAAACAAATGAAAGACAAACGATTTAAACTACATTTTTATGCGAGTGTTTCAAACACCAATAAAATGTAATTGTACTTCCAGCTACCATTAAAAAATTTATAGTCAAGTTATGGGTTTTCAAAAATGTTTCTACCCAAGTACGTCCAGCACACGAGCCTTTAAATCTGTGCTCTATACCTTTTTTCACTGCATAGTTGTAAACAATTCTTCCAAGTTGAACTTTCGTTAATCCAAATGCACGTCTATCGATTTCAACCACAACCAGATGAAGTTCTTTCAGCTGGTCATCACTAAATATGTTTTTAAATTGACCTCCATTGGATGGAATGTCCTGAAATTAATATATAAATGTTGAATATTCATGCAATTATGTAGAAACATCACTGTAGAATTTAAAATTTTACCTGCAGTTCAGAGTATTTCTTCCGATAACGTCTCAGCTTTCGACATTGAACCATCTTCTACAGCTTTGATAGCATTCTTTATACTTGTATGCGACCAATTACCTCGATTTGTCTTCCTTACATAGGTCCTAACCATGATTAAATCTGCAAAAATAAACCAAATTTTTGTGATTTTGAAATTCGTCAACTTGCCTCCAAGCGAGTTTTTTTGTTCAAGAAATTCTGCTTAAAAAATTTACGATTAAAGCTCGCCAGAAACTATCACACTACATATAGTAGATTACCCTTATCATATAAAAGAATATTTGGAAATTTTAACTTACCTCAAGAAGTGAATATTTAGATTCCAAAAAACTCAAAACTTTTTAAAAATCTATCACTTTTTACATTTTTATTTTTTACTCTAAACTCATAAAGTTTTTTGGCGAAATACCATAATACATCGTTGTGGCTTGGTATAAGGTACTGTCAGTAAAAATTTGGCAGCGCCACCTATATCACACTGAATTTCTTTTATATAAAAAATTTTGTATTTTGAAGAGGTATTTTTATTATGTTGAGTTATAATTTAGATACTTTAATTAGGTGTTACTTTGAAATTATCTCTAATTTAGGTACAAATTCTTTTTTTTTTCTGTGTCGTACACTCATATTAAATAATATAGAGAAGAACTCGATATGGTAAGTATAGTGACATTGCATGTGCCAAGTCTCCAACGAAGGTGAAACTTAATACTGCAATAAGAGACAAACAACATACTGTTTAAAATAAATCTCATGTAAGAATTTTTTATACCTCTAAAAATCTATACAATTTCATGTTACTTCAGCTCATTTCATGAGAGGAAGGATTGAGAAAAAGTTGGAAAAGTGATTATTTGGTGCTATTATATTGATAGATATAACCATGGTTAATAATGATATAACTGATAATGACTAAATAAATGAATATAAAAATCAAATATTATTCTGTGAAACTCCAAAACTTTCTTGGGCGACTCAATTAGACTGTGTGGCAGACAACTTGTTCATCTTTATGAACTTTTACGAGTTATTTAATTTCATGCAGATTGCTTTTCTTATTTCTGAGGCTGTAGCTTCTTTCTTCATTTGTACGTAATCTATAATCATTATAGGGTATCAGCACCAGTTTGCGACACCTTAAACGAATTCACACTTGTACAGCTTGTTGTGGTGAACAAAAATGCCTTCATCTATTTTACAGTAAATTTTTTTTATCCTACGTAGTTATATTATCCACCTAAACCTTCAAATTCATTCGGTTTTTGCATATTATTCTGTTATTTTGATTTATTTATAAAAGATCAGCGCACACTAGTTTGCGACAGAAGTTCACCAGTTTGTTCGACATATTTCACCAGTTTGTGACAAATGATTAAACTACTTAAAACCATTGAAATTGAAGCTTCATATAGGTACCTAGGTATGAAATTTATTACAAGTTAGAAATACGAACATGCATACCTACGAATTTGAACATAAAAAAATTAAATTGTAAAATTATTTATAATGTAAATCGTTTGGTAGGAAAATATAAAAGCCCTCTTTGGTTGGCTTGAGCTTCTACAACTTTTTCGATCTGTGTAAATTTAAAATACGCGATGTCTGGAATATGGGGAATCATTGACTTCAACTTCCAACAAATTCTGAAAAATAATTTAAAATTAATTTTAAACTTTAGAATTTAAAGGTAGGATGAATCATTAAAACTTGACTCACATTGTGTGTTCCCAAAGTTGTCTTTTTTCTTTTTGTAATTTTCGGGGATTTTGTACGATTTTTTTTCAATTTTTGATGCTGTTCTTATTTTTTGTGCTTTCTGAAAAATAATACATAAATTTGTTACTTGATGATGATTGAATTGGTAGATCACAAAAACGAATTTGAAAATATACCTACCTCGACCATATTGTATTTTTCATTTTTTTTCTCAAGTTGAGCATTCTTTTTTTGTTCTTTCTCCTGTTTTTTTTTTGCAACAAAATTTTTCTTTTGGCTTGTTTTTGTTCATCTAGTTCCATTTTTGCCCTTTCTTTAGCTCTTTGTAGCTCCACCCATTTATCACACGTTATTACGGAGGGCAGGATTATTTTCTTCTTAATTTTTTTCTTTCCAGGATCTGATTTCGGTGGATTAGTTTTATAAGTTGTAATTGAGTTCAAAATTTCATCAACGCTTGGCTTTTTGTAGATGTCTTCGGCACTCTTGATACAACGATTGATGATGGTAGCTTTGGCCTTTGGGGTACAAAAAATATTCTCTGCACTTTTTGCTTGATGTAGGATACTACCAGCAAAATCGTCGACTTTTAGATTAGTATTTCTATCAAACACGTTCTGTGTATCACTGATAATTGGACACGAAGGCGCATGATGAATTTTAGAAATTGGGTTTTCAAAAGATACATTTTCCATAGAAGAACTGAGGGCCATATCGCCAAAATTTGCTGATGGAGCAATGCCTGGTATTATATCGTCAAATTCAAAAGTTGGGTCTCTGGAAGGAACATTTCTTGGAGAAGAATCAAGCTCAATATCGTTCAAATTTAGCAATGGAGCGATGTCTGGAGTTCTTACACTTGACTTAGGATTTTGTACAATTTCATAAATGCCACAAAGATCATCATTATCATCTACAATGACTGAATTTTGTGAAGAATATTCAAGAGCATTATCGACATTTGGTGATTGAGAAGTTTCAACAGTCATTTCAGCCTGATTTTGTGCAATATCTGTATTTTCAACAGGATAATCAAAAAGTAAATCTGTCCAATATTCAAAGAGACCACGTAGTCGATCGCTTCTATAGGAGATGATAGTTGAAATTTGAGCCCATCACAAACTGCGAAGTATAGGTTAAACCCTTTCACTTCGTCTCCAACGAATAAGAAATATGGTCGAATTGTTTCTTTGAGGTCTTCGTGAATTTTTTGGATCTCTCTTATTTTGGTTTCAATATCGGCGGAATTCTAAGATTCAAGTGAGAAAGCACAGAGTTGATTAGTATGTAATTCTTAAAAGATTTTAGCAAAGAATTAGATATTCATGCACGAACCTTGACACAAACAATAAAGGATGCTTCTACTTCGTGCGTGGATGGTTTTTTAACTTTCTGCTGAGAATGACTTCGTTTCACAGGAGGAGGCAAAATTAACTTTGGTAGATAGAACAGTATGGCACAGTCTTGTTCAACTGAAAATATAAATACTTGACTTTTCATAGATTGAAAATTCAGAAAATGTTGATTAAAATTAAAAATTAATATTTGTTACTTTCGGTTTTATGTAATAAATTTTGAAACGATTTTTGTGCTTTGATACATTTCTTAAGAAACTGTTTATGAAGACAGCTCTACCTTTGTTTTAATAATTCAGTTTTCCCTGGCTGCACTTTTTCAAAGTCAAAATCAATCTGAAAAATTGTCAAAATTAAAATTATTAAGTAACTGTACGAGAGTTTTTTTATTGGAAAGAGAAGCAAAGAATTTTACCAATTTGGTAAAATACGTTTGTAAACAAGGTTAGTTTTTAATATACGAAGTAAATGCAGGTTGTGAAACAGTAGGATGGCGTTCTAGAAAGCCATTAAATCATTTTCGACCTTCCAAAATCGAACCTAGGATTAGAAGGTAAAAATTAACTAGATACCTATTGCTTCATTTATTGAACTCGTAGTCTAATAGGCGAGCTAACCTGGTAAACCATCCTTTAATGGATTTTCGACTTCATTTTCAATACATAAAAAAGTAAGCCTAATTATGGAATAGGCGCACCTCGCCTATAAATTTCTAGCAACCATGTTACGAGTTCTTCAATTTCGTTACTTAGAATACAACTACGCCAGGTCATCCCATACGAATCCTCCTTCGTTTTTCCACTTAATTTATTACGGAGTGTGGTTCGCGGGATTCCAAATTGTTTACTGGCCGTTTGTACCTACCAGTTATAGTAATGAAGATAAAAGAACTTGGTTAATTAAACTTTTAAGGTAGAAAACCTGTAGGCAGTAATTAGGTATGTTGTAGCTTTACCTTCATCCCATTTCGTACAGCTTGTAAGGCAAGTTCGAGTCTTTCAACATCAGAACTCGAATCATCAATAGTACTAGTAGAAGGAGGACTAAATCGTCGCTAGAACTGGCAGAAGCAGTTCTGGTTTCAATATTATTATGGCAAGGAGTGCTGTTATTCATCTGGTTTAAAATACCTAAATTTCTTTTCCATTTTCGATAATGCGTTACTTTGCTAACCTTCTTGCCCTCATAATAATAACGTTTGGGAGACATAATCTGAAAATCATACCAATTTTTTTTTTAATTCAGTAAAACATTGTTTGAATTTGAAAATTTAAGTACCTAATAATTTTTCAATTGTTGCATAATCAAAAAAATTATAAAAATTACAATTTTGCTAAAGTAATAATTTTTTTCACAGCACAACATTTCATTTTATTGAAAAAAAAAGTAAATACTTAAAAATTAGCGTTGTTTGGAGCACAATAACTTCAAATTTGAATTTTAAAATGGCGAGAATA
The DNA here is from genome assembly GCA_009761765.1 of Phenacoccus solenopsis. Taxonomy (NCBI): domain Eukaryota; kingdom Metazoa; phylum Arthropoda; class Insecta; order Hemiptera; family Pseudococcidae; genus Phenacoccus; species Phenacoccus solenopsis. The sequence goes on from CM019753.1 coordinate 7,931,403, forward strand.
TGCATTTGGTCTATCTAATTTCATAAAATCGAGTCTAACATTAAAGTGACACAAATAACGATGCTAAAATGTTAGAAATTTTAAGGTGTAGGTGTCTAAGTAAATATCTACTTATACAAATTTAAAATTACTTACGTACTATTATTCAGAAGCTGCAGGTAATCAATCCTTGTCACAATTGTCACGTACGTTATGTCCGCGTGCTAACGTCTACTGTCTAGACCAATATGCATTTATGACCCCCGCCACCTATAATAAAAGGGACGAGGGATGCGCGAACATATTTCTGGCATGACCTTCATATTGTTCAGCAATGCCTGTATAATTGTACGTTGCGTATTCTCCAGCGACTCTTCATCGTTTTTCGTTATTAAATTCGCCGGCGAATTTACATTAACGAAAAGTATTAGAATCGTTGACTTTATTTCATCAGTTTTTGCTAGCGATTATTTGCTCGAGAATCGCCAAAGAATAGTGGACCATTGCGATCTAATGGCGAAATTCGTAACATTTTCGCTAAAAAATTTTTATTTGACGAAAATTCGTTAATTTATCGTCAATAAATCGTTACTCGCTTTAAAATCGTCAATAAATCGACAGCGATTTTGTCATTAGGGCGTATCTCATTTCCTCATCTAAGAAACTTCAGTAATATTTGGTAGACAGCTCATAAAGTACGTCATTACAATATTCACATTGAAAAATTATACTTTATGGATTACTACTTTGAACATGGAAAGGACTCTAGGAGAGGGGAGTTTAAAAGTCATCAGAATACTTTCTCCTGCCTTATATCTCATTTCATCACCCCAAAAATCTGACACGCCCGTACACTTGCAATGCCATCTTACCAATATAGGTAAAAAATTATCCTTCAGATACTCTTCCTTTGAACATAGAAAATAGCTTGAGAATGAAAAAATAATGTAGTAAATAAGGTATATGTATATTTTTTAATCTCCTTGTGTATTTACAAGTGATATGTTATAAAACTACATCTCTTCTTTTATTGGTGGTATCTCTTAGGGAGTATTCTTAGAAAATCAGACACGTTTCCTAGCTTTCAAGTTCTGGTTGAACATAATTGAAATTATTATAAAATGAGTTAAAAACTTTATTTCACACATTACTGTACTTACAATTCTACTTAATATTTAGTTGCTCCCAACATACATTCTCAATAAAAACCAAATGTATATTTGAGTGTCCACTCTACAACTGCTAGAAATGGAATGTTTCAGCCAAAAACATCACAAAAGAAAGAAACTTATAATTACGGTAACGTTCTCAAAAAAACTATTACTGGGGAAAAGCAGGAACGTTGTACAATATTACTATAGAGGCGCTAGTGTAGAGCTTAAACTACTTATTTCAACAGTGATGTTATAAAAGAATAATATATATATATATATAGATTTATCTATGGATAAAGTGGCATCATTTTTCGTCGTCTACAGGTAAAGTGGCATCTTTTTTACAAAGTGGCATCTTTTTTTTGATGCCACTTTACCATCACATTGCTCATCGATTCAGCTATGTGTCATGACGTCACAGGTGTGGTTATTAGGGTGATGCCACTTTACCACTAATATTCTATTTTTCATACAAAAAAATTTTTTTCGGTCTACGGTCGTAGTAGCCTCATTTTTTTGATGTTTACAGGTAAAGTGGCATCATTTTAGAAATTTCTTTCCAAGAAAACCTATGAAATTATACATTCCGTTCGCCATTGTGGTGTCGTTAACGTGACATTAGATGCACTTCTGAGGAATGTGCAAAGTGATGCCACTTTGACCATAGATCACTATATATATATATCAAAACTAATTATGAAATATTTCCCTCAAAAATTTAATTTAATCTATTATTCTTCGTTCACGTACCTTTGCGCACTTTTTAGTTTTTATGGGGGCTTTAGTTAAGTAGTTAGTATTTGAAAAATTCGGAAAATTGATTTTTGACAGTCATTTAAGCGGTCATTGAATTCGTCCACTGGGGTTTTGACTAGTGGTGGTAAAATTCTTAGCCATCAACCCCATTCGTTCACATACCTTTGCACATTTTTTCCACAAGATCTAGTTAGCAGTTTTATATAATATGTATATGTTCTAAAGTGATTACTAGTTGCTCATTTAAGCACCCACCAAAATGGCCATACATCGATTGCGCTCGGTCATTGTTTTGTACCCTCTTTTAAACCTATCGATTGCGCTCTTTTTTATTACAAAGAAACCCAAAATGATTTATGATGTTTTCCAAATTATAGTGCGATTGCGCCTGTTTTTACATTTCTTGTAGATTTTATATTTTTTCAAAAGTGATTCCCAAAATTTGTGAAAAATAAATGTGTTTTCCGAATCAATGAATTTTGAAATATACATTATTGCATTCTGCTTATTTCTTCTCTATAAACACTTAGCTGTTCAATACATGATGAAAGAGATGAAACTGATAAGTGGGTTTTTGACGATTATATAAATTATTTAATTGGCGACATTACTATATTGAAATATTTGAAAAATAGTAGCCATAAGTACGCCATCGCTACTTAATATATTTTTTTAATATTCTAATACTGTTACCTATTTTATGAGTGTAATTTAATTTTTTTTTAAATATTTTATGTTATATAAATTTTCCAAAATCGTACCTATTTTGTGATCATAATTTTAAACCGTTTTTATAAGGTTGAGTATTAAACGAGTAATATGATAACTTAACTTCTTATTCATTTCCCTATTTTAAGAACCCCTATCCTGCCACCACGAAAAACACGCGCAATCCTATCGTTTATTAATGATCACCGTTCCTCTTTTGTTATTTGACAAGTGAGCGCAATGGCCCTATAAATTTGGGGAAGGAAAACCAAAAACGAGCGCAATCGATTTTTCACCACCAAAATCATTCACTGGGGTTTTATTTATAAATATGCTCAATGTATCTTTATTTACATCTTTAATGTATTTCTATGCTTAATGTCATTCCTCTTGTGTATTTCATACTTTTTATATTTTCTTTCATAAGTAAACATTATTTTATATCATATATTATGATTTTATTCATCTTAAATCTTTACATCTTTATAATTCGTCGCACAAGCGCAAAAAGGTACTATCTGCAAAAAAAGAATTGTTGGCTAGAAGCGAAGTAAGGGTTAGAATGATGATCTCACAGAATATAAATGACGAAATAAAACAATTTTCACCATAAAATGATTGTAAATCTTTTATTGCATCACTTGTTATAATAAAATATCCTATAGAACAAAAATAACTAAATAAATATTAAAATGATATTATTTTTGAATAAAAATAAAATAAAAAAAAACTCGAGGAAAAGAATGTAGTTTTTAGAAATTTCTCATGGTAATGATTTTTCTATAAAAAAATCTGTTGAGGTGAGGAATGTACGAAAAGGATGGAATATAGCTTTTAGGTGTGTATTGTGGTAAGATTTTTCTATAAAAAAAGAAACATCTCTTGAGGTAAGGAATGTATAAAAAGAATGAATGCATTGAGGTAAGGACTTAGCGAGAAAAAAAGAGTAAAAAATTGTAGAAAAATTCATGTAAAGTCTATACCTGCGAGGGTTTGAAATCATAGACCTACATTCCACATAGATTCATAATGCTGAACCCACTCAGCCACGACAGTCGATGGCCGAACCGCAACGGAAAGAATATTCGAACGCTCAAAGTAAGCAATGTGCACACATGAATATTGTTATCAGTTCATATAATTTGACCTTGACCAGTTTGGGGGTACAATTTGGAAATATACCGTGGCCAGTACCCAAATGCAAAGTGGCTGACATCTAATGGCAAAAAGTGTAAGTGCTGAAGTGAGGCTGCCTCTTTGACTATACAGTATATGCACCGCGCGAACTCCATTCCTATAGTGGTTAGAATTTCTGCCAATTGGGATTCTTCAGCGAAAGAGTTGGTACCTGGTGGTAAAACGATGAACTATTGAAAACGGGGATTTCAATAATTGATAACGTATCATTATTGGTAACAAATTAATAATTCTGGTACTGAACTGAATTATGTTTACGTGTAAACTTCGTTGTTTACATTTTCGCGTGAAGTAAGTAATCTATGTAAACTTAGGTGCTGGCGATTCGCTCGTAAAAGACAATGGTAAATCGTGCTACACGGTAATTCGTAAATGAAAACACACGATACTAGATTTTTGATATTTTATTACATTCATTCGATAATACTTCTAAAATATATCTTAAAATAATACGTTGAACACCAAATTATTTTCTATCATGTTTAACGAACGATGCGAGTGGTCGTCGATTAGATTAAAATTTAAATAAAAAATTATCAAAAAAATTATCTGATTCTAATTCTGGAAACAAGTACAACCATCTTGAAACGAATACGAATAAAATAACGAACCGAGGACATTTTCAACATTCGTCACACTATGTCGTTTCAACAATCAATTATAGTGAAAAAGGTAACAAAAAATGATTGTTCGTTGAACTTCGCTTCGATCTACGCTAAGGGTAAGGACAGAATAAGAAAGAGAAGAGATCAAACAACGAATTCGCGCCATATTAAAGGTAACTTCGTACCACGAATATTCACTTCAGAATCGCTTGGTAACTGAGGTACCATCGATTACACAAACTTAAAAATAAAATCAAGTAGGCTATAATAGCTTTCATATCTTCCAGAAATTCGCCTAAAAAACTATCAACTACCAAGTAGTATTGCATTTTGAATGCTTTTTCGATCGAGTAACTAATACGTCACAGATTACTTTCTGCGATCCAATAATTACTTTCAACTTTCGAGTGTAATTAAAATACAATTATTTAAATATAATAAATCAAAAGGGAAAAAAGAAAGAAAGTATAAAATTCACAATAATCATAACAAAACCAAAAAAAAAATCAAAAGAATGAAAAGGAAATAAAATTGATCACACATTTCACTACATTCTAAAATAGCTGTCGTTTTTTAATTAAAAACTCCGCTAAAAACATCACGCTCAAGGAAAAAAACGTTGTAATATGAATAACCCAATTTTAAGAAAAAATGATTGAATTCAAGATCACAAATTTCGTTCACGCGAATAATGTACAATTTTACGATGACGCATTTAACTGCTGAGTTCTGCAACATAAAATATCCCATTAAATCGAAGTAATTAATGAAATCAAGATAACATATTCGCTCAACGAGCATAATACCTGCATCCTCTTCGGCCATGGAAGAAATATCGTCATTATCGGTGGAATGTCGACTAGACCTAGAATTCTGTTTCGATAACGACTAAAATATAAAAATAATCATTAAAATCTGCCACTTAATACTCGAATCGATTCGTAGGAAAATACAACTCACGTGCATATGTCGCCGAGTCCTCGGTGGCGATTTTTTATTCCATAATGCTTTTAATTGGTCGAAATGTTGAGATTGAGCTAGCGCCGCTTGTTCAGGTCCTAAGCCCTGTATATATAAATTTTATTAGCGATATCGAAGTGAAATTAACGTCAAGGTTATTACAACCAAAGACCAACTATACCTGAGATCCCATTGTGGGGTCTTTGCTAGACGATATGGTGGAGATTTCCTCCATGCTAGCAGAAACGGAAAATCGTCGTTTCAGTCTTTCGTCTACAGCCGCCATCATGAGCGAAGTGGTTAAATGCGCGTATTTTCTTTGCCATGTGTACGAGTCCAGTGATACATCTTTTTTTAGTAAACGTCGATTTGGTCTCTTCGGTGCTGACGGACGTAGGTCTGAAAATATGCCAACGTCAATATACATCATAGATCAAAATCGAGCTTTTAAGTACATGTAGTTTACGGGCGCGGATTGGCTATAAAAGTATTAGCTGATGACCTCTTCAAAAACTGCATTGATTTTATGATACAGAAATTTTCAATTAAAGATTTCAAGCATAGTTTGGGCCAAAAATTCAAAAAATAATTTAATAATAAACATACAGTTCAAATAACAACATGAAGAATATTTCGAATTAATTCAAAAAATTAAAAAAAAAAAAGTAAGCATGCATGTCGCCATTATTGGAGCTGAGTTTTTTTATTAAGGCTTGCTCAGGTTCGCAAATAACATTGCTAACCCATCATGTGCACAGGCCATACTCAATACCAAGTGTGAAAACCTCACCCTATCACTTCCAAAACCACATTACTTCTTACTATGCGATAATGACATGAGCAATTGAGCATATATTTTTCAAATCATAAGTACTTGAGGATCCTCAAATTTTCATGCCATTTTGGATCCATTTCACCAAATTCGAGAGAACATACTGTGGTCATCAAGTAACCCTACATACCTAGTTGGACTTTTCTAGGTCAATTTGGTGTGGAGATATGGAAGATTCATGAAATTTCTTGCTACTACTTCCCCTCCGAAATGGTTTTTGGCCCAATCTCCCCTTCAAATGCAGTTTAACCACTTGCACTGATTTTATCATATAACGCCTAATTAAAAAATTTTCGACCTCTCGTATATCCCTACCACACTTTGAGGTCGATAACCTCGTCTTCTCTCCTTCAACATCATGTATGGAGGTGAATTAGGGATATACTATATTTCTTTTTCACAACAACCATATGAGCTTACATTAATTACATTTTTCCAAATTTAAGCCTCCTCAAGCTCTACTCAAATTTTGATAATCCGCCATTTTGTATCCATTTTGACACAAATTTAAGAGGTCATATTCTGGTCACCAACTAATCCACACGCGAAATTTAACCTTTCTAGGTCGACTTGACGAGGAGATATGAAAGAGTTATAAAATTTTCTACAGTAATTCCCCCTCCAAAAGTCGTTTTTTGCTCCAACACGCCTGCAAATTCACTTGGAAAGCTAAAATTGCAACAGGTTAGCCAATTAGGCTCATTTTATCACATGACACCGCAATAAAAAATTTTCCACCTTTTATGTACCCCCACCACATTTTAAGGTCAATAACCCGTCCTCCTCCCTCCAACATAATGTAAGGAAGGGAACTGGGAATATACTATACTTCTTATGTCTAAAAATCATATGAGTTTATATTAATTACATTTTTCCAAATTTAAGCCTCCTCAAGCTCCACTCAAATTTTGATAATCCGCCATTTTGTATCCATTTTGACCCAAATTCAACAGGTCATATTCTAGTCACTAACTAACCCCACACACAAAGTTTGACTTTTCTAGGTTGATTTGGTGAGACCTCACCCTCCCCGACCCACCCCCCTCTTCACAAATCAGGTGGGCTGTATTAATTGTTGTTTTTTAAGTTGAAAATTCAGCTAAAAAATCTACGAACGTATTTCATTTTTATCTTCAACCTAAAATGTGTTAATCAGAACATTTTAAACCTACTTATGTGATATTGTATCATGTTATAGGCTTTTAATAAATTTTTAAAATCAAAATATGTTAGTTTACATGTATTATAAAAGGGAATGAGAGGGGTGGGAGTACGATTAGTTGGAAAAAAATTTGCGTTTGAATTTTTGCACAAGGGCGCCGAATTCTTAGTTACAGCACTGCCTACAATCTATTTTGACTTACTCGAAATCATTAACTGTGATTTTACAACTTATTTTCCTCATCGCTTATCTCTCTATATATTAAAATCAAAATGAAATCGATTTTGAGATGCGTGCGCATCCTTGTCTCTCTATATATTAAAATCAAAATGAAATCGGTTTTGAGATGCATGCGCATCCTTGTTTTGAATAGCAGGTATAAAAGGTGTAAAGGGAAGCAGGTATTCAAAGGGAAGAAAAGTTGATAAATTTCAATGAAAGGTGTATACATAAGCAAAATCAAAAGCAAAGGTAAAGTTGTAAAATTGTTTAAAATGACATGTATACAAAGGTGTAAAGGGACGAGCCCATCCTGAGAGAAAGAACTTTTGGTGGGGGTAACAAGTAAGAATAATTGTGTAGTGCAGTTTGTAATGTAGCAGTATTTGTCTGATAAAATAATTTTTTTTTCTTTATGTAATTTTTATTGCGAGCTCCGAAGGGGCGAGGAGGCACTAGTATTTTTTGAAACCCATTATCTTTCACTAGATAATGTCAGTTAAAATTTGAAATTATTTTGCAAAAATATTCCGAGCATTTTTCTGTTAGTACTAACACTATCCATGTTCGAAATTCGGATCAGCTTTTGCGGGAAAAACTTGTTTAATAAATGATAAATATTCACAGTGAAAAACAGAAGAATAGCCAAATATTTACTTATATGCATTGAAATTTCAACTTCTTGTACCCAGAAACAGTCAACAACCTGAAAAACTCATCGAAAAATTTCCTACATTCCAGTCTGCGCCCGTTAATTTAGAACATTTCGTTTACCTTCGATAGCTGGAGCAACATACACCGGAACTTTAACATATGTGGCGGGTGTATTATGTAAGCAAACAATAGGTAAATGCTGACTCTCGTATAAATGCACTGCGACTCGACTCACGTCACTCGACATGACCAAGCCGAGGATAGGAACGTGTAGGAGTATAGTGGAGAGTGGCAATCCGCGTTCGCAATCCCAAACAATAATACGTTTATCGTCCGATCCAGAGACCACTAGAGATCCGTCGCCGGCCATCTTCACGCAAGTTACATGACCTAAATGACCGGCTAACATATGCACATCGGAGCCCGTATCGATATCCCATATTATCAAATTAGTGTCCCATGAACCAGACGCCACAATCGATTTCTTCGTAACCGATACAGAAACGCAGCTCACTTGATCGCTATGTCCTACCAAAACCTATGAAAATTTCCCTCTTACATTACGTCCAACAGTCTGCCAAAACAAGCAATAATTCCACAATACAAACCTGCGCTAATTTGCCTCCATTTACTTGCCATACTTTCAAAGACATATCTTTGGACCCGGTGATAACATGTAATGAATCATAGGTCAATGCAAAACAGGTAATTTCTTCGCTATGAGATACATTGAAACGTTCATCTTCTCTATACGTCATTACCGGCCATATCTGTAAGCTAAATTTTAAACCATTAGGTACCATTATTCTCATTATATTTTTCGTCATTTTCATGCCAAAAATTACCAATGATCTCCGTTGCCGCAAATTAAATACTTCATGTTATTCGTAACAGCTAAGAAATTCGTAGGTCCTTTAGCGGAAAACAACTTGGTACCATTGTCGGCTGCCCAAATAGCTAAATTTCCCAGTTTATCGATCGATACAGCTCTACGACTATCAGACATCACACGTACAGTGGTGACGGTGCTTTGATGACCCTTAATGGTGAATATTTTTCATTCATTAATTACATAGTCGACTTAACCTTTTACTCGCACCAAGTATCGTGCTTACCGTATACGAGCAAACAACCACTCCGATAGTTAGTCCCCAAACTCGGGCGCTTTTGTCTTCAGAGCCAGATACCACGAATAAGCCATTCGGTGAAATAGCGATACAAGTTATGGCACCTGAATGACCTTCCATGGTTGATTGTAATTCGTGCGAATTTAATTGCCATACATTTACTAATCCATCTGTTGCACCTACGACAAGTAAAGTAAAATTTAAAAATAACAAAACAGTCGCGCGGCAATGCTGCTAATTTCTATACACCTAAACCCAGTAGGGAGTTTATAAATCCCTTCTCACCCTCTCTAAAAGCAACCGAGAAAACTGATTTGGCGTATGGTATACTACTTGCTCCCAAGAATTATATGACTCTATATCTATTGAATCTGAGTTATATGGAGCTTCTTAAATTTTGATTCATCGGAAATTTTCAATTCATTTCAACTTCAACTTCAGGGGTATATTGCAGCCTTGTATGACAAAATTATTGGGAGCAATAAATTATTTTAAAGTGATTACTAAAACTTCAAAACCAAAAAATCAAAAAATAAAAATTACATTCGTAGACCATTTTCTCTAAAATTTTCTAACAACCCTTTTTTTCTTAGTTTTCAACTTTTTGAACACATTCTTTCATTTTTTGCATTTTTTCTCATTTTTTAAATTATACAACAAAAAAAGTGATAACTGTATTTAATTTTTTCTTCAATGCAGTAATAGTGTACTTTGCATTTCACATGTATCCATATAAAACCCTATGAGACGATTATTTTTTTCTTAATTTGCGCTAAAAAAAAAAATTGAAGCGCTTTTTCTTAGTTGCTTGGATAACTTTATTATGTCTAGAATTTTGTCTTACTTTTTGAAACTTTTTACAATTTTCCAAGATATTTATTGTTTATAGTATAAATTGACGCCATGCACAGCACTGGGCTAGATGTGTACTTAGGTAGAGTTACAGGAGTGGGTGTAAGGCAGCTGAGGCAAGGAAATTCAGTGAGCGGAATCTTCACTTTTTATAATTATTTTAAAAATTTGAGATGAACTTCCAATTACCGAGCTCTTTCTATTCCTCAGACAATCTCACCATCTCTCCCAAATTAACTAGACTCTTCTTCGCCTCTTGCCTCTGTAGAAGTACATGACACCTAAATGGAGATGAGTAAGCAAGTAAAAAACATCAAAACATTAAAAAAAACGGGTGAATGATTTTTTTTTTAATTTCTAGAAAAAGGGGCGGGAGATGATATTAATTCTTTCACATGAATAAATACTACAAGATACCGCTGAATTGTTTTAAAATGAAATTTTGAAAGATGAAGATTATTTTTTCTAGATTATAAGGGCAGGATAGCACGTATAATTCAAATGCTGAAGGAGGCGAAGAGAGTAGTTTTTTTTTTTTTTTTTTAGCAGAAGGAACGGGTCAAACAGGCGTTAAATGGTTTAAAAAGGACACCATGAAAATATCATTTTATCAATTCAATTTTTAGACGCCCCTCCCTCCTTCCAAAATGAAGTCGACGTTTTAAAAAATGTCGAAATTTTCATAAAAATGAATTTTTAGACAGTTGAAAATTTCTTCATATTCTAAAGTCATATTTATTCATTCAAAGATTGAATAAAATTTTAGCTGTAATTTTTTAGCTGAGTTTTTAATAAAAACGATAGCTATTACAGCCTACCTGATTTGGGAATGGAAGGTCGAGGGAGGGTGGGGTCTTCAAATCTTTGCGTTTCAGACCATTTGTAATCATCTGGCAAATGTCCAAATTTTTGGTATATATATATTTTTTTCCCCCACGCGTAGCGCCGGCGAGTATTCATAAAATTCGCTCAAAATTTGGTGAGGAACTCTTCTTGAAAATGCGCAGAGGTGCTTTTTTTGT
>CM019753.1:7942729-8158851 GCA_009761765.1 Phenacoccus solenopsis
AATTTTACTCGATATTAATTCATAAAATTTTTATTAAAAGTCTTCAAATCTTCACGTTTTGGATACTATGATCATATGATAAATGTCAAACTATTTCCCCTCTCTCCTTGCCTCCAGTTGTGGCTCCGGAACGAAAATAATTTTTGTGTTTCGTTTATTCAATTTTTTTCAAATTCATTGAAAATTTGAAGAGAAAAAATAGGTGAAAAAAATTGAATAAAATTGGGAAACGTTTTTAAACCTAAAATTTAAATTTTCAGCATTTCTTCGTGACCCAGGCTAGAGCATATAGCCCTTCCTGCCCCCCCTATCCCTTTCCCTGTTTGAGGGACATGAAATTCACGAGAGGACACCGGGTAGTATTGTATAAAATTATGATTTATTTAATCATCGTAATATTTGAACGTTCACCCCCATCCCTCCTTCCAACAAAAATTGCCTATTTATATCCTCAATGGAAAGCAGCTGAAGAAAAAAGCGGCCTTTGAGAGGAAATAAAATCCTTAAATTTTACGCGTCGGACTTATTTCCTCTCTGTATAATTATTTGAAAAGATGAATTTTCCACGTGAAATTGATTAAGGGCTGAAATATGAACCGTTGAATTTGGGTTAAAATGGATCCAAAGTTGTCCATCCTTGAAATCATGGAAGGCTCGAGGAGCTTTAAATGGCTGAAAGTTGATAAATGTGATATCATGTATAATTTTACCTAAATCCAAATTTTTAAGATATTTTAAAGGAGATGAGTGAGAGTTTTTCGGTATAAGTTATGAGAGTGGGCATGACAACATTATCTGCAAAATAATTGAAACACGCTCTAATGAAAAATTCAGCTCCAGTTGTGAGGCATGGATGCTTACTATTTTTTTTTTTTTTTTTTTTGTATTATTATTTAGAAAAAAAATCCTTGTAGAAAAATGTCGCAGTATTCTACTCCGAAAGTTTTTCATTTTGACTTGAAACTTTGATCCCATCTTTAAGAGTTGATATCGATAGGCATGACAAGTGTACCCATACACTGAAAACTGATCCAGCCATATTTCAGGTTCACGAGTTTCTAATTTCTCTTCAACTCTTTCACTCTACGTCTCTCGTTCTCGCTCTTTCTTACGTGAAATCTCGACATAATTATCATACAATAATGTCAAAAGTACCGAAAAGTTCAAATAGTGCGCAATTACATAGCATGAAATTTACTCCGCGTACATACACGTATAAATCACACAGCGCACAGCGTATGTACATATAAGTACTTGGAAGATACTCATCTCTTATCATAAATTACACGCGGTTGCCGCGGGTCATATACATGCTGCGGATCGGTAGTCGGGAATATGGATACGCATGAAAAAGTTAACAGACTACTCCGGATTGTAAAAGCGGTTGACGACTATTTACAGTTAAGGTTGCCCCGATGTTGGTATAGTTAACGCGTAAATTGTTTCGTTCGAGAGACGAGTTGATTGGGTTTAATTTAAAATACTTTAGGTTTAGGAAATAGGAAATTCGTCGAGTCGCTCGGGAAGGACGCAAGAAGCGTACGTATTCCTAATCTAATTCGTTGTTTATTTTATTTGTTACAGAATGTGGTGGACTATTACCGGTAATTTCGGTAACATATTGCCGATCGATTGGTCCAAATCGTATTCACGTAAGGTACATATGCCGGCGTTGAATTTGAAACAGCCAAGGGTAAGCAAAAAATGAGCATATTTTATGAGTAAAACAGGTGTGTAATAAGATCAGTTGATGGGCCCACCTACTTCGAAACTTTATTGTCCAAAAGTTGTCGCATATAATGTACTTGGTGAGTAATCAGCGCTAGTGTTTGATGATTAACTTCTACAGGAAAACGAATGTGGGCGGATGTCAAAGTGAAATATCAAAAAAATAATATCAAGCTCGTACGGAATACGTAAATATTTTTTCATAGTCTAAAGTCATCCAAGACACTGGGTGAATGGCATTTTTTACTGGTGTAATTTTTGATTGGTCATACGTCACGCGCGTAATGACCAATCATAAGGCTAGAATTTGATAAAATCTTGGCAATTTCATTTCTACCTTTCTAAATAATATCGTTGAATTTTCAGTGAACTATGAAATTCGTTTGTGATTTGAATCATCTAGTTCGTTCATGTTTTTATTTTACGAGTAAGTGCAGGTACTTTACCACATTCCGACTTGCTGATTGGTTGTTACACGCGTGATGTACGACCAATCAGAAAGCGGAACAGTATTTAATGCACCTAAGTATCAGTAAGCACCATAAAAATTTACGCTGGCATCGGAAAGTTCGAAAACCATTTTTTTCAAATTTTTCTTATTTTTGAATTCCTGTAAAGTTAGAGGCACGAAAGTATCGCAAAAAGAATTTTTTTAGGTTACACTATTACCAGGATTGGGAAAACTCGCGACAAAAGAATTTCAAATCCAAAATTCTTGTTAAAAATTAAGCTAACAAAAAAAACTTGAAAATGATTCTGAACTTTGAAACGTTCTTATTATAAAATTAATTACAAAATTGGAAATAAAAAAAGTAATAAGTTCTGTTATAAATTACATGGGCACCTGAACCCAGAACCTGAACACTGATCACCGGATCGGGTAATACGAAAATTTTGGAATTTTGAAATGAAGAATTTGAAAATATAGGATTTCAAATCGAAAATCCATATTTTGAAATTTTTTGGATTTTGAATCCAGCCCCCCAACCCTGACTATTACTCACAAGGATCAAAAAAAAAATTTCCGCATTTTCACAAAGAACCAACCCTTCGTCATATTGCACCCGTACTGCAATAACACCACATCTAAAAAAAAAATCTTTGACTGCAAAAACACCACATCTCAAAAAACCACCAAAAATAATTTGCATTGCAAAAATCTGCCTTTACCGTTGGAAAGAACGTGAAAAATTAGTAGGATCAATAAAAAAAAAAAAAAAAAAGTAAGCAGCCATGCCGTATTACTGGAGCTGAGTTAAAATTTTCTACCCCTCCTGTACCCCCACCACTATTTTAGGTTGGTAACCCCGCCTTCCCCCCTCCAACGTCATGTATGGAAGTGAATTCGGGATATAGTATACAACTTATCCACAATAACCATATGAATTCATATTAATTACATTTTTACCAACTTGAGGCTTCTCAAGCTCTACTCAAAATTTTGATAATCCGCCATTTTGGATCCATTTTGATCCAAATTCAAGAGGTCATATTGTGGTCACCAACTAACCTCACACACAAAATTTGACCTCTTTAACTTGATTTGGTGGGGAGATATGGAAGATTCAAGAAATTTCATGACTCAAAACTTCCTCAGAAAGCCGTTTTTTGATCTAACTCCTCTCAATATGCACTCAAGAAGCTGAAATTTGGATATGTTAGTATCCGTGACTCACTCTTTCATATGAAATCAAAAACGAAAAATTTGAGCTATTTGCCCCTTCTCCAGCCTCCCTCAAAATTTGAGTGATCCGCCATTTTGAAATTTATCGAAAAAAAAAAACCATTTTTGCACATTTTCAAGAAGAGTCCCTCACCAAATTTTGAGCGAATTTTATGAATACTCGCCGGCGCTACGCGTGGGGGAAAATATATATACCAAAAAGTTGTACATTTGCCAGATGATTACAAATGGTCTGAAATGCAAAGATTTGAAGACCCCACCCTCCCCCGATCTTCCCTATCCAAATCAGGTAGGCTGTAATAGCTATCGTTTTGTTAAAAACTCAGCTAAAAAAATGAATTTGAATTCGTATTTCGTTATTTACAAAGCAAATAAAAAGCAATTTTCTTGAGTTTCGGTTATTTGACGTGTTTTGAGATATGGTGTTGTTGCAGTAGGGGTGCGATATGTACTGTTGCTTGACTATCCCTGAATATGGGATTGAACGCTGTGCAACATTCTAGTTGAAAGTGCTCCCATTTTTAATCCGAGTTATAAAAATGAATTTTATCTCCTGTTTTCAGATTTTAATGTTTTAAGTAATTAAATTTTTCAAGTTTTAATTTGATTTTTTTATTTTAATGATTTTTGAATTATTAAATTACTTTTTTTATTAAATCTTATTAAATTTCATTTATTTATTTATTTTAAAGATTTTCCTATTATTTATTTATTTTTTTCATACGATATAGTTATATTGCATGTTCCCGCTTGACAAGAAGCTAGTAAATGATGCTAGCGCAGAACTAGTATAAATTTGAAACACTTGAGGTTAGATTTTTACTAGCATTTTGTAACTAGTTATCTACTAGTATTATGAGACTAGTCATATACTAGCTTCAAAATACTAGCAGATAACTAGCTACAAAATGCTAGTAAAAATCTAACCTCAACTGTTTCAAATTTATACTAGTTCTGCGCTAGCGTAGGTTTACTAGTATAAAGCTAGTATAAATTAAGAATTCTTTTACTATTAAAATTAATTTTTTTTTACTTTTAATTAATTTAAAAAAATAGTAGGATGGTTTTTTCCGAGATATGGTTGCACTTTTCGGCTTGTCACTCCCCATGCCCACTTATTTATTGCACATTCCAATACGAAAATTCCCTATGCCTACGGTGGGATTCGAACCTACGACCCTATGACTATAACTAACCTACCTAACCTACACCACGCGGCCACGAGCACCCTGTGATGAATATGCGTTCTAAGGCAGTATTTATGTTTGCGATGCGTGCGTATTCGTTTTTATAAAAATGCTTGGGAGATTTTTGCTTTTGATTTCAATCCGATAAATACACAAGATATTAAATGTAAAAATTTGATTTTTTTTTCGCAACATGATGTCGAAAACGACATATTATATGAATATTTTCAAATCGTTATATGTCGTTTTTGACATTATATTGTGATTTTTTTTTTTTTGAACAGAATGTGTCCTTTTTGACATAATGTTGTGAGTAATATGTGTTGCTTTGTGAGGGTTTTAAATATTATTGATAGATAACTTTTCAACATAAATCTATGCCTAGCGGTCAGAAATAGGAAGCATATTGTTCTTGAAAACATCTTTTGTTTTCGTAATATACTCGGAAGCAAATTGAAACAGTTTTCATCTATACATTTTCGATGATGAAGCTGTCTCGTGAAACCATCATGTAAACTAGATGTATATAATTTATGTAGATGAGGGGCTGAAATTACTTCCAACTGAAGAATTGCTTATACATAACTCTATGAGCATGCAACTTAGTTAATTAACACTATATACACAGCGATGCCAAAGTGCCTCCGAAATCGGAGGTAGATTGGCCAAACAAAGGTATATTGTCGCAAAGAAAATCTTTTTTGGATGCAAATTGATACTTTTGATAAGTCTATATTAGGGTGCGTCAAGTCGCATTTTTTTCGAAATTTTGGGGTCTTACCCTTTAGTTTTGTTCCTTTTGATGAAAAAATGATACCCTCAAAAAATTTTCAAAAAAAAAAAATTTTAGAGGTGGCGCTTTTGGATTGAAAATTTAATGGAGAATCCAATATGGAAAATTTTCTGAAATTTGACAAGTTAAATTTTAACAATAAAAATTAATCTGTTCATCAACTACAGACTAATTACACGTCTCTTATCAGTATTTTTCTAATTATCGTTTAAATAATAGAATGTCTAACTCGCCAGATGACCCAAAAATCGTATCAAGTATCTACTTTGGTTACAATCAGTTCCAAAACGTGATGTCTAGAAGTCAAATACCCTAGTTCTTTATCTAATTTCACTTCTAGTAGGTGACACGCTTCTTTAGATTTCCCTATTGCTTGTATTTGACACGGTAGTACCAAAACCCATAAAATTTACTCAAGAAGTTGAATTCCACTGCTCTAAAGTCTAAACTTTCTTATATGGGGTTAGCTTGTGCTATGCTCTTCTTTATAATCTTTTTGAATCGGCATACATGCTTTTTTCTAAAACAATAGAAATTTCATTGCAAATGATTCTAGCGCTTTTTGATATCAGGTGTTTCTCATTATAAGTTTGAAGTGTAGTAAAAGGACTTAGTACTTGCGGATTTGTTTGTAATTTTATTCTTTCAATTTTTTCCAAAATTCTGAAATTTACTTCCTCGACCTCAGTGATATCTTTTTCATTTTCATGGACAAAGAAATATGAAAAAATCGCCATATAAACAAAAATAAGGTTTGGCATTTCAATATGCTACATTCAAGCAGCAAATGGTTATTGATAGGCTCTCTTATAGTTTTCAATTCATAGCATTTTATTAGCTAGTGCGCTACAACCTTAACAGGACTTTTCTTAAGTTATATACAGCACACCTAATATACCTAGTAGATGGTGGCAGAATGGCGACATCCCAAGATAACATGTTTATATGCGAATTATGCATATACCCATGGAGGTAATGTTGTCAATATTCAACCTTGAAGCGCCACCTCTAAATACCTTTTTTTTTACCTGAAATTTTTTCTGTGGTGTTTTCTAAGTAAAAGGAACACTTCTAGGCGGTAAGACATCAAAATTTCAAACTTCAAATTTTTTGCATATAAATTTGACGCACCCTAGTCTATATATATATGTATGAAACCAAATAAACCGAGATCATTTCCATATATACGTAGTAATTGCGAGATCATGAGATTCGTTTGCCGGATCTCACAACGTTATACATAGCGCACGTTGTTTGCGAGGTGCAGTATATCGTGTATGCAAGTTTTCAGCCGGATCTCGGTTTAGCTATGATTTACATAAGGATATATATAATTTTCGACTATCCTTATTTACAGGCATAACATCAGGAAACTTAATAAATTTGCGAGTAATTTGATGCTGGAAAATAACTGGCAACACGCGAGTATCAAATCTGCTAGTAATTTGATACTAGAAAATAACTAGTATCACGCGAGTATCAAATCTACGAGTAATTTGATACTAGAAAATAACTAGCATCACACGAGTATCAAATTTACGAGTAATTCGATACTAGAAAATAACTAGCATCACGCTAGTATCAAATCTGCTAGTAATTTGATGCTAGAAAATAACTAGCATCACGCTAGTATCAAATCTGCTAGTAATTTGATGCTAGAAAATAACTAGCATCACGCTAGTATCAAATCTGCTAGTAATTTGATGCTAGAAAATAACTAGCATCACGCTAGTATCAAATCTGCTAGTAATTTGATACTAGAAAACAACTAGCACTACGCGAGTATCAAATCTCCTAGTAATTTGATACTAGCAAATGACTAACATTACGCTAGTAAATAGAAGCTAGAGTAAAAACGCGAGTAAGATGCTAGCTTTTTGCTAGTATTCGAGTAAGATGCTAGTAAATAACTAGTATTTTGTCAAGCGGGTTACTTCTGTACAAGTTGACAAGATGCGAACTAAGCACTTTTCGGAATAGGGAAATGATTTTTGTGATTAAATTCATGGCTGGGCATTTTTTGGGGTAGTACTTATTTGGGGATACTATTGAATCTATGTGGCATTCAAAAACATACGTTTTTTGTCTTTGAAAGTTACCGAATTTGTAAAATAAGATGGACTAAGCACTTTTTGGACTGGTAAATAAAAATAAGGACATTTAGATGTGCTGGATAGTGCATTTGAAAAAAAGTTTTCGGCTATCTGACGTCCTACATATGTGAGGAACCAACCTGCCTACTGGAATACACCCATAACTCTCTTTTTTTTTTGGACTAAGCACGTTTTTGAAACCCTGTGCCTGTTGTTGGGTCTATACTTTGAGTGTTGATCCCCCTCATCTCGATTCAAAAAAATCAAAATAATAAGTAATAAAATTCATTTTTATTACTCGAATTAAAAGGGAGAGCACTTTTAAGTGAATTTTTCCCCCAAAAATTTTCCCCGGCGGTCAGATCCATTTTCAGGGGTCCTCAAGTTACGTACATCACAAGTTTTCCAAAGTGAAACAAAGTCAAAAAAACGATTATCGAATTTTGAAAAATAAAAAAAAGCCTTACTCGCTTAAAATACGTTCATTATTGTAAAAATGCCCTTCCTTTACGAAATGCTTTGCATTATAGTTGATCGCTTTGTGCGATTAAAAAATATGTATACATTCCACTAGTGATTCCTAGTATTTTTTCAATTTCCTACTTTGACTACTCCCCCTCCCCTGTCACTTCTATAGGGGGTTATTATGGAAACCTTGTGCTGGAAACTAATCATTGTGCTTCATATACCGCAACGTTGAGCAATAGAGTTTCGATGTACGTGAGCCCAAAAAAACAGACTTATTTACACTTCTTCGATAACCTCGTGTATAAGCGGTTATTAATACTTGAGCTGTGTAATGTTATAGGACGAAAACGTCGAAAAGAACGTACTGGACGATCGCGAAAACGAGAAGGGCGTCAAGTATTCCGATTTAAGCAGCGAAGACGAAGCTATCGCTAACGATCTCGATATGCATTCCTTAATATTATCCGGATTGAATATGGATAACGAACCGGTCAAAACGGCCGAAGAAGTTATCAGAGAAATCGACGATATTATGGAGGTGAGGCGCTCGCTAGTCGATCATTCTGTTTCATTTCAATTACAACTATCGTATAATTTTATTTATGAGTTTTTTCATTGAATTTATCATCGCTTGTAAAAGATAAGATCTTGAAATAGGGAATGGATGTATTTTTAAGACGAATTAATCCCTTGCCCGCATGTTTCCATCTACACGAATCAACGTGTCCGTGAAACACGTGCAAGTTGAAATGATACGATTTACGTCCATGTCGTGGGCGCGTATAGACACGCTTGTTTTGATTTGCTCGCGGATTACTTAGTTATGTGTGCGTATTCGAGTGGCTTTGTTTTTGTTGTTGAGTAAATTTCCGCTTCTGATGTTTAACTTCGAGGCTTACGGGCGCGTAATACGAATGCAGCGAATTTCTTGAAAATATAAATAAAATATTACGCATCGGATGAGTAAGAACGGTGTTTAGATTTGTCACCGTCAGCGGTACGCTCTTCACAAAATATTTTCATCTTCGTATGTAGGTTTTGGAGACTCGACAGACATTGCGAAGCCTCGAGCCAGTGTGTAATATGGCTCCAGAGTAACAAAATGCTTTCTTAAGGGGTGAAGTGTGCTTGAAACGAATCAAAAAAATTGTCTGCTTGATCAAAAATGATTACTTAATATTGTTGTTCTCTTTATTTACGTAAAATAACGTTATAGTTTTCCTTCCATCTTCGCAATAATCAATAAAGCAATTGCAAATTCAAAATTGCAGTAGTCTTTACCGCCTTCGATTTTCGAATAGATGAGAAAATTATTCATTTTTTTTTATTCTTAGTGTAAGTATCTATTAGAATTTAACCTAATGCAAATTACAATTATAGCACTCGCCACGTGGCAATATCGATTGATATGTTGACATCATCTAAACATAATTTATACTCATTTTGATTTTTTTCTTCTAATGAATAGTACTCGAATGGAAAAGTTCTGAAAGTAATTTTTGCTTATTTTTAGAATTAAGGGAGCAATGACATAGAAAATTTCAGTGGATTTGAAAAATTTTCTTTCGCAATGTGTAGTTCTTGAGAAGGAAACAGTGCATTCGAAATGAGACTAAAAATGTCCTAACCTCAAACTAATCGTTACATAACGTTTTTTTTTTTTTTTTTTTTTTTTTTTTTTTTTGTAGAGGAGGGTCCACTCTATCACATATCTAGAAGCCTCCTCGAGCTTCCCTCCCCCCAAAATCAGTTTTTCGCTTTTTGCGTGTCAGGGTTTAACTTTATGGAGAAAACCACCTCTATAGAAGTTGTTCTACGTAAAATTTCCGACAAAAAAGGTTATATTTATTTCCTTGGTAAGTCACATGGGGATGGAGTAAAAGGGCTTTGAAGATGAGACCTGGCGGAAGCTGAATAAAGAATACGCGTATTTGGTGTTTTATGACTGTTTCAAAAGGAATTCATCATACGCTCAATGACATATACAGGTATATTACACCTACAATCAGAACTACCCTTGGCGTGCCCTCCCCTTCCCTCTCACTCAACCATTTATTAATAATCTCATTTGAAAATGTTTCAAAATAGTCGAATTCAGATTTGTATGAAAAGCAGGGTGAAGTGAGAAAAAAAAACGTGACTAGGATTTTGACCAAATTTGCTGAGTTGCTTTACTTTGAGTGAGAGACCTACCAGAAAACTTAGAGCCCCTTAGGTGAAAGTGGGGGGGAAGAGGTACCTATAGTGCACCTCATTTTGAAAAAAAAAAAAACTCTTTTTTCTGTGCTTTTCAGCTAGTCAAAGTGGTGTGAAAAACTCTGTTTTGCACTTAAAAGGTGCAATTTGAGTTTGTAAATCTTCCTGGACCATCGTCATCCTTCTGAGATCAAAACTCAGAATGCTACATGGGGGTCGAAAAGTAGCAGATCGCGATATTTCAATATTATGAAATTTTCGATGACTCTGTATCAATTATTTTTTATCCCTGTAATTTGATCATTTTTGGCAAAAATTTTACACATTATGTTCAGTATTCCTGTTCCTAGTATTATGCATTACAGGAGAAGAAATTTAAAAACTTGAAAAAAATTCTGCTGACGTCATCAACGTGATGTCGGTAGAAAAAAAACTATTTTTTTTTAAATATTTTACTCGCAGTTCATAACATATGAAAAGATTAATTAAAAAAGTCTAATGAAATTTTTGCCTACCTTCAATATTGAAGGAGAGATAGTGAATTAGAAATTTCAATTCGTTTTAGTTCTTTTCATTTTGGAGGTGGACAGAAATTTTACACCATGTATTCAGTTTTTCTTTTCAATTATTATTCATTATAGGAAAAAAAGAATGGAAACACTTGAAAAAATTCTGCTGACGTCATCATATACGCATATAATTGAGCTGATGGCATCATCTGGAGAAATGTCGTTTTTAAAATGTACCACTTTTCATGTAAAATTTTTGCCTACCTCTAATATTGAAGGAATAGTCAAATTGAGTGTTTCTGTGTGCTGTAGCTACATCCTGGAGATTGTTAAAAATATAGTCAAATTATCATATGTTTAGTCCTCCTATCCTTGTTTTACGCATCGTTAGAAAACAAATTGAAGCAACTCAATGATGACGGTTTTTTTATTTTTGGCATTATTATGTGTAGTGTGTGTAGTATTCAAAAAAAAAAATGAGGAAAAAGGTATATAAAATACTTGCTTACTTTCAACATTGAAGGATCCGTGGCAAATACAAAATTTCAGTGCAGTATAGTTGCTTTCATTTTAGGAATAGGCAAAAATTATTCATTACAAGGAAAAAATGGAAACTCAGTTCTTTCTGCTGACGTCATCAATTCATCATAGGCATAAAATTGGAAAAGTGATGTTTGCAAAAAATAGCTGTTTGGTTTTTTCTCCTCATATCAGCAGTACATGAGAAAGATAATGTAAAAAGCGAAATACAGTTTTCGCCTATCTCCAATATTAACGCAGCCAAGGTGTCTGAAACGTATTAGTTTGTCATTACTCCTTCAATTTTAAAGATAGGCAAACAAAATTATGCGCGATTTTTTGTTGTTAATGATATGCTAACTAATTCTACTTCACCAATTTTAGTGAAAATCGTGATATCGTACTAATATGGTATATGACCTATTTTGTTTGCCTTTAAGAGTATTACATATTGTGGAAAGCTTCGTAATATTTGTCGAATCATCAAAACATACTGTACTATTGTACAGTAGTTGATTAACTTGAGCACCTTTCGGAATGTCGTTGGAATAGTCTGGTTTTACGACCCGTAAAATAAATTGTTATGTTTTGCTATATTACTGCGGCAGGCCCACTTTGTGATGATGGTGGTATCATCTTGGCTAAATATAATAGTAAGTTACTACTTTATTTATTTTTGCAGGAAGGAACATCGTCGGAATGTACACCAGATTCGGATATGACTATGGACGATGTGCATAAAAAAGGCAAAGAAGCTCTACAGTCACCATTATACATGGACAGTATGTATATGTATTCCCGTAATGAAAATACGAAAATTTCGTTTCGCAGTTTTTATTTATTATTATTATTATTATATTATTATCACTTTTTTTCAGAATTGAAAACGCTGAGCGTATCTCAATTGAACGAATTATATTTGGAGTTGGAATTGTTGATTAAAGACTACTCGGAGACTTTGATATCGGAATTGGCTTTACGAGATGAACTGGAATTCGAAAAAGAACTGAAAAATTCATTCATATCATTGCTGCTTGGCGTACAGAACAGACGTAGGCAATATCACGTCGAAAAGAAGAAAGGTATCAGGAATGGTATGAAGGCCAACGTCGCTGAACCAAAGGTAGAATTTTATTCGAGCAAAGATGTTCTCACTTTTCCTTTCGTGTGTTGAAAAAGGACAACGATTATTTTTTCTTTCGATTTTCAGTATTTGACGACCGTCATTCCTTATCATGCTGAAAGCGGACCGTTGGATAACCAAGCTTTGCAAGTTTTAATTAAAAGTGAGTAAAAAATAACAAACGTTGTGTGTTTATTTTCATGGTCGACTCGTTTGGATCAAATTTAGAATAATTTTTTGTTTCTTTTTGAAAATTTTGAAACCTCTTCTATTGTAATGAGTTGTGTTTCCGTGTTGAATAAGTTGCGCCTGCTTTTAAATCGAAAGCATCAAATTCAAATTTATCAACAAATAAGTTGCCTACTTTCAACTGAAAGGTGTCTAATTATGAATTTCTTCGTGTCTTGCTTTTTTTGTCGTATGAATTATCTATAATAGGCTTCTTAAATTGAGAAAATTGAATTCTATGGGTATTTTTACTTCATAATATTTACGAGCTGTGATAGACTTATTTTGGAGACAGAGTTATCCCTTTAAGTAGTTCGGATAAAGTTCATTAAAAGTGCATGTTTTGAAGCAAAAAAAAAATTGTTTAAATGAATGCCAAGCCCAGAACCCTTATTTTAGACGCTTGATGTCGCAAAATTCCTTTGGTTAGGGTCAATTTCCTTGCCCTCCATTTACAATTTTCAGCAAACTGGAGATGGTGACCAAAGTTATATAGATACAAGTTACTGCGCTTCCATAAGAGCAATGTAATTAGTTCAGAAACGATCACCAAGTGCGCAACAATCTATGAGGTATATCTCTGGTAGCTGAAATAACAACCAATCAGAGTTGAGATTCGTGTTTAGTGGATCGCAGCGCTCGTATAGTGAGCAAATCACTTCATTCGGATTTCTTGGTTATTTTTCAGACTGCAGTAATTTCTAATTTGGTATCTACATATTTAACTTTAATGGTGACATTGACCATTGTAGTTAAAAGTTTTAGGAAATTTATTCGACCCTCGGAAATCATTATTTTTAAATAATTAAAGCAAACTTTGACATCAGAGGACACGTGATCTCCTTAATATACACACAACATATCATATGATCGCTAATACTAACAGAAGATGGATAAAGTAATTCTTCAAAACGTAAGGGGGCATTTTTCCTCTCTTTCGTTGTTTTCAGTCTTTAATCATATGAGTTGTGATTGTATTAATGGAGTCACACGACTTCTGACGTAAGGACTTTTCTTCCCTATGCCTATTCGTTGGAAAAAAAATGTTTCATAATTACTAGCATGGAATTGAAGCCAAATATGTTGCCCATATTTAAGAATGAGGCACCAGTATGCCTGTTAGTTGAAGGTGTAAGCAACTTATTTACCAATGAATTTCAACTCGGTTCCTTCCGATCAAAAGTAGACAACTCATTCAACACTCACAGAAAATAATTTTGAAGAATATAATTTATGTCTCAAAAAGTTGCCTTTTTTCAACTGGAAGCAGGCCTGAGCTGAGGGGAAAAGGGATGGTTTTCACTCCGGGCCCGAGTTTCTTTTTTTTTTCAGAGCCCACTGAGGGCCCGCGACTTGACACATCAGCGCTAAAAATTCATCTTTACTTCCATGACTTTTTTTTTTTTTTGGAAGCATAGAATTAAAATTTATTGTTGAATAGATTGCCTATCTACAAGGTAAGTTTTTCTATACCTTACTTTTTTAAATAGGCAACTTGTTCAGCAAAATATTTAAATTCAATGCCTTTAGGATGAAAGAAGGCTACTTTTTCAACACGTATATTGCTTTTTTCCTAAGGAATTTGTTTTTGATGTCAAAAAGCTTGCCTATTTTTCAAATATAGGCATCGAATAAAAATTTGTAAGTTGAAACATAACGGTATTGTAATTGAAAAAGGAAATACACTAACTATTTCTTCGAAACGTATACAATTTATTCTATAGCCAAAATTCTACGTAACTGTCAATTCACATCCTTCGTTATAATTTACTGACTCATTCTAATGTAAACGATCTGACATTTTAACCTAGTTAATGGTTTTTGAGTAACTAATTTACGCCTTCGTTCGATCGCGTGTTTCATTAACGAACCGAATCCGGTGCCAAAAATTACACATGTTGGAATTTTTAAAATCTTTTTTTGATGAGTCTTCCGGCGATTTCACGATAACATTGTATTGAATCGATGTTTTACAAAATCTATAATCTGAACTTCTAAAACGTATATTATTTAATCGTTATTAAGATGGAGATAATTTTAAGCACTTGTCTTCAATTTTTTCTCTTTACAGTTCTGAAAGCTATCAACGAAGATAGTCCAACGGTGCCAACACTTTTGACTGATTACATTCTCAAAGGTAGATGAATACCAACGATTTCGAACGTTGTAATTTAACATGAATAATAATTTCATTGTTGTTTTTGTTTTCTTCAATTCTAGTTTTATGTCCGACTTGAATTCCTCGGATTGAATTGTGCTTACAGGTGCCATTACTAGTCTACTGATTAAGCTTCTTAGGTAAATAGAAAAATTACGCTTTATTATTCACATACACGTATAGGTCTCTGCACTATTTGCAGTCATTCCATTGTTCTTTGTTCCTATATTCATGAAGCTGTACTTACTTATTGAAACTGTATGAAGATCGTTCTCATGTTTTAATGAAGTATTAAATTTTCGATTGCAGATTTTAATGAAAAAAATCTTCTTTACCACCATTTGAATACTATTTTTTTTAAATAAGTAATATTTTTTTCAAAGAAACGCGCGCAAAACGTATTTTTTCTGTTATTCATTTGCTTGTTTTTAATGATATTAAGCTTGATATTGTAATATTCTTTTTATTATTTTCTTTATGAATTTTTGAAAAATCCAAGTATTTTATTACGTACGTACGTTTTTAGCGATTAATTTGTAGGATTATTTTTACTATATATTTATTTCATTCGCGACATTCGTTGAAAGAGATTTTATTCTAGTCTTGATGTATTGTGATGTTAATACGTTAACCTAAATATTAAAATCGATGCAAATTATATTTTCTTGTATTTCGATTATTACTACTTTTTTTTTTGTTTTCTTCGTGAAAGCTTGCTTTTGATTGTTTTATTTGTCTTTTTATGAATAATTACGATAGAATAAAGTATTTTGTTCTACGTGTTTTGTTTTATTATTACATCGAGAGACAGGCCCTATAATAAAATTTAAATCTACTCGACATGGTCTCTCATTTCGATAATCAACATTTATATCGAAAAACAAGTAAACCACATTGACTTTTATAAATACGCTATTAATGTACATTAGCTCACTTGTCCTCGACATTGAATTTTTAGAAGTTACGATATGCATTATGCGCATGTGCGAGTCTTGAATTCATAAACATAACTATAACAGACTTAACGTGTTATGACATATTGTTATCACTTTTAAATTTTAATCGTCAATTTTGTTTTATGCGGTGCTTTGGAAAATAAGTTAGTAATGCGAAAAAGCTGTTTTTTTAATAAAACAATGAAAAAATTGGAAAAATAAATGCATAGTTTCAAATCATTTCGTTGGGTTATTTCTGAGAAAAACACTACCAATGGAAATTGTATCCTATTTTTATTAGTCTCAAAAATGACGCAAGAAATGATTTGAAATCATAATAGAGACTTTGTTTAAGAGCATATAGCATTTATTTTTCCAAATTTTCCTTTTTTTTTTTAAATTAAAAAATCAACTATTTCCCATTTACCAACTTATTTTCCAAAGCACCGCCTTAAATTGGAATGGTAAATGTTTTTTAAACTGTGATGGTTGATGTAGAAAAGGCCCTTACATGTAAATCGTAAATTGTGCAGACACAACTGACGTGTGACGTCACACTTATTTGGAATGTTCGAGCTTGTAAATGTGCATATTGCTGTGTGTTACTGTCAAGTTTCTGTTATCTGTTTTGGTTAGTTGTTCATGTTCTGTCGTAGTTGTTTTTTTCAATCTTCAATTATGAAAATAATTAAAAATACCATTTTACTGCAGAGAATTTATTTTTTCATTGTGCTTCCGGATTCGAAGGTATAAACAAGATAGATAATGATCGAAGTAACATTCTTCAAATATTATTTATGTGATGAATATAACTATCCTTGTTGACATTTCACATCCTCAGTGCAATAAGGCCACATCTCAAAAAAGTACTTCTCTTTACATACATTTTTGGGTAAAATTAATGTAAATCTGTAAAACAGTGACAGATACACTGAAATTAGCTCACTTTACTCCAAAAATTTTTATAGGCTTTTTTTGAGATGTGGCCTTATTGCACTGAGGATGCGATTTTGTCTACAGTGGAGTTGTTATATTTGCGAGTTGAAATCTTTTCAAGTAATTTGTATGTTTTAGGTGGTTCGACAGAAATTACGAGTCCACCGAAAAAAGCAATGAAAATTGATAAGGCATGTATTTTTTATTATTATTATTAAGTAACTATACTCAATTGACATAGTTTCACTTGCCTTTTTTCTCTCTTCAGATGGTCAGTTGATGTATATCAGATATTTAAGTTTTTTCCAAGTTAATGATTGACAAAGATTTACAAGAATTGAAGGAAAACTTGAGCTTGAATAACAAGCAGTCCCAAAAGCCAAAAGATTATTTACAGGGAGAGGTAAATATGATTTCACATTATCAGATATGTATAAATTGAGTAATGTATAGTTACATTAGAATTTATTTCAAACAATATCTGTTATTTGAAACCTTCTCATTTTCATCTCAGTTTGTTCACATCGAGCCAGTAAAATGAGAGGCGGAAAGAACTGTGCAAGATAAACTTGATCATGAACTTGATAAAAAGGCTCTCATACGAAAACATGAGGATGCTTTGATAGCTAAGGTAAACCACAGTCAATTCAATTAGTAGAATAATTTCATTGAAAAATTATTTCATATTGAATTATAGGTTAGAAAGTTTGACATATAATATTGTGCGTCCAAGTGATTCGGGTACAATCAGCGAAAAGTCTCTTTTTCATTTATAAAGTTGATTCCTTCAAAGGCAAAGAAATTGTAATGCTTTTGATATGTTGAAAAGAATGCTGAGAGATAATGAATATATTCAAACATTCCAAAGAAGTAAAATAAGAAGTACAAACCATGAAATGTATGGCGAGGAAGCGGATGTTGAGAATGTGATTGTGGAGAATTAAGAAGATGTTGCGAAATGTTGGTGGAATGATTTGAACAACTAGCAGTATTCGGATGAGAATGAGTATTTGGTGATCGACCTAAAATAGAAAATGAAAATTAATAGGTACCTTGCATATTAGGACACAGAAATTTGAAACATGGAAATATTCGGTTATTCTTAAAAAGTAAAATGAAATGAAAAAAATTAAACTAGGGTTGAAGATGGGGATGTTGTTGAACAATCATGATGAGTTGGAATTTTCATAGTACCTAATTGTTGCGAATCTAGTAATTATGAAGCCGGCTATACACTATGTGTGATACGCAATTTTTGATTCACGAATCACCTGCGAAATGCGATTTGAAGCAAAACACGCATAGTGTGTAGAGTAAAATTCACGCTGTTTTGCATTAAAAAAACTGATTCGCGAATGACGATGCACGTTAGAACGTTTTAGCTAATGAGTAGTACTATTTGGTAACTGATCTAAAACATATAAGACATATCAGGATTAGAGTACATTTTTTTTTTTATTTAATAAAAATATATTACACAATCTCGAATGTAGAAATGTTCATTTTATTGTTATAAAGATATATTATTGTCATATCAAAATATAAGGGTATTATTTTTAATGATTATTATGCTTACAAGAGGATTCGATATTTGTATATAGATTAGTATCTTTCTTATGTCCTTTACTATTTTTTGAAATTTTGTGCAATGGGAAATCTGACAAAGTGAACGTTGATGACTTTTTTTAAGCTTGATCTTTTTTTTGACCGTTTCTTCTCCTGCTGAAGTACCGGTGGGTGTTAATTCTAATAAATCATCAACCTGCTTATTGGCATTGCCAAATCGATCTATACATTTTATATAAGAGGTAGAATAATATTTTATTTCATTATTAACCCTTAAATGCATGATTTGCCAGATTTTGATGAAATTTTTTTTTGGGTAATTTACCTCCTCCATAACCCTAGAGAAATAATTAAAAAAAAATTATTTTACGAAACAACCCCTCCAAATCACCAAAAAAGGGTTGGTCCCAAATATGGGACATCATGCGCTCAGAGACATACAAAACGTGAAAAATCTGATATAAATTTATTTCCGAAAATATAAAAACTGAGCACAAATTTACTTCAATTTGTATGATAGGCTGTAAAACAATTATTTTTCAAATTAAGGCATAGAAATACGTTGCATTTCGAACATTTTATGGAGTTTTTTTGTTTGCATTCAGGAAATTTGCAGCAATTTCTAGTTAGCTGTACGTTCTCAGGCCAGTGATTCATCCTATCCAATCTGATGTCTTCAGACAGAATGATCGTTTTCGGCTTGTACTTCTTCTTGTTTATTTTGGACTGAACCCTAACTGCCTTTCTTCCTTTACCTATACTCGGCGCAAAACCTTTTTTTTTGCATAAAACAAAACCTAGGTCTTCTTTAAACTTGGCTAATGAGTCTTTACTATTGACACACTTTCTCCAAATAAGCCAAGAATTGATCACTGCTAAATCGATCAAGTGAAAAAGAGGCGTGAGTACCATTTTCTGGATTTTACTCTGATTTTGTAACGTGAAACGTGCGCGTCTAATAAATCAACACCACCTATGTGTTTACAGTAGGGTCGGGCACATTGAACCAGTTTTTGGTTTTTTGGCTATAACTCAAAAAGTTATGAAGCAAATAAGCTGAAATAAATTTTAAATGAAAAGCTCGATCCTTTGGCCTACTTCTGTAAAAATTTCAACAACTTTGGCCGAGAAGCTTTTTCAGAAAAAATTTTTGAAGACACACACATTTTTGGTTCAATATGCCCGAGGCCTCGGGCACATTGAACCAAGTTGAAAGGGCACATTGAACCAATTTTAAAATTACGTAAAATCGCGGTAGGCACATTGAACTAACTGAAATATAAAGTAAATGTAATTAACGTGTATGTATTTGTATAGTTATTAAATTTCTGTATTAATATAGATAGATATATCAATTAATCAGCCCTAACCGCCACTCAGAAGCGGTTGGATCATCGTTGTTGGGAAAGCCTTAAGGGCATATCAAGTGCAATGACCACAGGCCTAGTGTCCTGATGGTCGAGAACTCGAAGACTATGAAATAAAAACGCTTTCGAGTACTTTTTGAAAACCTTTATTCACGCCGAGACACAATGACGTCGGCAGAAAAATACAAAAAACAAGTAAAAAATAAACAAAAATGTTTTTATGTTATTTATGGACGATCAAGAAATTACATAAATAACTAATAATACAAAGACAGGGAAAAGGCTTCACTTGTCTTTAAAGTTTTCGTGTTCCTGGTGAGTGGCTTACATCTTGAAGAACTCTTTCACCACATTCACAAAAATACGCGGACGCGGATAACGGCCGATGCTGTTAGAATGTTTATTTCGTGGCGGTAAACTTCAGTTCGCGTATTTGATAATCGTTAAAAAAAAATCAATTGTAAAAAAATATTAATTAAAAATTCCGAGAAAAACTGTGTACAATCGCGGATTTCGGTGTTCACTCTCTAATGGTCGAAATACAAGACGTATATCATATCAAAGCGCGAAAAAGACATTACTCACTGATCGAACATTCTAGAACTTCCAGTGAGTAATGAGTTACTCCTTGGAGTGACATAGAGGTATCTTAAAAAAAATCTTATTGTCCAGATTTAGGCGAAACGACATTGAGCCAGACAGCTTGGTGTCTGACTCCCGCGCTCCGTAGGTGTCGCGAACTAGTTAAATAGGTCGCGACCTACCTAACGTAACGGTACCGGGAAACCTTATGCCACAAAATGAGCCACCCGCTGATATAAAACAGGAGTCGATTCCTAAAATCTTAATTGGCGTAATGTGCGCGTTCGGCGTAATCGGGGTACGGCGAGGTTATTCCTAAAAAGCGCAACGAGCGTAGTATGGCACAACTAGCGTGAAGATTACGCCTCTTAAAACGTGGCGTAATCCGCGTAATGAGCGTATTGCAAAGGAGATGATACCTCGCCGGTGTGTTGATATGATAATGATGTTGTTGATTGAAGGGAAATAATGATAATTTTCAGTAAATATGGACTGATACTTGCAGTGTAAATCGGCACATACAACATGATTAAGAGGCAAATCGGGATTTGCAGTGTTCTCATTAGTTCTCAAATTACTTAACAAGTATTATCATTTGCAATTACCTTCATTTCATCCACTCTGCTGGCTGTTTAGGAGGTCCTAAACTACTTAATTTTCCAGTCAATTCTTTCCACATTTCTTGTTGATGTTGGTAGGTGAAATTACTTTCGAATTTTTTAGATATTAGTTGCGGATTTCTCTCCATGAATTGGATGAGAAATTCGCGTTGCATTCTATTGGCCTTTTTTGTTTTGGGAGGCTGCATTGGCTCCATTATGAAAAAAGTAAAAAAAACAAATTCTTGACTTGAAGATTTATGTTTTATAAAACATAAAAAACAAATGAGAATTACCACCCGAGGTACTATTTCATTGAAAATAATGTAAAGAACGGACAAAAACCGCGAATAGAATAAATTTTTTTTGGACTTCTAACATATAACCTATCATGCAATATAAAAATTACCTCAATTACGCAATAATTCAAGAATGACCCTATTGATTACGCCGTTTACGCCGATAAGTTTGTCATTTGAGATTACGTCGAATACGCACGTCACGCCGATTACAATTTTCAGGAATCGACC
Source organism: Phenacoccus solenopsis (assembly GCA_009761765.1). Lineage (NCBI taxonomy): Eukaryota > Metazoa > Arthropoda > Insecta > Hemiptera > Pseudococcidae > Phenacoccus > Phenacoccus solenopsis. The sequence goes on from CM019753.1 coordinate 7,963,931, forward strand.
TCCAGGTCGTAGTTACCAGTACATTGCGTTCAGCACTGCTGCTCTGCATTACTAATCTAGTTCCTTTTTCGGTGACAACTTTTGGGTTGTGGTTAAGAACGGTCGTCGTGCTGGTTTCATCCAAATTGTAAATACGAGCGCCTTTATCAAAATCTCCGTGCTTTGAATAAATACTCTGCAAGTTATTAAAAAACAGCTTTACATTCATTCTGTTGAATGATGCTGCACGTGATAAACTACAGGTCAAAGGAATTCGCAAGCGGAGGTACGTTCGTTTGAGGAATGCTCTGTACCAATCTCGACCAGCGCAACCTTCACTAACCCACAACAAAGGGTAGTTTAGATTATTTTGAACAGCTAACTGATTAGCAATATTCGCAATCGATGTGTCGTGAAACCAAAACAACTTGTGAGCCTTTTATCACAAATTCTGCCAACTGGTTTTTTGTTCATCAGTGAAAACTCTCCTGGTATCATAATTTGACTTCAATTCGACGTCTTTGTTTGCTGAATATTTTAAACAATAGCTTGAAAACGTTGTGTAATTCATACCATTCAGTTTGGCAGCTTGGTGTATCGAATATTTTTCATTTTTCACGAGTGAAACGGCATTTTGAATAACTTCTGTTGGCGTTTCGCCACGATTTGTTTTCTTTTTGTATTTGCTAACCATTTTACAACGTAATCTGAAATCAAGCAAAAGATTTATGTAAATAACAAATATTGCGCAATTGGTTCAATGTGCCCTTTGGATTTTGGTTCAACCTGCCCAAAACGTTCATATTTTACCAAAAGCTGATTTATAAAAAGAGTAGGGGAGAGGGAGGCAAGTTGGCGATACTAAGCTTTGAGATGACACAGAATTTTTTCAAATTGGTTTTGGGAGGAGCTTGATAGCTCATCTTATAGATTGAAGTTTTGTTTACCATAATATGTAGTTGTCGGATCAAAAAACTTGAAATTTCTGCCAGCGGATGAGTTTGCGCAAAAAATGTTGAATTCGTCAACTTGCCTCCATTTGGCGAACAGTTTTTTAATTACCTAAAACTGATTCTACACAACAAAAACATGTTCATCAAAAATTATTTATTCATCATAAGCTTACAGTCATGTTGTTCACAAAAAAAATTCAACTGCATAAATCACAAATATATGGTTTTTTTGGATATATCCAGCCTGAACACTCAGCTTGTGCCCACATTTTACAGTTACTGCACTGATACCAGTCTTCTGTTTTGCCAAACTCTCCGCAGATCAAGCATTCATCCTCGTTGAACTCGTCAGTATCATCGGATTCGGCATATGCAATCTTAGCCTCATCATTAAAGGATTCTTCCTCAGAAGAGCTTTTGCAGAGTCGCAATTTTTTTGGTTGCAACTTCTTAGTGGGTTTTTTCTTGACAGGTCTTTTCATTGCCTTCTCAGCTTCATTCAATTTTTTCTTCTCTTTAGCGAGAATCAGTTTTTGTTTTTTCCTCTCCTCTCGCTTTTGTTTTCTTATTTGGATCTCCTTTATTTTGGCCTCTTTATCCTCTTTTTTTTTTCAGTAAAGCCAATTTGACCGGTGATGATGTCAAAATCATAGATGGTAGTTTTTCTCTTCTTTGTGTAACTTTTGGCAAAGCTTTCGGTAAGGCGAGAGGATCAGAATTACTGCTCGATAGCGTAGAGGCCGACGTAACACCGCTGCATGATGGAATTGCAAGATTGTTGACAATTGGGTTGGCAGCTGTAACCTGAATCGCGTCATCTGGTAGGGCTAAAATCTTGTCATCGGCTTCAAGAGGTCTATCTGTTGTCTCCGCAGGAGCGAACATTTCATCTGGAAAAATTCAAATTTTTAATATTTAAAATTTTTTTTCAAAAGAAAAGCAATATCCATTTTATTGTGCATCGAGCACATTTAAAATAAAATATCTATATAACAAAAAACAAATGAAAGACAAACGATTTAAACTACATTTTTATGCGAGTGTTTCAAATACCAATAAAATATAATTGCACTTCCAGCTACCATTAAAAAATTTATAGTCAAGTTATGGGTTTTCAAAAATGTTTCTACCCAAGTACGTCCAGCACACGAGCCTTTAAATCTGTGCTCTATACCTTTTTTCACTGCATAGTCGTAAACAATTCTTCCAAGTTGAACTTTCGTTAATCCAAATGCACGTCTATCGATTTCAACCACAACCAGATGAAGTTCTTTCAGCTGGTCATCACTAAATATGTTTTTAAATTGACCTCCATTGGATGGAATGTCCTGAAATTAATATATAAATGTTGAATATTCATGCAATTATGTAGAAACATCACTGTAGAATTTAAAATTTTACCTGCAGTTCAGAGTATTTCTTCCGATAACGTCTCAGCTTTCGACATTGAACCATCTTCTACAGCTTTGATAGCATTCTTTATACTTGTATGCGACCAATTACCTCGATTTGTCTTCCTTACATAGGTCCTAACCATGATTAAATCTGCAAAAATAAACCAAATTTTTGTGATTTTGAAATTCGTCAACTTGCCTCCAAGCGAGTTTTTTTGTTCAAGAAATTCTGCTTAAAAAATTTACGATTAAAGCTCGCCAGAAACTATCACACTACATATAGTAGAGTACCCTTATCATATAAAAGAATATTTGGAAATTTTAACTTACCTCAAGAAGTGAATATTTAGATTCCAAAAAACTCAAAACTTTTTAAAAATCCATCACTTTTTACATTTTTATTTTTTACTCCAAACTCATAAAGTTTTTTGGCGAAATACCATAATACATCGTTGTGCCTTGGTATAACGTACCGTCAGTAAAAATTTGGCAGCGCCACCTATATCACACTGAATTTCTTTTATATAAAAAATTTTGTATTTTGAAGAGGTATTTTTATTATGTTGAGTTACAATTTAGATACTTTAATTAGGTGTTACTTTGAAATTATCTCTAATTTAGGTACAAATTCTTTTTTTTTCCTGGGTCGTACACTCATATTAAATAATATAGAGAAGAACTCGATATGGTAAGTATAGTGACATTGCATGTGGGTAATTCTCTGAAAATGTCCATATTTCGATGTCTTTATTTTTCTGAAAAAAAAAGTTGATATTGGGAATTTTTTTGATTGGGATAGTGAGTATATGTGTCCTTGATGTCATTTATGCCATTCGGCTCAAGTCATGTCCCCCTGGGGGGTAGGGGGACTTTTTGAAATTTTATTACCCAAAACCTAAGAACTTCTTAGGCCGTGGCTGTTGATTCTCGATTTTGTGGCTTATTGTAACTCAGACGTAAGACGTCCTAGGAACTTGAAACAAAAGGGATATCGAAGATTAGTAAGTACATATAATATTCACCTATTCAATATTCTCTTAAACTGACTGTTAGGAGCTCCTTAGTAAATTTTTGGCGAATTCTCTCAGGTCGTGGCTGGTTGGTTTTAATCTTGAGCCGTGGCGAAGTGTCTTTTTATGACCATGGCCTAAGAACTAGTGTCTTTTTTCGAGAGACAGCCATTAACACCTAAATTAATAACATCTTTGTTAGTGTATCCCCATTAAAATTGATTTAGAATGGCAAAAAGACACTAATTCCTAGGCCGTGGTCGTAAAAAAAAACACTTCGCCACGGCCTAAGATGAAAACCAACCAGCCACGGCCTAAGAGAATTCGCCAAAAATTTATTAAGGAGCTTCTAACAGTTAATTTAAGAGAATATTGAATAGGTGAATATTATATGTACTTACTAATCTTCGATATCCCTTTTGTTCCAGGTTCCTAGGACATTTGATGGCTGAGTTAGAATAAGCCACGGCCTAATACCACAAAAACCGGGAATCAACAATTTTTACGAATTTTGCTTTCCGACTGTGATAAATAAATGACATTTCACATTTCGAATGCTGGCAGTGTATTCTCATGATGTCAAGGAAGCATTGTAACCGCAAAGAAAAACGAATTATAAAATCATTGCCGCAGGAGAAGCAAACAAAAAACGCCACGGCCTAGGAGTGTATAAACCATTTACAGGTCTTTGAACCTTCCTGGAGGTCAAGCAGGGAAACTTTGGACATCATTTTGAGCGTTAACATACACACTCAACTATCCTGAGCAACTTTGCTAAGTTTTTCCTCAAAAAAATATTAATTTAATATCATTTATGTGACATTGAAAATTCAAAACGTGACCATTTACATGCCACGGCCTAAGAACTTTTGACCTTTGGGTTGAAAAAAACCCCATTTAGGGGGGGTGGAGGACAATTTCAATCGATGGGAAAGTTAGAGGAGATACTCATATAAATATAGAAAAAAAAAAAATTCAATTGTAGCGTAATTCTTCAAAAAAAACATCGATTACAGAAATATGGACATTTTCAGAGAATTACCCATGTGCCAAGTCTCCAACGAAGGTGAAACTTAATACTGCAATAAGAGACAAACAACATACTGTTTAAAATAAATCTCATGTAAGAATTTTTTATACCTCTAAAAATCTATACAATTCATGTTACTTCAGCTCATTTCATGAGAGGAAGGATTGAGAAAAAGTTGGAAAAGTAATTATTTGGTGCTATTATATTGATAGATATAACCATGGTTAATAATGATATAACTGATAATGACTAAATAAATGAATATAAAAATCAAATATTATTCTGTGAAACTCCAAAACTTTCTTGGGCGACTCAATTAGACTGTGTGGCAGACAACTTGTTCATCTTTATGAACTTTTACGAGTTATTTAATTTCATGCAGATTGCTTTTCTTATTTCTGAGGCTGTAGCTTCTTTCTTCATTTGTACGTAATCTATAATCGTTATAGGGTATCAGCACCAGTTTGCGACACCTTAAACGAATTCACACTTGTACAGCTTGTTGTGGTGAACAAAAATGCCTTCATCTATTTTACAGTAAATTTTTTTTTATCCTACGTAGTTATATTATCCACCTAAACCTTCAAATTCATTCGGTTTTTGCATATTATTCTGTTATTTTGATTTATTTATAAAAGATCAGCGCACACTAGTTTGCGACAGAAGTTCACCAGTTTGTTCGACATATTTCACCAGCTTGTGACAAATGATTAAACTACTTAAAACCATTGAAATTGAAGCTTCATATAGGTACCTAGGTATGAAATTTTTTACAAGTTAGAAATACGAACATGCATACCTACGAATTTGAACATAAAAAAATTAAATTGTAAAATTATTTATAATGTAAATCGTTTGGTAGGAAAATATAAAAGCCCTCTTCGGTTGGCTTGAGCTTCCACAACTTTTTCGATCTGCGTAAATTTAAAATACGCGATGTCTGGAATATGGGGAATCATTGACTTCAACTTCCAACAAATTCTGAAAAATAATTCAAAATTAATTTTAAACTTTAGAATTTAAAGGTAGGATGAATCATTAAAACTTGACTCACATTGTGTGTTCCCAAAGTTGTCTTTTTTCTTTTTGTAATTTTCGGGGATTTTGTACGATTTTTTTTCAATTTTTAATGCTGTTCTTATTTTTTGTGCTTTCTGAAAAATAATACATAAATTTGTTACTTGATGATGATTGAATTGGTAGATCACAAAAACGAATTTGAAAATATACCTACCTCGACCATATTGTATTTTTCATTTTTTTTCTCAAGTTGAGCATTCTTTTTTTGTTCTTTCTCCTGTTTTTTTTTTGCAACAAAATTTTTCTTTTGGCTTGTTTTTGTTCATCTAGTTCCATTTTTGCCCTTTCTTTAGCTCTTTGTAGCTCCACCCATTTATCACACGTTATTACGGAGGGCAGGATTATTTTCTTCTTAATTTTTTTCTTTCCAGGATCTGATTTCGGTGGATTAGTTTTATAAGTTGTAATTGAGTTCAAAATTTCATCAACGCTTGGCTTTTTGTAGATGTCTTCGGCACTCTTAATACAACGATTGATGATGGTAGCTTTGGCCTTTGGGTACAAAAAATATTCTCTGCACTTTTTGCTTGATGTAGGATACTACCAGCAAAATCGTCGACTTTTAGATTAGTATTTCTATCAAACACGTTCTGTGTATCACTGATAATTGGACACGAAGGCGCATGATGAATTTTAGAAATTGGGTTTTCAAAAGATACATTTTCCATAGAAGAACTGAGGGCCATATCGCCAAAATTTGCTGATGGAGCAATGCCTGGTATTATATCGTCAAATTCAAAAGTTGGGTCTCTGAAAGGAACATTTCTTGGAGAAGAATTAAGCTCAATATCGTCCAAATTTAGCAATGGAGCGATGTCTGGAGTTCTTACACTTGACTTAGAATTTTGTACAATTTCATAAATGCCACAAAGATCATCATTATCATCTACAATGACTGAATTTTGTGAAGAATATTCAAGAGCATTATCGACATTTGGTGATTGAGAAGTTTCAACAGTCATTTCAGCCTGATTTTGTGCAATATCTGTATTTTCAACAGGATAATCAAAAAGTAAATCTGTCCAATATTCAAAGAGACCACGTAGTCGATCGCTTCTATAGGAGATGATAGTTGAAATTTGAGCCCATCACAAACTGCGAAGTATAGGTTAAACCCTTTCACTTCGTCTCCAACGAATAAGAAATATGGTCGAATTGTTTCTTTGAGGTCTTCGTGAATTTTTTGGATCTCTCTTATTTTGGTTTCAATATCGGCGGAATTCTAAGATTCAAGTGAGAAAGCACAGAGTTGATTAGTATGTAATTCTTAAAAGATTTTAGCAAAGATTAGATATTCATGCACGAACCTTGACACAAACAATAAAGGATGCTTCTACTTCGTGCGTGGATGGTTTTTTAACTTTCTGCTGAGAATGACTTCGTTTCACAGGAGGAGGCAAAATTAACTTTGGTAGATAGAACAGTATGGCACAGTCTTGTTCAACTGAAAATATAAATACTTGACTTTTCATAGATTGAAAATTCAGAAAATGTTGATTAAAATTAAAAATTAATATTTGTTACTTTCGGTTTTATGTAATAAATTTTGAAACGATTTTTGTGCTTTGATACATTTCTTAAGAAACTGTTTATGAAGACAGCTCTACCTTTGTTTTAATAATTCAGTTTTCCCTGGCTGCACTTTTTCAAAGTCAAAATCAATCTGAAAAATTGTCAAAATTAAAATTATTAAGTAACTGTACGAGAGTTTTTTTATTGGAAAGAGAAGCAAAGAATTTTACCAATTTGGTAAAATACGTTTGTAAACAAGGTTAGTTTTTAATATACGAAGTAAATGCAGGTTGTGAAACAGTAGGATGGCGTTCTAGAAAGCCATTAAATCATTTTCGACCTTCCAAAATCGAACCCAGGATTAGTAGGTAAAAATTAACTAGATACCTATTGCTTCATTTATTGAACTCGTAGGCTAATAGGCGAGCTAACCTGGTAAACCATCCTTGAATGGATTTTCGACTTCATTTTCAATACATAAATGTCATACGGAAAAAAGTAAGCCTAATTATGGAATAGGCGCACCTCGCCTATAAATTTCTAGCAACCATGTTACGAGTTCTTCTTCAATTTTGTTACCCAGAACACAACTACGCCCGGTCATCCCATACGAATCCTCCTTCGTTTTTCCACTTAATTTATTACGGAGTGTGGTTCGCGGGATTCCAAATTGTTTACTGGCCGTTTGTACCTACCAGTTATAGTAATGAAGATAAAAGAACTTGGTTAATTAAACTTTTAAGGTAGAAAACCTGTAGGCAGTAATTAGGTATGTTGTAGCTTTACCTTCATCCCATTTCGTACAGCTTGTAAGGCAAGTTCGAGTCTTTCAACATCAGAACTCGAATCATCAATAGTACTAGTAGAAGGAGGACTGAAATCGTCGCTAGAACTGGCAGAAGCAGTTCTGGTTTCAATATTATTATGGCAAGGAGTGCTGTTATTCATCTGGTTTAAAATACCTAAATTTCTTTTCCATTTTCGATAATGCGTTGCTTTGCTAACCTTCTTGCCCTCATAATAATAACGTTTGGGAGACATAATCTGAAAATCATACCAATTTTTTTTTTAATTCAGTAAAACATTGTTTGAATTTGAAAATTTAAGTACCTAATAATTTTTCAATTGTTGCATAATCAAAAAAATTATAAAAATTACGATTTTGCTAAAGTAATAATTTTTTTCACAGCACAACATTTCATTTTATTGAAAAAAAAAGTAAATACTTAAAAATTAGCGTTGTTTGGAGCACAATAACTTCAAATTTGAATTTTAAAATGGCGAGAATTCATAAAATCGAGTCTAACATTAAAGTGACACAAATAACGATGCTAAAATGTTAGAAATTTTAAGGTGTAGGTGTCTAAGTAAATATCTACTTATACAAATTTAAAATTACTTACGTACTATTATTCAGAAGCTGCAGGTAATCAATCCTTGTCACAGTTGTCACGTACGTTATGTCCGCGTGCTAACGTCTACTGTCTAGACCAATATGCATTTATGACCCCCGCCACCTATAATAAAAGGGACGAGGGATGCGCGAACATATTTCTGGCATGACCTTCATATTGTTCAGCAATGCCTGTATAATTGTACGTTGCGTATTCTCCAGCGACTCTTCATCGTTTTTCGTTGTTAAATTCGCCGGCGAATTTACATTAACGAAACATATTAGAATCGTTGACTTTATTTCATCAGTTTTTGCTAGCGATTATTTGCTCGAGAATCGCCAAAGAATAGTGGACCATTGCGATCTAATGGCGAAATTCGTAACATTTTCGCTAAAAAATTTTTATTTGACGAAAATTCGTTAATTTATCGTCAATAAATCGTTACTCGCTTTAAATCGTCAATAAATCGACAGCGATTTTGTCATTAGGGGTATCTCATTTCCTCATCTAAGAAACTTCAGTAATATTTGGTAGACAGCTCATAAAGTACGTCATTACCATATTTACATTGAAAAATTATACTTTATAGATTACTACTTTGAACATGGAAAGGACTCTAGGAGAGGGAGTTTAAAAGTCATCAGAATACTTTCTCCTGCCTTATATCTCATTTCATCACCACAAAAATCTGACATGCCCGTACACTTGCAATGCCATCTTACCAATATAGGTAAAAAATTATCCTTCAGATACTCTTCCTTTGAACATAGAAAATAGCTTGAGAATGAAAAAATAATGTAGTAAATAAGGTATATGTATATTTTTTAATCTCCTTGTGTATTTACAAGTGATACGTTATAAAACTACATCTCTTCTTTTATTGGTAGTATCTCTTAGGGAGTATTCTTAGAAAATCAGACACGTTTCCTAGCTTTCAAGTTCTGGTTGAACATAATTGAAATTATTATAAAATGAGTTAAAAACTTTATTTCACACATTACTGTACTTATAATTCTACTTAATATTTAGTTGCTCCCAACATACATTCTCAATAAAAACCAAATGTAAATTTGAGTGTCCACTCTACAACTGCTAGAAATGAATGTTTCAGCCAAAAACATCACAAAAGAAAGAAACTTATAATTACGGTAACGTTTTCAAAAAAACTATTACTGGGGAAAAGCAGGAACGTTGTACAATATTACTATAGAGTCGCTAGTGTAGAGCTTAAACTACTTATTTCAACAGTGATGTTATAAAAGAATAATATATATATATATATATTAGAGTGGCCCTTATTTATACTTGTGATTTTTTTAGTGGCGGTTTTTTAAGGTGCTACCACTTGAAATTGTTCCCTACTATGAAAAAATGATTTCTTGAAAATTTTGACCAAATTGATTAATATTAACCCGTGCCGCAAACGTGTTGAAGTGTTGATGATGATAGCAGCGCGTCGCGCCATTGCTACCTCGAGTGAACCATGCGACGGAGTCTGTTATGCCGCGGTATTGTATGGTACACGTCCATCTAATTGTAATGAGAGTATAGCGTATTAAAATACTTTTAATTTCAGAATATATGAAACAATATTCAATTTTATTGAAATTTGAAGAACACATTTTTTACGATAATTAGAGACAATCTGTAAAATATAATGTTTCTGATCTTCATTAATGCAAAGTTTATTATTATACTGCTCCAATAACCACATGCCTTGATCAGTTGTGTCATTTACCACTTTTAGCTTTTCCATTACTTTTTTGTTGCTTAATATTTGTATTCCATGGGGATGCAGCATCGATTAAGAAAGAGCAACTTAGATCAAACTTAGTAAAAAATGTTTTTGTGTTGATGAGTTTAGACAATGCAGTATTGGGTATCGTTTCATCAATATTTTGATATTTGTGCAAATTTTTCATTAAAGTCCATTTGTGATGCTTTTTTGTAAGGGTAGATAAAAACTAATGTTTCAAGTATACATTGATATTGAAAAATAAAACAAATATTACAAAGCCCTTTCTTAGTAGAAGAGCCAAGCTTAAATTTACTTCTAAATAAATAAATTTTCAAAGAATTAATGGCTTTGGCCATCCAACGAGCATGATGCATAGCACCTGGAAATTGTAAATTTACATTTTGTTCCAGTACCTTTAAAAATTGAGCATGATTCAACGAATTCTTTAGTATCATTTCATATAATTTTTTTTAAGTTTTTCAAAAATTCAATAACTAAGAGAGATTATCTTCATGGAAAATTTTGGCTATATTTGGTTCTTTAATACCGGATTGGAATTTACTATTATCGATATTTGGCCACGCATCTTGAAATCTTTTAAATAGTGAAACATTAGGACATTCTTTTTTTATAATCTTCCGCATTTTAAACTCTGTGAATTTTTCTCTCTTCCTCGTTAGTTAAATTTTTTGTCTATCCCGTACATATAACCAGCTCGTTATTTTTCCCTTTGTTTTTTCAAAAATTCAATGTCCTCTTTGTTTTTCATCGATGTTGAAGCATTTTCCCCAGCAATATCGAAAAGATCGTCAAGTTCATTAATAAACTTACACTCTTTGTTTAGTTGTGTCGATGACTTTTTAGCTGAGTTTTTAATTTTATATTGGGGACCAGAACATTTTTGAATATTTCGTTATTCTTCCCACAATCGTTTCAATTTTAGCACATAATTTTTTTTCACTGTGAACAGGAATTCTTGCTTTTTCCCAAAACATCACAGTTTCACCAATCGTTAAAAGAGCAGTATCTTGAAAATTCAATTTTACCGCTCTTAAATTAAAAAATAAAACTTTCAATGCTTGTTTTTTTGGAGGTAATTTACTACCAACAATTTGTGAGGAAAAAGATCCTATTAATGGTATCTCACAATCTTTTCCCAAAGTTACTTGCGATGTTGAAGCCATGGCTCGAAAACGTATCATTTTACTATATGAGTTTTTATGAAATAAAATAAGTACATGCTATACAAATTAGTAAACGCACATATTTGTGCATATGTAAATGCAACTATTAGCATTCTATACCTACACTATAACAGCATTACCTACCAATCATATCGCATGACTTGTCTAGGATAGCAGTGATGCAACGTACTACTACAATTATCAATATTTCAACACGTTTGCGGCACGGGTTAATGTTGACCAATTTGGTCAAAATTTTCAGGGAATTATTTTTTCATAAGAGGCAACAAATTTATAGGGTAGCACTCAGAAATTTCCGATTTTGAAAATAAGGGCCACTCTAATATATATAGTGATCTATGGTCAAAGTGGCATCAGTTTGCACATTCCTCAGAAGTGCATCTAATGTCACATTAACGACACCGCAATGGCGAACGGAATGCATAATATCATAGGTTTTCTTAGAAACAAATTTTTAAAATGATGCCACTTTACCTGTAAACATCAAAAAAATGAGGCTACTACGACCGTAGACCGAAAAAAAATTTTTTGTATGAAAAATAGAATATTAGTGGTAAAGTGGCATCACCCAAATAACCACACCAGTGACGTCATGACACAAAGCTGAATCGATGAGCAATGTGATGGTAAAGTGGCATCAAAAAAAAAGATGCCACTTTGTAAAAAAGATGCCACTTTACCTGTAGACGACGAAAAATGATGCCACTTTATCCATGGATAAATCTATATATATATATATATCAAAACTAATTATGAAATATTTCCCTCAAAAATTTAATTTAATCTAATTCTTCGTTCACGTACCTTTGCACACTTTTTAGTTTTTATGGGGGCTTTAGTTAAGTAGTTAGTATTTGAAAAATTCGGAAAATTGATTTTTGACAGTCATTTAAGCGGTCATTGAATTCGTCCACTGGGGTTTTTGACTAGTGGTGGTAAAATTCTTATTAATGGAGCTACAAGTTGCCATCAACCCCATTCGTTCACATACCTTTGCACATTTTTTCCACAAGATCTAGTTAGCAGTTTTATATATGTATATGTTCTAAAGTGATTACTAGTTGCTCATTTAAGCACCCACCAAAATCATTCACTGGGGTTTTATTTATAAATATGCTCAATGTATCTTTATTTACATCTTCAATGTATTTCTATGCTTAATGTCATTCCTCTTGTATATTTCATACTTTTTATATTTTCTTTCATAAGTAAACATTATTTTATATCATATATTATGATTTTATTCATCTTAAATCTTTACATCTTTATAGTTCGTCGCACAAGCGCAAAAAGGTACTATCTGCAAAAAAAGAATTGTTGGCTAGAAGCGAAGTAAGGTTTAGAATGATGATCTCACAGAATATAAATGACGAAATAAAACAATTTTCACCATAAATGATTGTAAATCTTTTATTGCATCACTTGTTATAATAAATATCCTATAGAACAAAAAACTAATAAATATTAAAATATATTATTTTTGAATAAAAATAAAATAAAAAAAAACTCGAGGAAAAAATGTAGTTTTTAGAAATTTCTCATGGTAATGATTTTTCTATAAAAAAATCTGTTGAGGTGAGGAATGTACGAAAAGGATCAGTTGAGATGAGGAATTTAGCTTTTAGGTGTGTATTGTGGTAAGATTTTTCTATAAAAAAAGAAACATCTCTTGAGGTAAGGAATGTATAAAAAGAATGAATGCATTGAGGTAAGGACTTAGCGAGAAAAAAAGAGTAAAAAATTGTAGAAAAATTCATGTAAAGTCTATACCTGCGAGGGTTTGAAATCATAGACCTACATTCCACATAGATTCATAATGCTGAACCCACTCAGCCACGACAGTCGATGGCCGAACCGCAACGGAAAGAATATTCGAACGCTCAAAGTAAGCAATGTGCACACATGAATATTGTTATCAGTTCATATAATTTGACCTTGACCAGTTTGGGGGTACAATTTGGAAATATACCGTGGCCAGTACCCAAATGCAAAGTGGCTGACATCTAATGGCAAAAAGTGTAAGTGCTGAAGTGAGGCTGCCTCTTTGACTATACAGTATATGCACCGCGCGAACTCCATTCCTATAGTGGTTAGAATTTCTGCCAATTGGGATTCTTCAGCGAAAGAGTTGGTACCTGGTGGTAAAACGATGAACTATTGAAAACGGGGATTTCAATAATTGATAACGTATCATTATTGGTAACAAATTAATAATTCTGGTACTGAACTGAATTATGTTTACGTGTAAACTTCGTTGTTTACATTTTCGCGTGAAGTAAGTAATCTATGTAAACTTAGGTGCTGGCGATTCGCTCGTAAAAGACAATGGTAAATCGTGCTACACGGTAATTCGTAAATGAAAACACACGATACTAGATTTTTGATATTTTATTACATTCATTCGATAATACTTCTAAAATATATCTTAAAATAATACGTTGAACACCAAATTATTTTCTATCATGTTTAACGAACGATGCGAGTGGTCGTCGATTAGATTAAAATTTAAATAAAAAATTATCAAAAAAATTATCTGATTCTAATTCTGGAAACAAGTACAACCATCTTGAAACGAATACGAATAAAATAACGAACCGAGGACATTTTCAACATTCGTCACACTATGTCGTTTCAACAATCAATTATAGTGAAAAAGGTAACAAAAAATGATTGTTCGTTGAACTTCGCTTCGATCTACGCTAAGGGTAAGGACAGAATAAGAAAGAGAAGAGATCAAACAACGAATTCGCGCCATATTAAAGGTAACTTCGTACCACGAATATTCACTTCAGAATCGCTTGGTAACTGAGGTACCATCGATTACACAAACTTAAAAATAAAATCAAGTAGGCTATAATAGCTTTCATATCTTCCAGAAATTCGCCTAAAAAACTATCAACTACCAAGTAGTATTGCATTTTGAATGCTTTTTCGATCGAGTAACTAATACGTCACAGATTACTTTCTGCGATCCAATAATTACTTTCAACTTTCGAGTGTAATTAAAATACAATTATTTAAATATAATAAATCAAAAGGGAAAAAAGAAAGAAAGTATAAAATTCACAATAATCATAACAAAACCAAAAAAAAATCAAAAGAATGAAAAGGAAATAAAATTGATCACACATTTCACTACATTCTAAAATAGCTGTCGTTTTTTAATTAAAAACTCCGCTAAAAACATCACGCTCAAGGAAAAAAACGTTGTAATATGAATAACCCAATTTTAAGAAAAAATGATTGAATTCAAGATCACAAATTTCGTTCACGCGAATAATGTACAATTTTACGATGACGCATTTAACTGCTGAGTTCTGCAACATAAAATATCCCATTAAATCGAAGTAATTAATGAAATCAAGATAACATATTCGCTCAACGAGCATAATACCTGCATCCTCTTCGGCCATGGAAGAAATATCGTCATTATCGGTGGAATGTCGACTAGACCTAGAATTCTGTTTCGATAACGACTAAAATATAAAAATAATCATTAAAATCTGCCACTTAATACTCGAATCGATTCGTAGGAAAATACAACTCACGTGCATATGTCGCCGAGTCCTCGGTGGCGATTTTTTATTCCATAATGCTTTTAATTGGTCGAAATGTTGAGATTGAGCTAGCGCCGCTTGTTCAGGTCCTAAGCCCTGTATATATAAATTTTATTAGCGATATCGAAGTGAAATTAACGTCAAGGTTATTACAACCAAAGACCAACTATACCTGAGATCCCATTGTGGGGTCTTTGCTAGACGATATGGTGGAGATTTCCTCCATGCTAGCAGAAACGGAAAATCGTCGTTTCAGTCTTTCGTCTACAGCCGCCATCATGAGCGAAGTGGTTAAATGCGCGTATTTTCTTTGCCATGTGTACGAGTCCAGTGATACATCTTTTTTTAGTAAACGTCGATTTGGTCTCTTCGGTGCTGACGGACGTAGGTCTGAAAATATGCCAACGTCAATATACATCATAGATCAAAATCGAGCTTTTAAGTACATGTAGTTTACGGGCGCGGATTGGCTATAAAAGTATTAGCTGATGACCTCTTCAAAAACTGCATTGATTTTATGATACAGAAATTTTCAATTAAAGATTTCAAGCATAGTTTGGGCCAAAAATTCAAAAAATAATTTAATAATAAACATACAGTTCAAATAACAACATGAAGAATATTTCGAATTAATTCAAAAAATTGAAAAAAAAATGTAAGCATGCATGTCGCATTATTGGAGCTGAGTTTTTTTATTAAGGCTTGCTCAGGTTCGCAAATAACATTGCTAACCCATCATGTGCACAGGCCATACTCAATACCAAGTGTGAAAACCTCACCCTATCACTTCCAAAACCACATTACTTCTTACTATGCGATAATGACATGAGCAATTGAGCATATATTTTTCAAATCATAAGTACTTGAGGATCCTCAAATTTTCATGCCATTTTGGATCCATTTCACCAAATTCGAGAGAACATACTGTGGTCATCAAGTAACCCTACATACCTAGTTGGACTTTTCTAGGTCAATTTGGTGTGGAGATATGGAAGATTCATGAAATTTCTTGCTACTACTTCCCCTCCGAAATGGTTTTTGGCCCAATCTCCCCTTCAAATGCAGTTTAACCACTTGCACTGATTTTATCATATAACGCCTAATTAAAAAATTTTCGACCTCTCGTATATCCCTACCACACTTTGAGGTCGATAACCTCGTCTTCTCTCCTTCAACATCATGTATGGAGGTGAATTAGGGATATACTATATTTCTTTTTCACAACAACCATATGAGCTTACATTAATTACATTTTTCCAAATTTAAGCCTCCTCAAGCTCTACTCAAATTTTGATAATCCGCCATTTTGTATCCATTTTGACACAAATTTAAGAGGTCATATTCTGGTCACCAACTAATCCACACGCGAAATTTAACCTTTCTAGGTCGACTTGACGAGGAGATATGAAAGAGTTATAAAATTTTCTACAGTAATTCCCCCTCCAAAAGTCGTTTTTTGCTCCAACACGCCTGCAAATTCACTTGGAAAGCTAAAATTGCAACAGGTTAGCCAATTAGGCTCATTTTATCACATGACACCGCAATAAAAAATTTTCCACCTTTTATGTACCCCCACCACATTTTAAGGTCAATAACCCGTCCTCCTCCCCTCCAACATAATGTAAGGAAGGGAACTGGGAATATACTATACTTCTTATGTCTAAAAATCATATGAGTTTATATTAATTACATTTTTCCAAATTTAAGCCTCCTCAAGCTCCACTCAAATTTTGATAATCCGCCATTTTGTATCCATTTTGACCCAAATTCAACAGGTCATATTCTAGTCACTAACTAACCCCACACACAAAGTTTGACTTTTCTAGGTTGATTTGGTGAGACCTCACCCTCCCCGACCCACCCCCCTCTTCACAAATCAGGTGGGCTGTATTAATTGTTGTTTTTTAAGTTGAAAATTCAGCTAAAAAATCTACGAACGTATTTCATTTTTATCTTCAACCTAAAATGTGTTAATCAGAACATTTTAAACCTACTTATGTGATATTGTATCATGTTATAGGCTTTTAATAAATTTTTAAAATCAAAATATGTTAGTTTACATGTATTATAAAAGGGAATGAGAGGGGTGGGAGTACGATTAGTTGGAAAAAAATTTGCGTTTGAATTTTTGCACAAGGGCGCCGAATTCTTAGTTACAGCACTGCCTACAATCTATTTTGACTTACTCGAAATCATTAACTGTGATTTTACAACTTATTTTCCTCATCGCTTATCTCTCTATATATTAAAATCAAAATGAAATCGATTTTGAGATGCGTGCGCATCCTTGTCTCTCTATATATTAAAATCAAAATGAAATCGGTTTTGAGATGCATGCGCATCCTTGTTTTGAATAGCAGGTATAAAAGGTGTAAAGGGAAGCAGGTATTCAAAGGGAAGAAAAGTTGATAAATTTCAATGAAAGGTGTATACATAAGCAAAATCAAAAGCAAAGGTAAAGTTGTAAAATTGTTTAAAATGACATGTATACAAAGGTGTAAAGGGACGAGCCCATCCTGAGAGAAAGAACTTTTGGTGGGGGTAACAAGTAAGAATAATTGTGTAGTGCAGTTTGTAATGTAGCAGTATTTGTCTGATAAAATAATTTTTTTTTCTTTATGTAATTTTTATTGCGAGCTCCGAAGGGGCGAGGAGGCACTAGTATTTTTTGAAACCCATTATCTTTCACTAGATAATGTCAGTTAAAATTTGAAATTATTTTGCAAAAATATTCCGAGCATTTTTCTGTTAGTACTAACACTATCCATGTTCGAAATTCGGATCAGCTTTTGCGGGAAAAACTTGTTTAATAAATGATAAATATTCACAGTGAAAAACAGAAGAATAGCCAAATATTTACTTATATGCATTGAAATTTCAACTTCTTGTACCCAGAAACAGTCAACAACCTGAAAAACTCATCGAAAAATTTCCTACATTCCAGTCTGCGCCCGTTAATTTAGAACATTTCGTTTACCTTCGATAGCTGGAGCAACATACACCGGAACTTTAACATATGTGGCGGGTGTATTATGTAAGCAAACAATAGGTAAATGCTGACTCTCGTATAAATGCACTGCGACTCGACTCACGTCACTCGACATGACCAAGCCGAGGATAGGAACGTGTAGGAGTATAGTGGAGAGTGGCAATCCGCGTTCGCAATCCCAAACAATAATACGTTTATCGTCCGATCCAGAGACCACTAGAGATCCGTCGCCGGCCATCTTCACGCAAGTTACATGACCTAAATGACCGGCTAACATATGCACATCGGAGCCCGTATCGATATCCCATATTATCAAATTAGTGTCCCATGAACCAGACGCCACAATCGATTTCTTCGTAACCGATACAGAAACGCAGCTCACTTGATCGCTATGTCCTACCAAAACCTATGAAAATTTCCCTCTTACATTACGTCCAACAGTCTGCCAAAACAAGCAATAATTCCACAATACAAACCTGCGCTAATTTGCCTCCATTTACTTGCCATACTTTCAAAGACATATCTTTGGACCCGGTGATAACATGTAATGAATCATAGGTCAATGCAAAACAGGTAATTTCTTCGCTATGAGATACATTGAAACGTTCATCTTCTCTATACGTCATTACCGGCCATATCTGTAAGCTAAATTTTAAACCATTAGGTACCATTATTCTCATTATATTTTTCGTCATTTTCATGCCAAAAATTACCAATGATCTCCGTTGCCGCAAATTAAATACTTCATGTTATTCGTAACAGCTAAGAAATTCGTAGGTCCTTTAGCGGAAAACAACTTGGTACCATTGTCGGCTGCCCAAATAGCTAAATTTCCCAGTTTATCGATCGATACAGCTCTACGACTATCAGACATCACACGTACAGTGGTGACGGTGCTTTGATGACCCTTAATGGTGAATATTTTTCATTCATTAATTACATAGTCGACTTAACCTTTTACTCGCACCAAGTATCGTGCTTACCGTATACGAGCAAACAACCACTCCGATAGTTAGTCCCCAAACTCGGGCGCTTTTGTCTTCAGAGCCAGATACCACGAATAAGCCATTCGGTGAAATAGCGATACAAGTTATGGCACCTGAATGACCTTCCATGGTTGATTGTAATTCGTGCGAATTTAATTGCCATACATTTACTAATCCATCTGTTGCACCTACGACAAGTAAAGTAAAATTTAAAAATAACAAAACAGTCGCGCGGCAATGCTGCTAATTTCTATACACCTAAACCCAGTAGGGAGTTTATAAATCCCTTCTCACCCTCTCTAAAAGCAACCGAGAAAACTGATTTGGCGTATGGTATACTACTTGCTCCCAAGAATTATATGACTCTATATCTATTGAATCTGAGTTATATGGAGCTTCTTAAATTTTGATTCATCGGAAATTTTCAATTCATTTCAACTTCAACTTCAGGGGTATATTGCAGCCTTGTATGACAAAATTATTGGGAGCAATAAATTATTTTAAAGTGATTACTAAAACTTCAAAACCAAAAAATCAAAAAATAAAAATTACATTCGTAGACCATTTTCTCTAAAATTTTCTAACAACCCTTTTTTTCTTAGTTTTCAACTTTTTGAACACATTCTTTCATTTTTTGCATTTTTTCTCATTTTTTAAATTATACAACAAAAAAAGTGATAACTGTATTTAATTTTTTCTTCAATGCAGTAATAGTGTACTTTGCATTTCACATGTATCCATATAAAACCCTATGAGACGATTATTTTTTTCTTAATTTGCGCTAAAAAAAAAAATTGAAGCGCTTTTTCTTAGTTGCTTGGATAACTTTATTATGTCTAGAATTTTGTCTTACTTTTTGAAACTTTTTTTACAATTTTCCAAGATATTTATTGTTTATAGTATAAATTGACGCCATGCACAGCACTGGGCTAGATGTGTACTTAGGTAGAGTTACAGGAGTGGGTGTAAGGCAGCTGAGGCAAGGAAATTCAGTGAGCGGAATCTTCACTTTTTATAATTATTTTTTAAAAATTTGAGATGAACTTCCAATTACCGAGCTCTTTCTATTCCTCAGACAATCTCACCATCTCTCCCAAATTAACTAGACTCTTCTTCGCCTCTTGCCTCTGTAGAAGTACATGACACCTAAATGGAGATGAGTAAGCAAGTAAAAAACATCAAAACATTAAAAAAAACGGGTGAATGATTTTTTTTTTAATTTCTAGAAAAAGGGGCGGGAGATGATATTAATTCTTTCACATGAATAAATACTACAAGATACCGCTGAATTGTTTTAAAATGAAATTTTGAAAGATGAAGATTATTTTTTCTAGATTATAAGGGCAGGATAGCACGTATAATTCAAATGCTGAAGGAGGCGAAGAGAGTAGTATTTTTTTTTTTTTTTTTTTTAGCAGAAGGAACGGGGTCACAACAGGCGTTAAATGGTTTAAAAAGGACACCATGAAAATATCATTTTATCAATTCAATTTTTAGACGCCCCTCCCTCCTTCCAAAATGAAGTCGACGTTTTAAAAAATGTCGAAATTTTCAAAAATGAATTTTTAGACAGTTGAAAATTTCTTCATATTCTAAAGTCATATTTATTCATTCAAAGATTGAATAAAATTTTAGCTGTAATTTTTTAGCTGAGTTTTTAATAAAANCCTAAACCCAGTAGGGAGTTTATAAATCCCTTCTCACCCTCTCTAAAAGCAACCGAGAAAACTGATTTGGCGTATTATACTACTTGCTCCCAAGAATTATTATGACTCTATATCTATTGAATCTGAGTTATATGGAGCTTCTTAAATTTTGATTCATCGGAAATTTTCAATTCATTTCAACTTCAACTTCAGGGGTATATTGCAGCCTTGTATGACAAAATTATTGGGAGCAATAAATTATTTTAAAGTGATTACTAAAACTTCAAAACCAAAAAATCAAAAAATAAAAATTACATTCGTAGACCATTTTCTCTAAAATTTTCTAACAACCCTTTTTTTCTTAGTTTTCAACTTTTTGAACACATTCTTTCATTTTTTGCATTTTTTCTCATTTTTTAAATTATACAACAAAAAAAGTGATAACTGTATTTAATTTTTTCTTCAATGCAGTAATAGTGTACTTTGCATTTCACATGTATCCATATAAAACCCTATGAGACGATTATTTTTTTCTTAATTTGCGCTAAAAAAAAAAATTGAAGCGCTTTTTCTTAGTTGCTTGGATAACTTTATTATGTCTAGAATTTTGTCTTACTTTTTGAAACTTTTTACAATTTTCCAAGATATTTATTGTTTATAGTATAAATTGACGCCATGCACAGCACTGGGCTAGATGTGTACTTAGGTAGAGTTACAGGAGTGGGTGTAAGGCAGCTGAGGCAAGGAAATTCAGTGAGCGGAATCTTCACTTTTTATAATTATTTTTAAAAATTTGAGATGAACTTCCAATTACCGAGCTCTTTCTATTCCTCAGACAATCTCACCATCTCTCCCAAATTAACTAGACTCTTCTTCGCCTCTTGCCTCTGTAGAAGTATGACACCTAAATGGAGATGAGTAAGCAAGTAAAAAACATCAAAACATTAAAAAAAACGGGTGAATGATTTTTTTTTTAATTTCTAGAAAAAGGGGCGGGAGATGATATTAATTCTTTCACATGAATAAATACTACAAGATACCGCTGAATTGTTTTAAAATGAAATTTTGAAAGATGAAGATTATTTTTTCTAGATTATAAGGGCAGGATAGCACGTATAATTCAAATGCTGAAGGAGGCGAAGAGAGTAGTATTTTTTTTTTTTTTTTTTTTTAGCAGAAGGAACGGGGTCACAACAGGCGTTAAATGGTTTAAAAAGGACACCATGAAAATATCATTTTATCAATTCAATTTTTAGACGCCCCTCCCTCCTTCCAAAATGAAGTCGACGTTTTAAAAAATGTCGAAATTTTCATAAAAATGAATTTTTAGACAGTTGAAAATTTCTTCATATTCTAAAGTCATATTTATTCATTCAAAGATTGAATAAAATTTTAGCTGTAATTTTTTAGCTGAGTTTTTAATAAAAACGATAGCTATTACAGCCTACCTGATTTGGGAAGGAAGGTCGGGGAGGGTGGGGTCTTCAAATCTTTGCGTTTCAGACCATTTGTAATCATCTGGCAAATGTCCAACTTTTTGGTATATATATATTTTTTTCCTCCACGCGTAGCGCCGGCGAGTATTCATAAAATTCGCTCAAAATTTGGTGAGGAACTCTTCTTGAAAATGCGCAGAAGTGCTTTTTCTGTTTTTTTTCGAAAAATTTCAAAATGGCGGATCACTCAAATTTTGAGGGGGGCTGGAGAAGAGGCAAATAGCTCAAATTTTTCGTTTTTGATCTCATATGAAAGAGTGAGTCACGGACACCAACATATTTAAATTTCAGCTTCCTAAGTGCATTTTGAGGAGAGTTAGCAAAAACCTGTTTTTGAGGAAATTGCGTTTTTTGTGTCACTCGCCTTGCGCAGGCGGGTGTGGATAAAATTCGCTCAAAATTCGGTGAGGAACTCTTCTTGCAAATACGCAAAAATAGTTTTTTTGTTTTTTCGATAAATTTCAAAATGGCGGATCACTCAAATTTTGAGGGGGGCTGGAGAAGGGGCAAATAGCTCAAATTTTTCGTTTTTGATTTCATATGAAAGAGTGAGTCATGGATACTAACAGATCCAAATTTCAGCTTCTTAAGTGCATATTGAGAGGAGTTAGATCAAAAAACGGCTTTTTGAGGAAGTTTTGAGTCATGAAATTTCTTGAATCTTCCATATCTCATCACCAAATGGGCCTAGAATGGTCAAACTTTGTGTGTAGGATTAGTTTGTGACCAGAATATAACCACATAAATTTGAGTCAAAATGGATCCAAAATGGCGGATTATCAAGATTTGAAGATAATTTGAGGACCCTCAAATAGTTATAATTTGAGAAATATGTGTTCGCATGATTATTTCATCGCAAGAAATACCACATTTGTGCCAAATTCAACTTCTTAAGTGTTTTTGGAAAGGATAGGGTAGGGGTTTTCAGACTTGGTATTGGGTGTGGCCTATAGTCATGAACGGTTAAGCAAGGTTATTGGTAAATCAAAACAAGCTCCAATTAAAAACTCAGCTCCAGTAATGCGGCATGGCTGCTTACGTTTTTTTTTTTCTCCAGCAAAAGGAACGGGGTCACAACAGGCGTTAAATGGTTTAAAAAGGACATCATAAAAATATTATTTTATCAAATCAATTTTTAGACCGCCCCCTCCAAAATGAATTCGACGTTTTAAAAAATGTCGAAATTTTCATAAAAATGAATTTTTAAACAGTTGAAAATTTCTTCATATTCTAAAGATTGAATAAAATTTTAGCTGCAAATTTTTTTTTTCAATGTAGTAAGTTTAAATGAATTCAAATTTTTTTAAGCAACAAATATCTACAATCGAACGCAATTCTCATCAATTGCAAGAAATTTTACTTTTCCTTACAATTCGAAATTATGGCCTAAATTTTAAGGTCTCTATAGCATTGTACACATCATAACCAATACACAGGCGAAATAGTCTCCGTAATTACAGACGCCAGTGTACGAAAAAAATTGGTTCACTTTCAAAAATGAATGACAAATGGGTAATTTATTGGTCACGTCTACAATGCTAAGTCACTTCAAGTTTTTTCGGACACAAGAGGCAAAAATATGTTGGATTTTTGTTCCGCATGGGTTCCAAAATCTGTGCTTTAAGATGCTAAAATATCCATACGAAGCCATTTTGATGCAAGAATGCGATGTCTTGGGAAGCTTTGTGATGTAAAAATCGAGCAATTTTTCCTCTTGAGTCTAAAATGGGTCAAATTAAGTTCATACTGAACACACAATCAATAAATTACCGTTCTGTCGTTCGTTTTTAAAAATAAACAAAATTCGAAATTGAAAAATTAAATTAAAACCCATTTAAATCCACAAAATTATAAAAAAAAAAACTGCAGCTAGAATTTCATTCAGTCTTTGGATGAAGAAATATGACTTTAGAACATGAAGAAATTTTCAATTCTCCGAAACTGAAAATTCCAACATTTTTTGAAACATTGACTTCATTTTGGAGGGGGAGGGGGGTGGCGAGAACGATCTACAAATTGAGTTGACAGACTGAACTTCTTATGATGTCTTTTTTAGCCCATTTAACAACTATTGTGACCCTGTTCCCTTTCCTTTCATAATAAAATTCGAAATTTGGCTTACCCCACTGATTCACCCACCAATATCCCGTTGTTCACGAGTCCGTAAAGTGCTTTCCCTTTAGAATTAAGATATAAAAGTTTTGATAGCCAACTGATTATGAATTTAATCCACGGAAAATTTAAAAATTTCATAATTCTTAACTTCCTGAAAAAATCATTTTTGGCTTCAACTATTCTTCATATTTATTACTGCGTGTATTAAACGACACCATGATGAAAAATTCTGAAGTTTCGATGATGGCTCCAGTCTGCGTCTAATTTTTAGTAAATCGTAATTTATAATCGAATGAAAATCTAAAACAATGACCTCTAGGTATATTCAATGGATAACCACATTTTCACGGTATGAAGACCTGTGCGAAAAATACCCAAGTTTATAAGAAAGTAGGACACTTGTCATATGATTACAAATGGTCTGAAATGTAAACATACATATAACGAATTTACCACCTCCCCTCCCCTAGCTCTCCTTCATAAATCAAGTAGGCTGCAATCGTCATCGTTTTTATTAAAAACTCAGCTAATAATCTTTTCAACTTCTATTCGAACAATAATGCTTGGACATTTACCTGTCACCGCGATCGTACCGTCGATAGAAATTTCAACACAAGTAATCGGTACTGTATGCGGTCGTTTAGTTTGGTTACTTGGTTTGACAACCATTTCTTTTTCGCATTCAATTAATCCCACGTCTCTGAAGTTCCAATACGCTAAATAATTTTCTCCTAAATAATAAAATCAAAACTGTCAAAAAAAGTTCACGCAAGTCGTAAAAAATTCGACAAATTCACTCACCAGCGGTCACCAAAAAATCATCGTTTTTGGTCACCTTCACACAATTCACTAAACTATGATGAGGTGTGGTAATAATAGTACGTAGTAAACTGCCACTACGCATATCGAAAACATAAACTCTGGAATCCGTACCACCTGCCATAGCTCTTTGATTATCATTCGCTAAGCACAACGATGTAACCTAAATTAATAAGATCTTCATTAGAAAAAAACATTTTTTAAAACACTCATTGAGGCCATTTTCGATATCATACTTTGCTTTTGTGTCCCCTAAGCGTATGAATGAAAGTACCGGTAGCCACAGAATGCAAATATATTTGATTGTCTTCGCAAGTAATAGCTAGAAAAATTGAATCGGCCGACATTTCCATCATGAGCACTGGTGATGCCATATTAATAGTGTTTAATAACGAGAATGTTTCCAGATCCCACAGACAAACGGATTTATCAGTAGAGCCTAGAAATAAACATTACACATCAACAATGTTTCATTTCATCTCTATATTTAATTACTCTTAGTGACCTACTGGAAACTAAAACATCGCCAATGGACGTATATAACACTTGCGTAACAGGTCCACGATGATGGTCTATTTTATTAATCACTTCTCCGTTCGTCAAAGATATAATTATAATTCGACTATCTTCACCGCCACTTATTACTAAAGAATTATTCATGGCACAAGTTACGCATAACACCGAAGCTATATGTTCCCTGAATATCAGAAGAAAAAAGCTTGAAAATCAATTCCAACGGAAAAAATCATTAGAGGAAAAAAATTAACCAACGTTATTTTCATTTTAATTTCAAAAGTTTTCAAATTCCACACTATCACCGACGTATCTTCAGAACCGGTGAGTAATAACTGTGAATCGTTTGTAATAGTTAAACAAATAACTGCTCCGCTATGACCTATAAAAATAAAAACTTAATTTATCTGAATTCAACACCCATGTAATTTACACATGGTAAAATTATCACCTTTAAAAGTATGGACAAGGGTATTAGACATCGCATGCCACAGCTGCGGATCTCCGACAGTTGGCAATACGACTATATGCTGAGCAGAAGGCGTTGGTAAAATCTTATTTACTTGTACTCCGCAATTCACACCTACATAAATCCCATTATACACTTGCAAATATATTCGTAATATCAACACTAACAATTTCAATAAAAAATACGTACACTTCACATACAAAGGAAGAGGGGGCTGCAACCACTCATTCAAAGGAACAAGCAAAGGATCCGTGTATCCATCACACCATGCCATGGATGACAACAACATACAATTAATTAAATCGCTACTACCTGAAATAACGAAATTAAAAATTGCTCCGGTCACTAATTAGTTTATACTACTTACGCGCCACTTTATCATTTCATCACGAACCTGAGACAGGTCTCAGCCAGCAAATAATTTGCGCTCCGAGTTGCAACGTGTCTCTGGTAAGAGCATCACTCGCTTTACGAACCGTGTAGTATATAAGTTCGACGTCTCGATCGAGTAGGTAAAACCTGGCGTGTTCTAAAATCGATCGTAAATAACTTACAGATATCGTTCGCACAGACGCAAGTAAAAAGTCAAAATTGCATAATGTCAACTCCTTCATTCTCACGTTATCACCTGATTTAAAGAAAATGGCAAATTAGAGGATAATTAATTTAAATTAATCCCACAACGTAACATGGTATTACGTAAATACTAAGTACCAGCTTTTAAAAGATGTATCCAAGATTCTTCGACGTGTCTTAGACTATATCTAACGTCATTAGTTGGAAGACTAGACTGAAAAGGAGTTTGTTTTTCTGTATCTTGATCAGGTACTGGACCTAAGAAAACAAACCGTGATAAATAGAAAATTATTTTCTTCGAACGAGTTAAAATGATTGAATGATTCCTTGCCTAACGTGAAAAAAAAATTTCCGCAAAAAACTAAAAAATTACGAATGAACTACAAGAAGGAGTGGAGACAGGGAGGAGCAAAGGGGGTAAACTGAATCCCAGCAGCACTTTCTAGATAGGTAAGAAATGATAAGGAAAGCTTGAACATTAGTTTTTGAAGAAAAAAAAAAAAACAAAACAAAATAAATGTAAGCACTAAGTAGTCATGCTGAGTTTTTAATAGGGGGCTTATTCAGGTTTGTAAATAAAACACCCTCATATCATCAGGCCACATCTAATACAAATTCTGAATATTTCTCAAATTTTAGCAATTTAAGGTTCGTAAAGTTATTCTTAAATTTTAATAATACCCCACTTTGGATCCATTTTACCCCAACTTCAAGGAATCATATTATTCTGCTTTTAACTTTACTCATCAAGTTGAAGACCCCTCCCTACCCCACACCATCTAATCTTCTAAATCAGGTAATTTTAAACTAGATAAAAAGAATTTTAAAAGTTGAGAAATTTAAAAATTTATAAAATTTTACGAAAAGAAATAATTATTGGAAAAAGACTCAAAAACATGAAGATGATAAAACAGATACCCTAAAATAGATCAAATATTTAGGAAAAAGTCCAAATGAAAATAAAATTAAAAATCAGAGAAAATTCAAAAATCATAATTTTTTAACAAAAATGAATGAATAAATAAATAAATAAATAAAATAGTTAATAAAAGTCCGTACCTCAGTAAAATGTTTCAAAAAAATGAAAACCCAATAGAAAAAGTTTATTAAATTTGGAAATGTCAAAAATTCAACTAATTTGAATATCGAAAAAAAAAACAAAAATAAAAAAGGTTTGAAAACTGAATAATGCTCAAAAATGATGAAATTCTAAAAAAATAATGTCCAAAAATATATGCTCAAAAAGAAGCAAAATAATAATACTTGAAATTCAAATGAAAAAAATGTTAGGAATTAAAAACTGTTCAAAAATTAAACAAATTCAAAACATCAAAAGATGAAAATAAAGAAGACTAAAAATTAAAGAAATATTAAAAAACTGAGAATTAGAATAAAAATAACAAAATGTCCAAGAAACCAAAAAATAATGAACATTTAAGACAAAATTTATTATAGGTACTATTCAAAAATTGTTTTGTTCTTCAATCACTTTTTTTTACGTGATTTACCGAAAATTCTTTTTTGACTTTGATTTTTCATTACAAAAAAAAAAATCAATAAATTCTCTCCTCCCCAAACCATACCATAAAATTTCATATCATTCCCCTCAAAAATCATTTTGATACTGGTCTTAGAGAGTTTGTTTCGTTTCCCAAATACATATTTTCTTACAGTTTCTCAACTTATATATAATGCTCATTTTAGGCTTCAAAATTTCAATTAAAATTTACTTTTATTTTCTTCTTTTTCTTCCTCCGACTCGTTGCTATTGAATTCGCTAAAAAATAAGTTGACTATTTCGCTATGAAGCGTTCTCTGCATTTCCTGAGATCTTAAATAACGCTTTCGCATCACGTTGTAAGTTAATTTATGCTTCCAACAAAGGAGCAATCTACCGCTCATGAATTTTTCCATCAATAACGAAGCTACAAAAAAACATACCGACAAAAACAAGCAATTAAAAATCATTGTTCGACACTACGCCATCTCGAATTTTCAAAATTACTTACAAAACGCTCTTTTAACCACAGAATAAGTAGCGAAATTAAAAAAACCGTATTCCAGTCTCAACACACAATCGATACCGCCAGTGGTGGGCATTAGTAATTCTAACATTTCTGTTTCTGATAATCCAAATTCCGAGATCGTAACAAACGATGCAAACCTACTAATAGCTTCTACGCCAAATTCATCTTCCAGACGTTGTAATTCGTTGTTAACTGTTTTCTCCAAATTCTCTATAAATAATCAACTCGAGATGAGCATTTAAAAAGATGAAAGATGAACAAATAAACCAACAAATCTGAATTTCCATCACCTATATCAACGGGAGGTAATTCGATATACAAATCCGACGTTTTAAACCGTTCCCTTTGTAAAGGCGTCATTTTCAGCACCTCGGGCGAATACAACGTTGTACAAATGATATGAATGTTCTGCGGCAACGTAGTCGGTAACCACGACAAAGCGGCCACGATATCCGAATCCAACGGATTAAGCTGATGCAAATCGTCGATTAGAATTAACAGCAAAGTGTTCTTTTGATTTTCCGTTGCTTCCGATTCGAACCGTTTTAACAACGTTTGAAACCAATTATAGACGTACAACGGATCAAACGAAGCGTCTCGTGGAACACATAATCCGTCCGGTTGTAACAGTAAGTTGAGTTGCTCGCATATAATTCGCAGCAGCTCTAAATTATACGACGATCTAGGAGTAATTCCGCAAAATCGAATAATTCTAATTGGTTTCGTATTCTCGAACCAAAATTCGCAATTTTTATAAATCGTCAATAGCAAAGATGTTTTGCCAGAACCGTAATCGCCTTGAATTATAATCGGACCATGTTTCGAGGTGGCGCTTAATATCATCGTTTTAATTAATTCTAACAACGGACTATCGTTCCAATTCACACACGGTTCTTCAACTACTAATTTTCGATTGTAAAAGGCCAAATGAAAAAGACATTCTTTAAATACTTCCTGAAATCGAAATCATATTATTTTTTCAATACCTACCAGTCGATTTAGGTACTTCTTTATGACGACGGTTATTCGATGAGAAGAAGGTAATTTAAGAAAATCCGTCAATCCCCTTCCTCAAAAATTAACACTTCATCAATCATCATCGAAAAACCGCCAACGAAATTTTATTTCTTTACTTGTATAGCTTTATTTCTAGCATTAACTTCCGGCTTTTGTTCGATACTTTCGTTGATACGAGTTTGCAAAGCGGACATGACGGCTTCTTGAAAAATTGTTAGGTAAGTATCGTGCTCAGCACAGGTAGGATTAATTCCATTAGTCCTCCATCGTACGCTAAAAGTTATCGATAGGATCAGAACAAATCGCAACCCCACAAAAATTTCAACTGAATTTTCGTTTCAGAAATTACCACAGATGTATTAAACTGTCGCTGGGAATTTTAGATTTTAAATAATTTTTAAACGATAGAAATCTTTCTTCTGTAAATTGAGTTTTATCTGGATCTTCTGTAAATTCCCGCATGACGGCAATCACATGATCAGGATCTAAATCTGAAATCAGTTAATAATTTCCTATCAACTGGTAAGCTCAGAAAACCGTAAAGTAAAAGTGAAATAATAACTTTATTAAACACATACAAGAATAAAGGTAACACAAATACAAAATATATCAAATAATATTATTATCATTACATCTTACAATAATACCGTAAAAATTATTCGGCTACATATAGTCACGGCTGAGGTATTTAATTTTGAGAATTCTTCGCCACAGCTTTCGCTTTATTCGACTTCAGTCTAATAGCTCTAGCTTTTAAATACCTAGATCTTTCATGCAAAGTATTCATTTCTTTTTTCAGCGCGATTAACCTATGCTGATAAATCTTTATGACCGAATGTATTTCTTTTAGTTCCCGATGATAGGTTTTATTACAAAGACTGGCGTTCTCTTCTGTAATTTCAGCTGCCACTGATTCCTGCTTTTTGGTTACTTCGTTTATTTGATTCTTCACGTCCATTAGCTTCTTGCAATACGTGCTGATAAATTCTTTGGAAAAACTTTCTGTGCAACTGTTGACCTCCATATTTGAAATAGCAGGCTTACTTAAAGCGCGGTTAATATTTCGAGTTGTTTTTGAGTGCCATTCAATTCCTCCAAGAGTTTATCCCTCTTCCTTTTCACCCACTTGATGCGGAATTCTTTCGCTTTGTATCCGGCCGCAAAACCAAGCACGAACGTTAGTAACAGAGGTATACCTATCTTAATACCGGCGTTCATAACAATTATTCCTCAATATTAATTTTTTAATCGTTATAAGTACAAAATAAAAATTTCCGTAACACTTTATCAAAATTTACAAATAATCTTATCACAAATATCGGCCCATAGAAGTATTTTAGATCAACTGGATAGCGCACCTAGCGCTAGCAGAGCGTGTTGGAATTACGAACTACATTGCTAACATGAACGAATGAACACACCATCTTGGTTCGAACTCATCTACAAAGTTTCTCACTATTGCGATGAGAATAATTTTTAAAATTTTTTTAAGAATAAATTTGAAAGGATTTTAGACGAAAGTTACAGACTGTAGCAAAATAATATGTATTTTACTTGAATAATACACAGAATGAATGAATGCATACATGCAGGAATGAATGAAATGAAAAATAAATTTTATTTACATTGATTAAAAATCAATTTTCAATTTAAAAAGGCGAATAGATATTAAAAATTTCATAATAATTAAATAATAATTAATAAAAAATTATATTTTGGTGATAAAATAATCGAACGAGTGCTTCTTTCAAATGTTTATATGGAAAAATTCTGATTTTATAAAATTAAATTTAGAATTTTTATTTTAAAAAATTTCGTTAATTTTTCGAACCCAGATGGCATACTACAAACTTACAAAGTACAAATAATAAGAAAATTCTTGATTCATTATTTTCTGAATGATAGGTTTATTATGTTACAAGTTTTTAATTTGTAATATTTTTATAAAAATCTTGAAGTTTAAAGTTCTTACTTCAACATGTCTGAAAAAATTTAAATAAAACTGCCTCTCTGTAGGGTTCATCAATAATTTATTAATTCATTTATATTCTACATTATGATCTGAATAACGATGTGTCATGTACAGAGATGTTTCAAGTTTATAAATGAGCTTGGAAGTTCACCCTTTGTCAAGTTCACGAATTTCAACTTTTTGGGGGTTTTGTCGTTGTTGCTGCTATTCTTGTTTGAACTGAGCTGAACTTGGCTTTAAAGTTTCATTTCTCCAAAATGAACTTGATATCAAAAAATGATGAAGATGAACTTGACTCTCAGAAGAGTACGCCATATTCGTTCAGAACAATCACTAAAATTTTTAAAACTTCGCCTACATAAAATCGTATAATTAGAGAGCAGGTTTTTCTAACACGCACATTCGAAAAACATACTTTTTCTGATTATATTGCTATAGTTTTTTTTAGCTGAATTTTTAAAAATAACGATAGCTATTACAGCATACCTGATTTGGGAAGGGGGTTCGGAAGAGAATGAGGGTCTTCAAAACTTTGGTATTTGAGGGGAACTGGAGAAGGAGCAAAAACTCAATTTCAGCTTCTCAAATGAAATTTCTTGAATTTTCCATATCTCCCTGCCAAACCGACCTACAGAGGTCAAACTTTGTATGTAAGGTTAATTGATGACCACAATATGAGTTCTTGAATTTGGGTCAAAATGGATGCAGAATGGCGGATTATCAAAATTTGAGTGAAGTTTAAAGAGTCACAAATTAGGAAAAATATAATTTTATCAACTCATATGATTGCTGGGAATAAGAAGTATCCTATATCCCAACTCACCTCTACACATGATGCTAGAAAGGAGGAGGAGGAGTTATCGACCTCAAAATGTAGTGGAGGTACACGAGAGTACAACAAATTTTTGTTGTAGGATCATACGATGAAATAAGTGAAGTGACTAACTTATTCTGATTCTAGTTTTTCAAGTGAATTTGAAAAGTAACCAACATTTTAGACCCCCCCCCCCTATTTACCGAGATATATGTATAAACGTGTTTTTTGGTTTAATTGTTTAATTTTTTTTCATATTTTAATTGAGATAAAGAGTTTAATTTTTTTTGCGTTTTCGTACCAATAAAAGGTACAAACGAATTTTTTACAACTTTTTCCAATTACTCATTAAGTTAGGGAGTTTTGAAATTTTCGAATGGCAATTTCTCAAAAACTAGATTAGAGTCAATCACGATTCATTTTAAAATCTATTTTTCATGCGGGAATATGCTATAAAAATTACAGAACCGTAGAAGTGGCTGAAGAAGCCACAATTAAAAACTCAGCTTCATTAATGCGGCATGACTGCTTACCTACGTTTTTTTTTTGAGTTCCTCTTAACATTCCATTGTTAATAAACTTAAAAAAATTATTTTCTATGAACCAATACGGATTCTTCCTCTAATAACTTTTTATAGGTACAGTAGGAGTTAGTCAACTGACTACTTACAGTCGAAACCAAATACCATTACAAATTTAATAGGCTGTAATAGCTATCATGAATAAATGACTTCGAAAGCTCAAAGTTTCCATCATATCCTGTCGTTAAACTAACAACATCAAACTAAAAACTATTAAAAAAATAACTATTCAACTAATACATGACTGCTTTAATTTTGTAATTCCTATTTTCAAGTTCAATTATTTCAGCATATTTATATATCTCTCACTGTTGATGAAAAAAGTTGAAAATAAAATCATTAAAAATAAATAAAATAAGTTATAAAATAAATAACAACCAAACACAGAAAAAATAAAAGAAAATACCATATAACGAAAAAAAAAAAGAAAAAGAAATACATCAAAATGGAAATAAACATTTTTTGTTTCTCCAAGTTCACAACGAGTAACACGTGTGAAGGAAAACATGCGATATACAAACCCCTCGAGAATTTAAATAAAAAATAAGAAAGGGAAAAAGTTGGTAGAAACATTTTTTCTCAGTCCCGAACGCGTTCTTGTCGAGTGGGACATGGCCACCTCGTACCTATAAGTTTAACAAACAGTAAACTCCAAGTATAGGTTTGAATATACCTCTTTATTATTACTTGGGTTTACTCAACTTCATCAAAGCCGATGCATCTACTGATAGGTAGTAAATTAAGAAATAATCAATATACTGTCACCTACTCGTCAAACACACCAATATAAATCACCAAAGAATTTTTTTTTACGAATCACTAAATATATTCTTTCATTAAATAAAACATAATAAGTAAATACGTAATTTACAAACCTAATGCATGTTGAATTTGATGCTCAACAGCTGAATGAATAAGCTGCGAATCTACCGGATATCCTCGACTCGATAGTACTGCCGCAGCTTCTCTAATTGCTTTGGTCGTTTTTTCAATTACATCAGCTTCAATGGTGCTACAGATACAAGAATATATTTAAATTTTCTCATTTTCCATTCTCTTCAACGAGTGCTTTATTTCGATATACTTTTCATAAAACCTAAACTAACTGTACCCATAAAATATTTACTAAAATATAATGCACTTTGATACAATGTATTTTCCAACATGAGACACGCTGCTAGAGAGGAATTTTTTACACGAATTTACTGTAACATTTACGACATTTCTAGTCGTATAATTTTCACCCATTATATTTTCTTTAAACGTACCTTCACAAAAATGAAATTCTCTGTAGAGAAATTTTAATGATACTAATTCCCCAACTGCGCTCGCGAGACGCCTATAAAAAGGTTTCAATAGTTTAAAAAGGACCATAACAATCCACCAGAATCACCTTCGATAAACAGACAACCTTTTACCCTATAAAATATGTACGTCGAGTAAATTACAAAGCCGAACGTTTGACAATCCATTATTAAACACAAGCTGACATTTTGTTCGTCGGTGGAAAATTTTCAATTATGAAGCATGTTAAAACGGTAGCAATTTCCGACGATAATATTCCTCCATTTATCTGCGAATCTATCACTCGTAAATTAGCCTTATACCGATAACCCATATAGCTAGAAGCACGAGGTAAAATTTTGACACCCTAACGAAAGGTAATTTTCTCCCAACGACGTAAATCATCCACTGGGTAAGGTAAACACCCTTGTATTTTTTTAAATTAAGTTTTCGCTTCAACCAACCTTGAAAATGAGTTCAAACATGCGAAACGATAATTAAATTAAGATCGAGGCTATACGTCCGACTCGCTAGGCTTAGTCTGTACATGACATTTAACCCATTCCATCGACCTATCAATGCCGATATTTTTTCATATCAATAACCTATGTAGGTAGCATAAATAAATGAAAAATTGCGATGAAACGCCACGTTTATTCGCTACCGAATCGCCGAACCATAGATTAAATGGCTCGAAAAGTTCTAATATCGAAGTTACAAACAGTAAAACATCCTTGCACGGTGATAATCCTTCGGAATTGCTGCGATTACGAGACGGTTACGAAACCACGACGTAGCTTTATTTTTAATATTCGCCAACGAATAATTCCTTCTAGCGCAGACAATGCGAAATTCACGGAGAATCCTCTCTAATATTTATTCAAGATTGAATACCAACTCTCTGATTTAGTTCTTTTTTTTTCAGTACATAAAATAAAACCTTTGAAGTACGTAATAATTACTCGAGTACATTATTTTTCAAACATAACTCGCTACCTACTTCTAAATCTGAACAAAATATTATTATTTTCTTTAACAAAAAAAAGGAATAATAAAATATTATTTTTCTTTTCAATTGCTTTCGAGTACGTTAATTCAATTTATAGCTCACCACTCGAAGCATGAAAAAATTCATTATTAAAGAAAAAATCTTTATCAATTAAATTCAATCTTTCCGAAGTTTGAATTCATTTAAAATTCAATGATAAATTCTAATCATTCCATGTATACAATGGATCTGTATTCCATCATCCGAAACAATATTTCAAAGGTTTAAGAATTCATATCGCTATTATTACACATTTTTCGTTATCAAACAAGCGAAATTAATAGTCAAATGTAATATCTAAAGAATAAAAAAATACGTAATCACCGCTACGAAAACGAATGAATACTCACAAGGTTTGATTGAGAATATAGTTATTGCTGGAATCGCTTCGAATGTAACTATTTTCCAATAAACGAACGTCCAGATTCATCTCACCCATAACACTTTTCACATTTTTAAACAACGTTTCTTCCATTTCCAACGGTAACGGAGCTGGTTGCCAGTCATTTCCTATTAAACACTGAATTGAAAAATAAATAAGGAAACGTAAATAATCTCGTTCCGAAAAAAGAAAAGAATAAGCAGCCATGCTACATCACTGTAGCTGAGTTTTAGTAGATTAGAACTTAACAATGCATTTCAGAAATTAAAATTATAATATTGAATTGTGCTCGGTCTTAGTTATCATATTTCCTCGTGCAATCAATTTGAGATTAGCGTACCTCTTCAAGCTCTTCTCACAATTTAGTGTACAATGTTTAAATTTTCATAACATGCATTTGGTGAGAGAATATGTACGAGTTGAGAAATTTTACACTGACATCTTCAGCTCACTTCATCATATCATATGATACTATGATCGAAACTTGTTGATTTTTTATTCAATCCACCATATATAAAGGACTTGCATACGCCCTTATCCTACCCAAAATTATCTGACTAGAGCCCTAGAGGTTTAATTTGAGAGATTATGTCATGTTTCTTGACATTATTCATATGAACTCATATTTACCTATGAATTCTGAACTACATTGAAGTCTTCAAGTTTTCTCAAATTTTGATTACAATGCGGTCCCCAACCAATCTTATATAATCGAAATTTAAGCTCCTCAAGCGTATTCAATTGAGAAGGTAGGGGAAATACAAACGATTCACAATAAAATTTCTTGATTTAAAATTTCCCTAAACAGCAATGATTTATTTCAACTTCATTTGATAGATGGAAATTCGAATATATCGGTGTTCACAACTCGTTCCATTGAAATGATATCAAAATCGAAAATATCTAGATTTTGGAGCTCATCTATCGCCTTCTGAATTTTGAGTGAAGTACTTTATCGAGCCAAATCAAAAATCTCAATGAGAAAGCAAAAAACAAAAGTGCTTCTAGATATTCACGAAAATATCCTCTCACCAAATACCTATTCGAGTTGCAAATTAAAGGCGAACAAATATAGGTATATACTGGGTGACTACTTCATTCGAGCACCCCAATCGCAAAAATCTTTCCCTCATAAATAAATTATATATTTAAATGAAATTAGCAAGAATAAATGGCATAAATAAAGTTTATTTAATGTTTAAAAGTGTTTATCAATAAAATGCAAAATTTTAATTTATACTTTTGTTGTCAAAAATACTCATTTATTTTAAATGTATTCACCTTTTAGCTAATTTTTTCGCTTGGGTGTTCGAATCAAGTGGTCACTCGGTATGTAGTTACAGGGTGTTCAAACCACAAATAGAGTTTATTTATGTTACCTACAACTGTACATGATAGGTTGCCTATCCTACGAATTGAAGGAGCACAAATGAACCGATGTGAGAAATATTATTTTTACCAAGGTCATAATTGACTTTAAAAATTTTTATTTTGATCTCATCACCAATGATAGTCAAAGTTCGACTTTCTCACGGGAAAAATTCTCAACCCAGAGTGTTCTGGTAAGAACGTATTCAAAGTGCCCATTCCTATATGATGAGCGTAACCCACTTGTTTTCTCTACACCTCCTTATAGGGTTTGATCATAGGGTAAAAATAGCTCAGTGCAATTTTATTCGACAGTACAGTTCCTATAACTTCCATATGAAAATTTCTTGCTACGACCCATAGGTGAAATTTGATTCTATTATAAAATCGATTCGATGGTGCTATGTGATATAACATATGCGGTTGAAAAATGCATATACAACGATTTGCGACTATACATACTGTACCTATATTACGGAGTTCTCAGCCCACTCCTAAATATATATCTGCCTACCTTAGTATGAATATTTTCACGTGAGTAACATGCGTTTAATGTACTACATAGTATGTATTATGCGTATAGCACCTTGTTATTACCCATTTTTCGCGTAATTACGGCAGTGATATTTTTGTTCTAATTCGTTAAAGCCCTTGGTAGGAGTCGAATCGAAAAACTAATATAAAATTCGGAATCAGTGACCTGCAAAACATATATTTCGATATGTTGTTTAATAAAAGTAGATTTAGATTCACATAATTTTTTCGATTCGACCCCTACCAAGGACTCCCCCCCTCCCAAAAAAAAAGATTTATTCGAGATCTAAATCTTCTTTTATTAAACAACATATCAAAATATATGTTTTTTTTTGGGGGGGGGGAGAGTCCTTGGTAGGGGTCGAATCGAAAAAATCACGTGAAATTCGAAATTAGTGACCCACAAAACACGTAATTAGGTATGCTCGAACGTATATATAGTTTTTTTTTTTTTTTTTTTTTTTTTTTATAGTTTACCTACGTGGTTACTCCTTACTGCTCTTAGAATTCTCAATTCGAAACTATGTTATTTCTTCGTCAATTAAAACAGTTTTTAATAATTATTTACGAGTAAACTTTTTTTTTGAACATGAATTAATATACACCAAACACACCTTCCAATCATAGAATAAAGCCTGTATTTGTTTGTAAATATTTAAAATAATAAAAAAATTGTAGAAGTTGAAAAATGAAATGATCTAAAAAAATAAAGAAATAAAAAAGAAAAGTAAATAAAAAATGTGAGAAATAAGCCATGAAAAAAAAAAATAAAAAAAATAAATAAAAACGTGTATAATGTATAATTATATTTTATTTTCGTAATTTCTTGGTTTTATTATTTTACTAACAGATTACAGACTAATTCCAGCAAAATATTCTTACATTCCTGTCCATTAAAAAATGTATATATATTTAATGTAATTTGCTCAACATCGATGTAACAGTATAGGTGAATGCGGAGAGAAGGCTAGTACCTACATAAAGTTGGTGGATGTTCTATATAATTATGTAGTACATTAAACGCATTTTACTCGCATGAAAATATTCATACTTAGATAGATATTTGTTGAGAGTGAAGGGAGAAAGCTGAGACCTCCATGGGTTCATGAATGAGCTTGTATACACTCAGAAATCGTTGTAATACATTTTTCATTCGCACATACATAAATAATGCCATATATTAGGTACAACTGAATCGACTATAATAGAACCTCTAAAATACTAAATTTTGAACATCCCTAACTCCCAAACTGTAGATTATAATAAAAAAATGTTCACGTGAAAGTTGTAGAATATTTAGCGTATAACAAAATTGCACTGAGCTATTTTTGCTATACGAGGATGTATTGCAAAAAAACCATTTCTTACAGCTTACAATCCAGGAACGAAGACTTTATGTGTAATATGTTGTTATAGCGCGGCTAGCTCTCAAGTATTATTTACGAAGGAAAAAAAATTATTGCTAGAAATTTTTCCCATATATACTTATTTACAGTCAAGACTTACTAGCATAAATTATGTACACTAATGATGAAAAAAAAATGTCAGTAAAGAACGTCTTTATTCAATCACAATTTAAAAAAAGCTTCACTTCAAAAAGATTGCCAGATAAAAAACTTTAAAAACTGTGAATAGCATGTAAAAACGAAGTAATCTAAAGCACGTGAAATCACTTCGTTCCATCTGCTAAAAAATTTGTAATGCTGAGTGGCACTGAAAGAATA
This sequence comes from Phenacoccus solenopsis, assembly GCA_009761765.1. Classification (NCBI taxonomy): domain Eukaryota; kingdom Metazoa; phylum Arthropoda; class Insecta; order Hemiptera; family Pseudococcidae; genus Phenacoccus; species Phenacoccus solenopsis. Next base: position 8,003,143 of record CM019753.1, read on the forward strand.
GTTAAGAAAATCCTCCACAAGAGATTCATTCATGCTACCCTGATAACGTCACAAAATGGCGAACAAAGTAGTACAAAATTTTTAGAAACTTTAAAATGAGTTAACCTACTTCACGCAATATTTTACACATCTTTCAGGAAAGCATAGACGTTGACCAATAGTTGCAAAAAATTTTAAATGCCAAAGTTATGATTTAAGACCCATGTCCTTTGACCTTCTCTTTCCGAGCTAAATAATATAAGTTAAGCTGCAATAGCTTAGCTTTTCATAGGAAACTCTACCAACGATACATCACTAACAAATAATTTTCTACCGATTTTCATTACGATCTCAACTTGACCGTATAAAACACCGGTACCGAAATGAAATAAAATATTAATTCGTCGTTCGAATTAAAGGAAAATTTCCCCTATTCTCCCTTTCTTCATCACTATACCGAAGTATATTATTAATTAATGACGAGAATAAAACCAAAATCAACATACTACCACTTTAATTATAATATTTACATCATAGTTTGCATATCTCATATTCGAATCATTCGAGGTGACAAAGTGGCGAATCGAAGTTAATTCGCGAATGAATATTTTAAAGGATACAACTCGCGAAAAACTCACCTAACGAAAATAAATTAGCATAATCCTTGCGTCAGCTCGTATCATCTGTTCACGCCTTGCTTCCCTTGGCACCAAAACGAACACGAAAAAAATCTCGAATGCGCACGAAAAAAAAGTTAATTTTTCACTCTTTCAGACGACGAAATAATTTTTTCGTCAGAATGTCATTAATTTGAAAAATGTTCGTCGCCAAAGAGAATACGAGAAATTAGATTAAAAAACGATAAAAAATATAAAACGAAAAAATTGGATTCGCGATTGGCTTCGTTTGATTTCAACATTTCTACGGCGAGAAATTCATTTTTATGAGTTACAATATTACGAAAAAATTCTCGAGTAATTTAATAAGCATCACGAGTCATGACGTTTAAAAAAAAAAACTACTTCATTAGGTCCATTCTCTCTTTTCTTTTTTCTTTACAGTTCCATTCATATCGTCCAAATTTACATCATTTCACTTCGAAATAAAAGATTTCATAACTATAGCAACTCCAAGCACTTTTTAACGCGTACTTTCTCGCACCCTAATCTTGAAATACACCCGAATCATCTCGTTACATTCATCTTCGATAAACGAGCGCTCCATACCTTTTTTCTCGCCTATACCCTCTAAATAAATAGTCTCTTCGGTAATGAAGTACTTTCGAGTAATTTAAAACGTACTACAACTTTTCCGATGTAATTAAACGCAGATAACAGTTGCTAATGTAATTAAAGGCCGCCCTTACGGTAAAAATATTGTTAACGCCTGGCCCTTCGTATAACTCGTTTATTCAGCCATTGTACCACGTTAAAACCCCTCGCCCGACATTCTTATTTACTTTATAGGCCACTAAAACTAAAAATAATACGTCGAAAATTAATATCAAAAAATAATAGCTTGTAATCTTCAGTATTTAATGTAGTCGTAAATTTAACCGTCTTTTTTTCCACCAATAACGTCTCGTCAGAGGCCCAGCAGCGTATGCCTTTTAATACCCGAAAACCTTAAGCCAGCTCCGACGTTTAATTAGCGATATTTTTACGCTTTCAGTGATTACTTCGTAATACTAAAGCTGCTGCAATGCCGAATGGAAAATTTAATTTACCATTTTCTTTCGCCGAATAAATTCCAATTCCAGACGAAAAGGTTCCCAGTTAATTTCGAAGCAGCTTTTGTTTCTGCTTTAGAAATCAAATCATATCTGGGCTATAATTATCACAATACACCTAAGCTGCGACTCGAGAGCTTCGCTTTTCGTTACATTCTCCAGATATTGGAAGAGTTGAAATCTAAAATTTTCGCTCGCATTAAAATTTACGCTGGCCCTCTTAGAAACTTCGGTGGCGAACGAGGGATGCGAATCGCTATAGGTAATTCGTAAAATTCCGAATATCGGCTAATTCTCTTATTCCGCTACTTCGGAATTACGCTCGGCTTTGATGTGCTTATTGTTCATCCTTTAATTTACGTGCAATGGATGCGGCAATTTAAATTTTCCTAATTCGAATAATAGCGTGAATTCGTAAAATACCAATTTATCCGAATAAATATTAATTCTAATCCGTGCACTCCGATGAATTCCCATTTTCCTCGCATTCTTTTCATTAATAACGCAAAAAATTGAAAAAAATGTCAGCAACAAGGCCGCATTATTAGAGCTGAGTTTTTAACGCGTGCTCGTTCAGACTTGCAGTTAATGTTATTAACCTATCAACACCCACACTCTGTACAGAGGGTGGAAAATTCCTCTTGTCTTCTCCAAAATCTCATAAAAAATCTTTTACTTATTGAATATGCCATTTGGAATACATTTTGAATCGAATTTAAGGGAATTTGATCCCCAATAAACTTGAGCTTTCTACGTACATTTGATGAGTAAAATAATATAGATGATTCACGAAATTTCCTGACTTAATTTCCCCTTTAAGAGTAATTATTCGGTTCAACTCCCCTACTAACTTCTTTACGGTGCTGTAATTTGAATATGTGATTTGCCACGAGAAAACGTGGTTAAGCGTCCCAAACAAAACTGTTAACGAGGATCTTTTTTTTTTTGTTGTAAATCTGACATCACTGGCTGAAAAATTACCTCTTTTTCAATCACAATAAAATTAAAAAAAAAGGGTAAGCAGCCATGCCGCATTACTAGAGCTGAGTTTATCATTGGGGCTTCTTCAGGTTTGCACATGTTGCTAACTCTTTCATGTCTACAGGTCATCCTCAAATATTACAAATTAATCAATCGTAGTCAGAAAATTGAAAATACAAGTCGGCATTTTTAGATTTTCACCCCCCCCCCCAGAGTGCCAAAGCTCGGCCCGTCTCTGTCTATGGGGATAGCTCTGATCTTCAGGATTAAAATAGTGGAATTAACAAGCTGCAACTTGGACATATCCTTAGCCACAAATTTCAGGTTTCCATCCTATCAAGGGCAACTGGTAACAGGCTCAAATCTTTTTTTTTTTTGTAAATCTGACATCACTGGCTGAAAAATTACCTCCTTTTCAATCACAATAAAATTAAATTAAAAAAAAAAAAGGTAAGCAGCCATGCCGCATTACTAGAGCTGAGTTTTGACGTTTGGAAGGAAAATAGCTACAAGAAATTTCATATCTCCTCATCAAATGGACCTAAAAACTACATAGAAAGGACAAACTTTGTGTGTGGGGTTAGTTGATGACCAGAATATGAACTCTTGAAAAATTCAAGAGTTCATATTCTGGTCATCAACTAACCCCACACACAAAGCTTGTCCTTTCTAATTTCTAGGTTCATTTGATGAGGGGAGATATGAAATTTCTTGTAGCTATTTTCCTTCTAAACGTCATTTTTTGTTTTAACTTTCTTCCAAATTCACTTGAAAAACTAAAATAGAAATAAATAACTCACTTGAGCTCATTTTGTCATATGACACCGCAATAAACATTTTTCGACATCTCGTGTACATCCACCACATTTTGAGGTCGATAACCCCTCTTCTCTCCTCCAATATCATGCGTGAAGGTAAATTCGAAATATAGTATGCTTTTTATTTCCAATAATCATATGAGTTCATATTAGTCACATTTTTACTAATTTAAAGTTCCTCAAGCTGTACTCAAATTTTTATTATCCGCCATTTTGAATTTATTTTGACCCAAATTCAAGAGATTACATTCTGGTCACCAACTGACACCACACCCGAAGTTTGACCTTTCTATCTTGATTTGATGATAAGGTATGGAACATTCGAGAAATCTCGTTATTGAGAATTTTCTCAAAAATTCGTTTTTTGCTTCAATTCCCCTCTAAATGCATTTGGGAAGCTGAAATTTGAATATGTTAGTGTCCTTGATTCACTCTTTCATAATAGATCAAAAACGAAAAATTTGAACTATTTACCCCTTTTTTCATTTCCTCTCAAAATTTGAGTAATTCACCATTTTGAGATCAATCACGAAAACAAAAAAGCGCCTTTTTTGCATTTTCGAGAAGAGTCGTTCACCAAATTTTGAGTGAATTTCATGCATATGCACTGGCGCATAAATCAAAAACTTCCTCCAAAAGCTGAAAACGTTGGGCATTTGCCAGATGATTACAAATGGGTCCTCCCTTGCCTCCTTTCCCAAATCAGGTAAGCTGCGATAGCTACCGTTTTTATTGGAAGTTCAGCTTAAAAACATGCTTAATCAGCTTTTCTTGTTGCACGGGTTCAGATTCAACTAGGCAGTGCAAGCACCATGCACTTTGGCCGTTTAATAGCCTAATGTGCCCCTTGTTGCACGTTACATATAATGATAATTTGAGTGAAAATACAATCGACTTCTTTACCCTATCACATTTTTATGACGATAATCTCTCTCCTTTCAACCATCAACTGTTTAGAAGATTTGAAATATAACACACTTTTTATTTCTATTAATTACACGAGCACATATTTATCAAATCTGAGTTTCTCGAGACTCCTCAAGTCTTCTTCAAGGATTTATTCCAATCCATATTTAAGAGTTAGTAATCCGGTCCCAACTAACCCTTTGGTAGAATTTGATGAGCAAATATAGACCAATCAAGGAGTTTAAAAACTCATAATCATAATCTCTCCAAAAAAACATTTACTCGCTCCAAGTTGAAAAATATGGATATGTCGGTGTTCTCATCTTATTTTATAAAACCATGCCAAGATTAAAAATTCTGAGCCCTTTGGATTTTTCCAGAGCCCTTCAAATTCTACTGAATACCCAATCGAATCAAAAACCTCAAAAAAGTACATCCAGATTTTTACCCTTGAGTATCCTCTGACCAAATTTCCAATAGGTGAAAAGATTTTGTTAAAACAGTTACTCTGAAATTTGCTTTTATCTCTTTTGGTTTAGGGTTGTTGGCTTACTATTAACCCACAGTAGGCCAGATTAAGATTCATAAGTGCCAAACTCAAATTACAAATATTAAAATACGAAAAAATATAAGACAAAGATATTCCAGAGCGTAGCATCATTTTTTGTGTTGAATGATTATACATTTTCAAAATTAAAAAAAAAAAAAAAAAAAAATTGAAAAACATCAAAATACTAGCTTTGAAGCTTATAGATTTTCATTTTTACGCTATTTCTTACCCCTCGCTCCACCGAAGTACAAGTCGGCTGTAGTTGAGGCTATGAAGGCACAATTTAAAATTATATGTAAAAAATGCATATATTTTCGCGTAAAAATTTATGTTACTGCCCAAAAGCGCAACCCCTCTTCTAATGACAGTCCTAAATGAAGATTTTTTTGCTAGGGTTATAAAGAGGATATGTCTTCACAACGTTTGTCGTGCTAGAACAGCAATAATTTTTATAACGTCTTTTTGAGGTCATTCAGCAAATAATGTGAGCTCGCCACTTTGCTTATTAAAAAAATCTAAATTTCGTTCACATAGGACAAAGTAAATGTCTCCTTAGAAATGTCTGGGAAGTTCTATACCATTAGAATCGTTTGAGATCTACTTGGCAAGCTCATAAGTCAATGAGGATATCCATATTTAAAAACGTTGTACATGGGGAAATCAACTTAAAATGTTCTAAAATGCGTATATTTGAAAGCATCCTTTTCCTATCTTACCTGCTCAAATCAGAGAGACTGTAATAGCTATCGTTACTATTAAAAACTCGGCTTAAAGGAAAACAATGACTTATCTTTCTCACTTCATCTACGTCACGAAAAAGGTAACATACGCGAAAATATCATACACGCGCGTGCACAACAAAAGTTTCACTGTTTCAGGAGTCATCGGATGAGTTTTCGAAATTTGATGGGTATACCTTAAGTAACGCCTTCGTCTCATGCCTCGACGGATGCTGTAAAATTTACGTGATTTTGACGCAACTTGTACCCGGTGCAATTAAGAAAAACAACGTTCGCGTTTCAAACGCATTAATTATTCACCGGCTTTTCGAACTATTCTCGTTAAATTTTTACATTGTGAAATATTCGGTGGTTCGATTTGACGGTTGCGTAAATAGAAACCATATTAAAAATTAATTTTCAGCCCAACTCGACCATAATGGAATGGAAACTCTGATATTTCGTCATTTAACCTTTAGAATTTCTTTTTCCCAAATATAATCGCCGTAACATTTCCTTAATGAAAAGTAATACACAAAATGAGGACGTTGCAACCATCGTCTACTCGTTTAAACGAGTAATAGGGCGAACTATCGCATTAAATTTTTCATATTTTATTTTCGTCTTTCCATGAAACAATATATTTCATATAAACCTGAGAATTTAATATGTACATTTCACAATAGTCTATCCACTTAGAAACGAAAATTCGTTCTTTTTCATACAATAAACAGACATCGCCGCTAATGCTTTTGATATCGTGAAACGTAAGATGATTACTTAGTTTTGTGATCCGCAACGTCAGCCATTTTGGCCCATTCAGCGTTGAAATCCAATTAGTTTTTCGGCGAAACGGTTCCTTATTTTGTTTTCTCCGTACCAAAGTGAAAAACCCAGGATTGTGAGATAACTTGCTAAAATCGGCTTTTAACCATTTTTATAACGTGTATCACGGTGAAAAGGATTCAGAAATTAATGCGAATTGATTTTCATTTTTTAAAACCGATGATAACTATTGGGGATAAAATTTGATTTTTTTTTTCAAATTCCAAGAATTCAGGTTTTGAAAATTACATACAATTTTTCACATCTAAAACTCATGATTGGTTGCTACAAGAGAAAAAGAAAATTTAGCGTTCAACTTTCTTACACATATTTTAGAGATCTAAACTTTTTTTTAATAATTTGAAAAATGGCATGTTTCACGTGCTTCCAAAAATTGTTCATAAATAGGTCATTTATGCCGAAAAGGTGCAGTATATTCTTGATTTCGGTTTCATGGCATTCGAGAAACACAAAATGTCGAAAATTTATCACTCCTTGGTGTTCAAACCAAGCAAAATACCTAATTCAAGTCATTTGGAGCACATTAGGCGATGCTTTAAAAACCCTTGTAAAGCAACAATTGTCACATGGGGTTCCTTGAATCCCATAAAACCGAAATCAAGTATACTACACTTTTCTGGCATGGAACTCGAGAAATAGCTGATTGTAGGCGCGTTTTACACGGTACAACAGTGTCTCACAAAGTGATTACGCTTGATATTAATATTCTTTATTGTTAAGACATCGTAATGACTCCATAGAGTTATGCAAATAAATTATATCTATCTACCTGTCTCTAAGATCTTTTTATCGACAATTTGTTGAAATACGTGGAATATGCAATTTTTCAAATCATTAAAAAAATTTAAATATCCTACGTAATATAAAAAAATTTGACATGCAACATTTCTTTTGAACTATAACAGACAAAATGTGACACCTCAATGTAAAAAACTTTCAAAGTGCCCAAAAATAATTTTTTACAATTTTTTAAAAAAACTGAAAAATTTATCAACTTTGATCTTTACGTAGCGTAGTAAGGAACTAAAAAGCTGAAATTTTTCGAGCATGCTATTGTGGCGATTTGGTAACCTTTCCATTCTAAGGGTCATCGACTTCTGAAAAAAAAAACAAACTCGTTCTATTGTACTGGGCGTTACGGTGAGAAGAATTTTGTTTCTTTTCGAAAATTAATTTAATTTAACGTTCGATAATTGCAGAATGATCTTAAAAGTATGCCTTAAAAATTTCAGATTCTTAAAGTAATATTTACACCTCCATAATTTGATCAAAGTTTGGAAACTTTATAACACTTAAAAAAATTTTCAAAAAAAATTAGTTTTGGAAAACATAAATTTTTTTGTGTTCAAGTCCAAGTTTCAGAAAAATAACTGTTTACCTATTTTTCAATATTCAGAGATTCTAAAACTATTTTCAGCGTAAGTGTAAAACTCTTATTTTTTGTATTTTTGCACTATACTCAGGTACTACTGATAAGTCGATAATTTTTTTTTTTTTTTTTTTAATTCATTTATACTGGCGTATGTAATTACCAAGATTATCGCGCCAGTGTATCTGTTAATTACAGGACAGTAAGGGTGCATTTTAGATTTTAGCCCATAATTTTTAGGTTTGAAGAAAGTGTATAATTTTTTGTAGTTGTTGAGGGTCGTCTTCAATAATGGTGTTTTGAATTTTTAGGGTGGTTCGGATTAATCGAAAGGAGTCGCATTTAAAGAGTAAATGTTGGGAGGTTATAAGGGATGAATTATTATTATATCGAAAATATGTTTGTTTCATCTCTATTTACATCGAATTTTCGGTTTTTAATGGCTCTCAAAATAACAATTATTTGGCTTACAAATATTACCTGTATGGTATGCATTTATCTACCTACATGAAAACTAAGAGTACTTAATTACTTCAAATCATAAGATTTTAATGGGATAAACATAGATGAAGAGAGCACCTTCAAAAATCCCAAATCTATAAATTTTTAGCTTCAATAAATCATTCTCACCAGAGTAATAAATTGATAAAATCATGCCGTGATGTAAGACAAATTAGCAATTTATACCAAATGTTAACAAAACAGGTAAATAATTATTTTTCGAAATTCAGAAGACAAAATATGCTTTTTTGATACAAAAAAATTTTTTATTTCCCAAAAACAATAAAAAAAAAAACGTAAGCAGCCATGCCGCATTACTGGAGCTGAGTTTTTAACTGGGGCTTGTTTTGATTTACTAATAACCTTGCTTAACCATTCATCACTACAGGCCACACCCAATACCAAGTATGAAAATCCCTACCCTATCCTTTCCAAAAACACTTAAGAAGTTGAATTTGGCACAAATGTAGTATTTCTTGCCATGAAATAATCATGTGAACACATATTTCTCAAATTATAACTATTTGAGGGTGCTCAAATTATCTTCAAATCTTGATAATCCGCCATTTTGGATTCATTTTGACTCAAATTTAAGGGATTATATTCTGGTCATAAACTAACCCTACACACAAAGTTTGACCATTCTAGGCCGATTTGGTGATGAGATATGGAAGATTCATGAAATTTCCTGCAGCAATTTCCCCTCCAAAAGCCGTTTTTTGCTCTAACTCCCCTCCAAAATCACTGAGGAAGCTAAAATCAAAATACGTTTGTCACTTGGGCTCATTTTATCATATGACACAGCAATAAAAAATTTTCGACCCCTCCTGTACCCCCACCACTATTTTAGGTTGATAACCCCGCCTTCCCCCTCCAACATCATGTATGGAAGTGAATTCGGGATATAGTATACAACTTATCCCCAATAACCATATGAATTCATATTAATTACATTTTTACCAACTTGAGGCTCCTCAAGCTCTACTCAAAATTTTGATAATCCGCCATTTTGAATCCATTTTGATCCAAATTCAAGAGGTCATATTGTGGTCACCAACTAACCTCACACACAAAATTTGACCTCTTTAACTTGATTTGGTGGGGAGATATGGAAGATTCAAGAAATTTCATGACTCAAAACTTCCTCAAAAAGCCGTTTTTTGATCTAACTCCTCTCAATATGCACTTAAGAAGCTGAAATTTGGATATGTTAGTATCCGTGACTCACTCTTTCATATGAAATCAAAAACGAAAAATTTGAGCTATTTGCCCTTCTCCAGCCCCCTCAAAATTTGAGTGATCCGCCATTTTGAAATTTATCGAAAAAACAAAAAAACACTTTGCGCATTTTCAAGAAGAGTTCCTCACCAAATTTTGAGCGAATTTTATGAATACTCGCCGGCGCTACGCGTGGGGGAAAAAATATACTGTATATATATACCAAAAAGTTGGACATTTGCCAGATGATTACAAATGGTCTGAAACGCAAAGATTTGAAGACCCCTACCTCCCCCGACCTTCCATTCCCAAATCAGGTAGGCTGTAATAGCTATCGTTTTGTTAAAAACTCAGCTAAAAAAAAAAATTTGAAGTATCATACAATTTTCAAACGTTGACACAATAATACAGGGTATAAATATCAACTTGGAGGGGGGAGGCGGGTTAAAATATTTTTTTGAATAATTCTGAGACCATTTTAAAACAATCAAGAGCTAAACTAGTTCGATTTTCGAAAAAAAATCTTTCCACTTCATTAGACATCCTGTATTTTTACCGAGCCCCTCTGTATTAACAATCACAGCCAATGAATTAAGCTTTCTAAAGTTTCATTTATTGTGGACAAAAATTTCATACGGTCGTAATATTTCAATTCAACTATCAAAACAATTTAAATACACTCGTACATCTACGATGCGAAAGCCTGATTAATTATGTCTTGATTATTTTTGCTTCGAAATTTGAAGCAAAAAAACTCCAAATAAATTCATCGCGTTAAATTAATTAAAATAGATCAAGGAATCAAAAAAATCTCTACAGCAGTACCGTAGCTTAAATAAAAAAACCAGATAGATAAAAACGAGTTTCTTTATCTTCAAAACTAAGAAATTCTCGAAGTCCGAACTAATTCGGTGACGAAATTAAAATTTTATTGAGTGGAAGACAGCACGAAATGGTCTGGTATTAATAATTTACTCGGTCGTTCTGCATAAAAACTCGTCTCAACGTAATAATTTACAACTTGCCGAGCACTTTTCGGTTATTTTATCCTTTCTCAACTCTCCTTGCAGGCGAATCGGTGGAGCGTGTAATTTAAAAAAATTTTTACTCTAAAGCAGATCAATTTTAACGCTTCAATGGATTAATAAAGGTCTTCGCCATCGACTGGAGCGTAAATGAAATCGAGAGTATGATTTGACGATGGTTTTGTCACATACTCACACTCGAAAAGCTTTCCGAGTTCCATACCCGCCTATACTTTCTTCCTTTCGGTAGCTTCGCGTATTACGATGACTAAACCAAATGAGTCCCTTTTTCCTTCCCCGACAGACTCTCTTGCTACATGCATTTGTCGAAATGAAAAGTAAAATCTAATATGTACTCAGACCACTATCGCTAATGGACCCATTTAATTATACCCTTCGATATTTCAAACGATCTTCGAACACCCTTAACCTAAAACTAAATTACGATAAAACCGCGGCGCCTCGTAGCGCCTCATCAATTAAATGCTCCTTTGTGCGAAAATAATTGAACCATAAAAAAGAACACAAAACCTAGTTAACCGCGCCAAATGAACATATCCGTGCGAGACCATCCGCCTAACCTATAACGTTGTAACGCAAAAACAAACGGCTGAAGTTTTAAAAGGCGATACTTTAAAACTTTAAAATCGTTTAGTTTATTACATTTGTCGCCATAAGAGATGCCTTTAAAGTATGTGATACTATATCGACAATATTGACATAGCAACCGTCGTAAAATTTCTATATCGGTTGTAATTACATTAAAAGCCGACAAAAATACCTTATACGCTTACGATCATTCATTTCGAGCGCACGTTCAGTCCGATCGATGGAAAAATTTTACAAGTAAATTAGAGGCTTCGCAATTTTATTCGCTTCATTTAGCTCACCGAATGAAAGCGAATTTTTTAATGTGACAATGTTCATTTTTCATTTGGAAAAACTTCGTTTTTTATTCTTCCTTTCGAATTTATTTTTTACACGCGCCAAATGAATCAGAGCGAAAATAGCTTGTTTCTTTTTTACGAGTTGATTTTACGTGACGTTGGAAGACGTTGATTTTTTTTCTAGTCGAAGTGTTATCTATTCATCACTTGCGCTGCGAAAGAAACCGCATTGGACTTTTTAATAATCAATTTTTCTCACTAAGACGAATAAATACGACGATTTTTATTTACAGTGCAAAGGCTACATCAATTTCAAATCATTCTGCTAATATTTGCGCATCACAAACTTTTCGCCATTATATTCGCACCTTTATTATTACTCTGCGACAACTTATAAAAGGGTCGTATTTCAACTTAAAAGCTAGAAATATTAGTTCAGCATTTCAAAAAGTTCGGGATATTCGAGCGAAACTTCGATAATTAAATAGTCCTATACGATCTAAACCTTTAACGCCGAATTATAGAGAGTAATTCATGGGTTTTTACGTTTCCAACTTCACATAATGTAAGTCTACTGATAAATAGTATGAAGTTTAGGGTATGCGATACATTGTACAATGATATAGGAATATATTTTGTATTCGTATCAGTCTCAAAAAGATTATTCTGGCATCATATTAATGATTAGTTCCGAAGAACACTACAGAGATATTGAATAAGCATTTATAAAAAAAATATCCGAATAAAAAAAATTAGTCCAGGACCCTCACATCCGGAAAAAATGTAAGACGAAAAAATTCTAATGAAGAAAATTATATAAAGTCATATATGCAAAACGGTAGACGAATTTTTTTTATTATTTTTTTAACGTAATAAGGGCGGAGTCAAAACATGCTAAATAATCTTAAGAAAAAGTCATAAAAATTTCAGCCCACTAACTCCATTTTTAAACCCCCTCTCCATCCCAAAAAAAGATGTGAAAATTGAAAAAAAAACCATTCAATTAAAAAAATGAATTTTCGGGAGATTAAAAATTTTTTCTCGTCTCAAAGTCATATTTTTGTCATTCACCAGTGGCGGATCTTGGCAAAAAGGCCCAGTCAGCAAAATGCTTCAGGGCCCGCTTCAAAAATTGCCCGCCTCCCATTTTATGGACTTGCAAAAAAACCCAATTCAAATAAACTTGGTGGATGACAGGAATTTCATCTTTGCAATTTTTTTCAAGTAAAACTACATTATTGCATATAGTAAGTCATGTACAAATATAGGAGTAATAAGAGTATAATAAAGTATGTATTTTGGTAAACAACAGAAAAATTAAGTATTAGCTTTCTATTGGCACTTTTCTAGCTTTTTTGCTCGCAAAAACCTCAGTTGTGTTTTTAAAATAAGGCATTCATGCACTCGCGTGCTTTTTTTCTTGAAATTTTCTAATGGGTTCATTTCAGTTTTTCGGATCTTTGGGGCTTTCTTTGCCGAGCTTTCTAAGAAATTCTTTTGCCTCCACTGGGGGGCCTTGCATCCAAACAAATTTCTGATTGGATGTAACCTACACCAAATTTTGGTAAACTTACGAACATCAATTGATTATTTGTCTTAGTGGGTATCTTAGATGTGGACCCTATAAAATACGATATAATCACATTAAAAATATACCGAATGTATAGCTTAGGTAGGCTACCTATAAATGCATATATGTAGGTAATTATGATGTACATATAATTGCTGATTTCCAACTACCTACACTTTTTGATGCCATGTTTCCATTAAGCTCTAGTATTTACCAATTTTTTTTAGCTTAAGTTATTACCCGCTGGGGCTCACATTCATTGGGACCCAGTCAGCGTTTGCGTACTTGCGTACCGCTAAATCCGCCACTGTCATTCACCTAATTGTCAATTCTGCAATAATTCTCCCATATCAATGGCACATTTACTTCATGAGTGCCCCTCCTTTCGAGATATTCGGTACTCCTTGAAGGTTCCTTACTGTCCTATCCCTATTACTGACGATCTTCTGTACATCCACACAGTCCTCACGCCTCACCTTCCTCAAAAAAGCAATCTTTTTCACCTCATCTGAACTTGACTTTCCCGTGAGAGTGGTGTAGAAACTATGGTGGTTACAGACCCCACGATAACAAATTATAAAAAAAAAAAAATCATTGAAAATTTGAAAAAATTTTACTTTTCCATGTTTTAAAACTTAATAGCCTATGCACACGCAACCAAATTTCTTGAATGACATTTTTGAAAAAAATCATTTTCAGGTTGCATAAATTTTGGATTATAACATTATACTAGTGCCTCCTCGCTCTTTCGGGGTCCGCAATGAAAATTAAATGAAAAAAACAAGTTATTTCATCATACAAATACTGCTATATTCCAAACTGCACGACCTAATTTATTCTTATTTGTTACTCCCACCAAGAGTCCTTTCAGGATCGGCTTGCCCATTTATACCTTTGTACACCTGCCATTTTAAACAATTTTACAACTTTACCCTTACTTTTGCCTATATACAAAGCTTTTATTGAAATTTTTCACTTTCTTTTCCCTTTTGTATACCTGCTATCCTTTATACTTTTTATACCTGCTATTCAAAACGATTTTATGACTTACCCTTGCGCATGCACAAGGCTTTTATTAAAATTTACAACGTTTTTTCCTTTGTATACATGCTATCCTTTATATACCTTTTATACCTGCTATTCAAAACAAGGATGCGCGCGCATCTCAAAACCGATTCCATTTTGATTTTAACAAATGTCTAGTTAGTACCTAGTGGGGCGGTGGTGGACAATAACATTTGTGTAGAATCGTGTTGTAAAAGAGTACTATACTACTATACGCAATTTTCGCAAAATGTTGCTGTGCAGCTCTCGGAGCCGTGCGGTTGGTAACGGGGCTCGGTATGTGCTGGAGGTATAGGGTTCAAATCCATCTCCGTGTGGAATTTTTTTGGATGATTTTTCTGTCAATTTTTTTTTGAAGTTTTTTCTTAATTTTTCTTTTATTTCTACAATTTTTACATTATTATTTATTCCATTATTCGAACCTTCAGACTCGGAACTTTCAGACCTACATTCCTTACCTCAAAGTTGGGTTAGGTTAGGTTGTCTTGCGAGTGGGGGGAGGGGCATTTTGCACCACCCCCCCATTCTACTTAATCTCATTTGTGCCTTTAGACCTTCAGTACTCTGTTTCCGAAGTTTTTCGAAAAAACCTTCACCTTTTTTTCCACCACCACCCCACTAGGTACTAACTAGATGTTCGTTTGATTTTAAAATATATAGAGAGAAACGTAAGAGGTATATGTGTCCCCCCCCCCCTAAGAAAAACAGAAAATTCAATTCTGAGCATGCCTGGAAAAGAGGAGTTTGAAGGACAGTCTTGCAATGTTTTAGTAGTATTTCAAAAGGTTGATCATTTCTTCATCAGATTTCAACAATACAGTGAGCTGATTATGAAAAATGGTATGGAAACTTTGAAACCTGGTTTAACACCTCCAAACACTCTAAGCTCCCTTTTTTCGCTACAAAATATCTTCAATAGCCAATAAATTATTTTACTATTAATACTCTTTTTATAAGATCTTCTTTATTTATTATAACGTTAATTATGGTTGATTGATTACATTTATACATAGAAAAACTTCTTTACTTTTTATTTTAATTATTTTTCATATTAAACGAAATTTAACTTATAGGTCATATTTTATTAAATCATTATGAACTCCAAGATTTTTTATATTATTAATTTTTATAATAATTTCTTTTTTAGGGTATTCGGATTGTCATGCAATGAAAAATAACAATTTTGAAAAAAAAACTTTAATATATTATGTAATTATGGAAAAAATTGGTAAGCTGTAAACGAAATTTTCGAAACTTTCTATCGAGTTTACAAAAGGAGTATTAAGAACGAACTTTAGAATATTTTTTTATCAAACAATTACTATCGTGGGAACACTCCTTATAAGTCATTAGCGAAACCTGACATGTTCAACTTACCAGAAAAAAAAATGAAACATAGGGAGTAATTTCATCGACTTTTTTGACGAGGTTAGGAGCTCACTCTCTACATTCAAAAACTATTTTCAGAATGTCAGAATGTTTAAAAAATTTTTCTACTTCATCCCAAGATGACTTGGGCAACTCTGCCACTTATTCATTAAAAAAAAAAAAAAAAAAAGTGTAGAAAAAATAATTTTCACATCCGAACCATTTAATGATCATGATAATTTATCCAATCCGCAATCCTGCAACCAAATTTAATCATTTCCTACATTATATGCACTGCAATTAACAAGTAATACACCATACACGCATCCACCAAAACTACATCATCTTAATTCTTAACATATACAGATAGAAGCTCAGACGAGAGTAAAATATTCAAAGATGACTCGTAGGTCGTGACGAATATAAGTATTCGTGTTATTTCATTTTACACCTCAACTTGGTATTCTTAACAAGCGACACTATGCTGCCTACGTATACGCGCATCAGCAACTAACAATCGCTTATGATAAAGACAAAAGTGAACTATAATTGAAAATTATAATTTCCCTCGAACCTCGTACCCTTCACGATACCGCGATTAATAAATAATTAGTTTACGACGAATAACTTAGGCCGATCGTCGATTTAATACTCTCGCAAATTCACAACTTGTACACCAGCGCGTTAACATGAGATAAAATTACTTCAGCAACAAACGAATTTATGAATTAATCATGAATGAGCAAGGCTAAACTGTGAAAAAATTTTATCCGTGGTATAAGCTCGAGGCGAACAAGTCAAATTAATTAATAACAGCGTATTTACACAAACTAAACAGCGAAGCACTGGTACTCGACACTTTCACTGCGAGAATTCCTTATTATTGAAAATTACACTGAAAGCGCCGCATTTTCCGCCTTCACATGTAATTATATTTTGGATGGGACTCTAAGCACTATACCACTCACCCCTGAGAAAGTGAGAAACTGCGATTCAAGAACCAAAAACTCCAATTGTTCCCTGTACGAGGCTCAAAAAACAAAAATCAAACATTTTTAGACACGTTTAGTTTTTTATGTTGACTTCTAAAATACTGACTACGCATAAGACGTTGATTGATATCTCGACTAAAAAACAAACAAGCCACGATTGCAATAGGGTTTTGCTTTTTGTACATCAATTTGATCTGTTAATCGCACCCGTCACAAGATGGCGCAGCCCATAACCAATAAGATCTTTTTGTTCAAAACAAATGTAATTTTACAATGCCAAAATCCACTAACAAATTAACAAAACAAAAAGAAAAAAAATACATTTATTTTCTAACGTAATCTCGTCTCTGGATTCCCAAAATAATGCTCGCTGATTGGCCCTCTAGACATAATAATTCGCTGATTGGCTGCTCAAAAAAAGAGGTTGAATACGAAAATGGAAAAAAGTGATTACAATAGGATTTCGCTCTATAAGCAAAATCTTGAAAAAGAAATATTACAATTTTTTGGAAATTATTTTAAAACATTTCTAAGACCTCTGCCCCTAAAAACATTATTCATTACAAATCTGGTTTCACCGCGTAGAAATATTCATTTCTTTTCTTTCACCTCGTTAATCCATATCCGTATCTAACACGCATAAAGTTTTCAATTTACGAGAATTTTTTCATCTTAGCCGACGAAATTATATTTTCACCCTAATAAGAAATTTATTGACGAACATTCGCGAAATGAGTTTCTTTTGAGAGCGATTTCAAAATGATAAAATACTCTTCAGTTTTATCACGTTTTCGATTATTCTGAAAAATTTCTCCTTCTTGTAGCGATAGCGATAAATAAAAAAACAGAAAACCCGATAAGCGTGCTTTTGAAGTTTTCTAATGATAAACCATCAGATGCGTTTGTAGACGCGTGTAATGTATTTCCACTTTCTGATTCTTTTTTCCCTTTTCCACTCTATCGTCTTTGCACAAAGCTAATGTTTTAACGGCCGATTAAACGAATTAACGAATAAATTTTTCTAATGGGTGAGCAAACGTTTATTCGAAGCAATAACATCAGCGTACCTGTGTCTACCTATCTAATAACAGTCTTTCAACACATGCTTGAAAGTCCAATAAAAAATAGCCACATTTTCCCACTTGCACCATAACAACGCTCACGATACGATTAAATAATTTATGAACAGAAATAATTAGGATCGTAGTAATAACTGAACGGAGAACAATATGAATAAAAATGTAACGAAGAACATATAATGCTAAATTGGTACAAATATAGTAAATTTTAAATATTGAGAGAAATTACTCGAAATAATAAATTTTAACTTATCCGCAAAAAAATCAATTTTTCATTATTACAAATGAATTTGAGGGCAATAACCTGTATACTAAAATAGAATGGTTTAAAAGCCTTTTTTGAAAATTGATGAATAATGCCTATACCTTAAAAATTTTGCATTCCAGCATAATAATATTTACTCTTGTCATATCCGGATCAAAATTTGTAAATTTAGAGTTTTTTCCCAAAATTTGGTTTTTTGAAATTTTGATTTTTTTTTTGAAACCCAAAGACTAATAAATTGATCATCGCTTCTCATATACTTGGAAAACTTAAAATTTTTGTAAATTTTCATAAGAAATAAAAATATTTACATGGTTTTGGACAATGCTCAGAAATTTGCGGAATTAATCATAGATTCATACCTATTAAAATTGAATCAATTAATTTTAATAATTTTATTAAAAGATTAACATAAATTAATTTATTTTTAAAAAAATTATTCTTTCAAAATAATTTAAATAATTATAATATTATTTTTGAATAAAAAATAGTTAATAATATATATAACACTAATTTGTCAAATTAAAATACCTTTTTTTTATAATTCAAATAATACCAAATTTATGAATCTACGAGTATCTTTACTTATGAAATATATTAATTTTCTTATAATGGAAAATTTTAAAAAACACTGCATAGTAATATGTATATTCATTTTTGCTCAGTGACACTCAGTAAAAAACAAATTATATCCAATTTTTCCTTTACGAATCGCCAAACCATCTCTATCAAAAATACTCGCATGATGCTACTTTCACAATGACATGTATGTTGGGAATCTTGACAGGTGAAAACCGAAAATACTTTTTTCTTAAAATCGCAAAGACTGAAAAATGATTCTCATGCCCATTGGATTCAACCAATTATACATTTATCAATCAGTTTTGCAAAAACGTGAAATATTATATATTTAAACCAACAAAAAAGACTTGTAGATATCTTAGGTGAATATCTAAAAATCTGAAAACATTTTTTTCTCCTTGAGACAACAAAATATAACTTGAGATTCAAAAAATTAATAATTTCCTGAAATTTGAATTCTTTCCGCATCATACACAAGGTCCAACTGAATACGCTATTGATTTTTTAATCAATTTTGCAGTATCAAGTCATGAGGAGAGAGGAGGAAAAATTTTAATTTGAGAGAAAAATTAATGAGGAACTTGGATGAGGTTGTTTAATAAACTTTTCGCATGAAAAATCATCATTTTTTCATCATCCATTTCGTATTTTTTATTTACCTCTTTTCACGTTTAATGAGCAAAAAAAAATTTGTATTAATTCCATTCTTATTTGATAAAAAACATGAAGTAATGAAATACAACAAAATTTATAATAGGGTGAAAATGGAAAATTAAATAAAATTAATGATTTCTTCATTACAGAGAAAACATCTTATCACATCTTCATCACTTTCATCATCTGTTAGACACTCTGTGAATCTGTATTAGTTAAGTTTTTAACTTAGAAACGATGAAGAGGTGGCTGGGAGAGGATAATCGTTTCAGACAACTATAATCATCTGGCAAAGGTTCAACAATTTGGCATGTATTTTTAGCCACGTGTAGCGTCAGCATATATCCATAAAATTCGCTCAAAATTTGTAGAGAGACTCTTTTCAAAAATGTAAAAAAGGTACTTTTTTGTTTTTTCGATTCACCTCAAAATAGCAGATCACTGAAATTTTGAGGAGACCTGAAAAAGGGGCGAATAGCTCAAATTTTTCGTTTTGATCTCATACGAAAGAGTGAGTCCCGGACAACAACGTACCCAAATGTTAGCTTTCTAAGTACATTTTGATGGGAGTTGGAGTAAAAAACGACTTTTTGAGGAAGTTTCGAGCAATGAAATTTCTTGAATCTTCCATATCTCGTCACGAAATCAACCTAGAAAGGTGAAACTTTGAATGTGGAGTTGAATGGTGACCAGAATATGACCTTTTGAATTTGGGTCAAAATAATTCCAAAATGGCGGATTACCAAAATTTGAGTAAAGCTTTAGGAGCCTCAAATTAGTAAAAATATAAATGATATAAATTCATTCGATTATAAGGAATAAGAAGTATACTATATCTCTAATTCATCTGCAAACATGACTAGGGAGGGAGAAGGAGGGGTTATCAACCTCAAAATGTGGCAAGGATAAACGAAAGATCAAAATTTCTTTGTTACGGAGTCTTATGATAAAATGAAGTGAATTTGGAGGGGAGTTAAAGTAGAAAACTGCTTCTGGAGAGCAAATTACTGTAGGAAATTTCATGAATTTTCCATATCTCGTCACCAAATCGACTTAGAAAGGTCGAACTTCGTGGGTGGGGTTAGTTGATGACCAGAATATGGCCTTTTAAATTTGGCTCGAAATGGAACCAAAATGGTGGATAGTAAAAATTTGAAGATAATTTGAAAAATATGCGTTCATATGATTATTGCATGGCAAGAAATACTACATTTGTTCAAAATTCAACTTCTTAAGTGATTTCGAAAGAGATAAGGTAGGGGTTTTTAGACTTGGTATTGAGTGCGGCCTGTAGTCACGAAGCGGTTGTAGCAACGCTATTTCCCAACTTGAACATGCCCCAGTTAAAAACTCAGCTGCACTAATGTGTCATTACTGCTTACTTTTTTTTCAATTCTCATTTACATATTATATCTGGACACACCTCAGCTTCAAATACTAACCGAGCATCGTCTAAAATTAAAACATTGTCTAGGGATATTCTAGACTCAATGAATGTAAAAACTTACATCCGTATTTCAGCTCGAAAACGCCCATAACCTTGGCTGATTTTATTAAATTATTCAAAATACTCGGCAAAAGTTTAAAAATTACGCCGACCGAGCCCGACGATAAACTACGTTGCGGTCTCGATTTACCACACGTGTTGCCAAATCTACCTCAACCATC
Organism: Phenacoccus solenopsis; assembly: GCA_009761765.1. Classification (NCBI taxonomy): domain Eukaryota; kingdom Metazoa; phylum Arthropoda; class Insecta; order Hemiptera; family Pseudococcidae; genus Phenacoccus; species Phenacoccus solenopsis. The sequence goes on from CM019753.1 coordinate 8,023,914, forward strand.
GCTGAAACTCTTATCCTTCGTAACCGTACCTCATAAGTCATAACTAAGCGAAAAGAGGCGAAACAGTGATAAAAAGCACTCGCGTTGACTACTTTATTCCGGCGTATTTATAAAAAGATGGAAAAATTTCGCAGACATTAAGGTCGGATATGAAAATACCATCATCGTGTTACCGAAAGGTTACAAGACGGCAGTTGATTATACCGGTCGGAACAGGAAACACTCCCGAGACACCATTATACCTCGTTTCCGCGACACATAAACTGCTGCGAAATCATCTCGTCTCGGCGAGATTTGATTACATTAGCTTTTCATACATATCAACGACCTTTTAACGCTTTTCAAATTCACCCAAACTCTAGGAGGCGAAAAAAAAGTGAAGTAAAACAGCTCGTCCATTTCGCCAAACGTATAACATTAATTAAATGCAAACCACCGATGCGAATTATTCTGGCGCCTGACACCGGTAAGATATATAACCGCTCGGTGACAAATGATCACACCAGTTATGAAAGGAATGCGCCCATTTATCACCCAATTGGATCATATGCTTAAATAGCGCATGTTTCAACCTATCCAGCTCTCCGTCTGCTCCTATTGTCGACGCGACAAGAAAATTAAAAACAATAATTTCGCCTTCGCCGAACCATATATACTGTATAATACGTATAATTAATGGATCGACCACAGCTCGACGCTTTGTTCGCGTGTAAAGTGAACAATGAGATTATGCATTGTCAACGTCAGCCCTTATTATCAATCGAAATCGGTGGAAAAAATCGCCCACATATACCAAAAAAATACCCACTTACCTCAAATCGTATTTCAATTCCGATGAGTTTTCCAAAAAAAAAAATACGTTTTTATTAATTCCTAAACGAAAGGAAACTCGAAACCCTTTCCTTTACATTAATGCCATAACAATACGACGTATCGGAATTGCTTTTTTTTTTAGCCACCGTAAATCTGTATGCTAACAATGCAGATTGGTGTTTTCGCAGCCCCATCTATATCGTGCTTACGTATACGTCATTCGAATACAAAATACGCAAAAACAAAAGGATATTCTAAATAATTCATGAAGCACTTAGTGTTCGAAAAATTTTTTTAAATACGTTCGTAAATCTTTCTTTTATTGTATTTATTCACGAACTTGTCAAAATAATTTTTACCATTCTTTACGTCAGCATAACGCTCACGCGTGTCTTTATTTTTGCAAGGTAATCGCACGATATAGGTATGTTTCGAAAACGCCTATAGCTTTTCGCATACGTATAGTAGGTAAGTGCGTCGAACACATGAGCGTGCCTTTTCGCTCGTTTACATGCTGAAGGAAAATTTTTCGATTACACCGTATAAATGCTGAGTTGTGTACGTTTACGGTGTTGATTTATCGACGTAACTTATCTCGTAAATTTTTACAAAACTATGTTTTTATATCCCTCCTCCATCCTGTTCTTGCGTCACAACCGTTCCTTTCATTCTACCATCGTTCGTTGGTTTCTTAACATTATTTCGAAAGGAAAACTTTTTTTAAAAATCAAATTCATTTCGTCTAAAAATAAATAAAGAAAAAGCACGCCGAATGAAAATAGTGAACAATACGAAAGCGATTCGGTTCGCTAGGTAGTCTCATCTTTGCAATAAAATTTCGTCGTATACGAGAATATCAGAACTTCGCTGCTTCTTGGAGTTTTCCAGCATTCCAGCATTCATCTGTCTTCTTCTATGCACATAATAGTTCACTTTCGAGGACCCATTCCCGTTCACCGTGAAAGTACTGAGCGAAAAATGAACATAAGAAGCCCCTCAACTCTATGGTGCACCCTGATCGAGTGTCAGCTGTTGTTTAAATCCCACCTTATGAAATAACCATACTGAGTACCAACAGCAAAAATTCGAATACTATAGTAAAGCTGGAATTAACAAGCGAAAGGATCTATAGTGCATGAATGAAGTAAATTATTTCAAAAGATGTGGAAAGACACAAATGAGCAGTGCTGCAGAATCTGAAGGAATTTTTGATTTTTTTTAGCATTTCTCAGACTCTAAGGCTTTTTATATCAAATTTCAGGCATTTCCCCCCCCCCCTCCGTACATATATCATTTTAAAATATCAATAAATTTTGTATTTCTCGATTAAAGTTTCCATCGTTAACATTCTTTAATGGTGATATTATTTGTAAAATTAAGAAAGAGCTGTTTTCGACATAACTGCCGATTGTCGATTAAAAATATACCAAAGAAATCATGTTATCATATAAAATTAGTTAACAAATAAAGTCAAGTTAGCACAACCAATATCGTTCGTTTAAGGGGATATTTCATGTTTACATTTTGATGGGATGTTTTTGAACGAACTAGTGCGATTTTAATGATCGTTCAAGATCTGAATACACTAAAGAGCTGAACTTAGAGCGAACGATTTCGACCAATCTCAACAAAAATTTCCAATTTTTGATCAGTTTTTTCTTGATGGAAATTCAACTTTTTTCAATTTCTTTTTTAAAACACCTTGTTTAGAATTAGATTAAGACCTGTATTTCAACAAATTTTCGATACGTCATTTCTGAAACGAGTGATTAATGTTTAAAAATTTTCCCATATCTCGCGAATTCTTGCCCACTCGACTCTTCTTAAATTAAAAGGAAAGGAAATATTCGAAAATATCTCAAAAGTCAGGTCTTCTTAATAACCGATTGAAGTTGACGTTCAAAACGAACCTCTTCTTGTCAAAATATAAACAAAGAGGCAAAGAGCATAGCCTTAAAAGAATCGAATTGCGGAGGACCAATTGCTCACTATACGAGAGCTGTGATCTAGTCTGAACTCTGATTGGTTAATCTGAATTTTCCGCGTCATATGGCTGAACTGATCATAGGTTGTAATTTCAGTCACCAATTAGAGATGTGTCTTCTCGATTGTCGCGCACCTGGCCATCGTTTTTGAACTAATTACATTATTCCTATTAAATGCCGTAACTTGGTATTCCATATAACTTTGTTTGGTACTCAGTACAGTAATTTTATAAAGGGAATACAAACAATAGCTGGCACTCAATCGAGTTACCTACTACTGTAACTTATTTGCTAATTGAACCCTATAAGATTGGCACTTCACATGAAAAGACTTTAAAATATAATTAATATTCGAGTATTTTTGCAGAATAAGCTATTTCATTCAACTGTAGACGTAAAGTATCACCACAACTACATTGTTTTCGAAGCGAAAAGCGTTGTTTTATTAGCGAGTTTTACCGGCGACTTATGTAATTGGAAATATTACTTCGGGAAAATATATTGAGCCTATTATGGGAATAGTAAGTAATAACATCGAGAATCAAAATTTTTTGAGCTTAGTATTGGGGCCATTTGATCACTTTTCTCACATGGCTATCGTTTTTTTAAATAACCCAAAATCTATCCACTCTATTATAGAACTTGGTGAATTGGTTCCATTACCTCCTAATTATAGTGTAAATCAAGATATTCAATTGTACCGATAATGAAGTTTCACTCCATATCAGTGTTATATGAAAAATATAGGGATCCTTGAATATAATAAAAAAATGATGGAATACTTTCTTCGTTAAAAAAAAACTCGTGTAAAAGGCGCCTGGGTAAATAACGTAGTAATTTCCCATATTGCAACGAATACAAGTAGCTCTGTGTAAAAGGCACTAGTCCCTTCTGACGTGCGTTGTTTACATCAATGGAGTGGGGACGTGCAACGCACCTATAAATACTAGTGCACTAACCAGTACTGGGCAGTTGTGAAATAACTCGTCTAGTATTATTCGAGTTCATTTTGTGTCTTCTCTTTTATTTATTCTTTCACAGTAATATTATGCGATTTTATTTTGATTTTCTCTTTTCATTTATTCTTGTACATTTTTAAATATTTTTCTTTCAAAACTAAGTTTGGGAGCTGAAAATTTTTCAAGTTCTTTGAAGATTTGGCATTTATATTTTTATTTTATTTTTTAGTTGGCGTCTTCAATTACTAGAACTATCACGCCAGTGTAGCTTTTATGCTTTCTTTAGAAATTTTGAAAGCTTCAAGTACAAGAGAATTTTGTCAATTAATTGAGAGTTATCCAAAATGGTTGTCTCATGTAGATTTAGGAATGTTCGAATATTCTTGAAGTTTTCACACATGAATATAAAGAAGATGGAAAGAAGAGGAATTGACTGCAAAAATAACAAAAAAAAGTCTATTTAACGTCTAAAAATGATTGCGCGTAATTTTTTATGTGACCCAAGTGTAAGTGAGTTATTATTTCTTCTTTTCTGTTTGACTGGGTTCGATTTTTCCACGGAGAGATTTATCTTTTATGACGATGAAGTTTAGTCGGTGCTGTTAGACTCCCATGAGTTTTGCCAAAATTGATAAAATTAAAATTCGAAATACAATTCAGTACTTTAACAGCATTATCTCATCAAAATAAAAGCTCTGGTATATTTCAACACGGAATTCACAAAAAAAAAATTAAATCAATATTGCATCTACTTTAAATTACAAAAAAAATGTTGCGTTGATAATGCCTGCAACAGAACCAACGATGTAGATAACCTCCTCAGGTTTTCGATATTATGTGGAAAAATTTATGAGAAAAAGAAATGGAAAAATTAAAAAATAAAATATGAATAATTAAGTCACGGTTCATTTCCATAATTTTTATTCAGAACTTTTCATTTACTATTCAACATACCATGATACACACATGTCTACTTCGGCTTTGTCTCAAAAAAAAAAAAAAAAAAATTGAAAATCAAGTTTTATTTGTTTGGGAAGCACTAATTTTTCTTAAACTTGTTTTCTCAAAAATATTTATCACCATAGAAGTTTATGTAATGAAAAGTGAAAGAAGTTGGCAACAACTATTCTCTCTTATCGTATCATTCTAACCATTACTACATAAAAAAAATCTCACCTTAAACACGTCATCTCGAAACAACTGTTGAACAGCGAAAAAGATAAAATTACCGAGAAGTTCGAAATTAACGAAACTTAAGACACACGTCACATAATTTCATCCATTCGAGAGAAAATTCATTTCGCACGACATCTCAACATCAGCAACGTAATCATTACCGAACAAAATATCAATCAACCCTATACAACTCAACGAGACTAATTCATCTCCACCAAAAATTCGCCAAAAAGTCACTATACCTGACGATATAATAACCTTTCCGGTGTATTAGTAATTTCGTCCATTCTGAATTTCGTAAGAAAAAAGTTGGAGACTTCTACTCTCACGCTTCTTAACAAATTTAATTAATCTATTGCTAACTATACGCACACATAAGGCACACATTGGTTTATTCGAGTGAATATGTGCGGAAAAGTCCGATTCGATAAAATTGTCATTTTAGCTACTCATTTTTACATTTGATCGCTGCTTGAACAATCACAAAGCTAATATAAAAGACTCATTGATGCTTACCAAAAAGTAACAACCTCGTGATATTTGCTGACATAACGTTATTTCTTGTAGATGATTTGCGAACTGAACGGAATCTTTCAATGGATCACATGGTGAACCATAATGCATGTCTACAATCTCTACCTAAAAAAAAAATAATAAAAAATAAAAATTCAAATTCAAATTTTTACGACACAAGATAGATAAGTATTTATCTCGTTTACATAATTAATGATTTACTTAATAGCAACAAAAAAAAAACATTCATTAAAAAGGATATATATACCGAGTGACTACTTGATTCGAGCACCCAAGCGAAAAAATTAGCTAAAAGGTGAATAAATTCAAAACATATAATATGTATTTTTGACAATAAAAGTGTAAATTAAAATTTTTCATTTCATTGATAAACACTTTTAAGCATTAAATAAATATTATTTATACCATTTATTGTTCTTAATATCATTCAAATATGCAATTAATTTCTATGAGGGAAAGATTTTTGCGCTTGGGGTGTTCGAATCAAGTAGTCACCCGGTATATCTAATCACAATACTTTGTTGCATCTTTGTTTTTAAGAAGTAAACTTGTTGCAGCCAATATACGTTAAGTATTAGGATTCTCATATTTATAATCTGGGGTGATAAACATCGAAGTTAAGTCACTGTAATTGTAAGACGTATTTTTTTCATTTTCTAGCACTTTGAAGCTTAACTCAAACCATAGGTGATTTTTGCCCACCGATGAAACTATTTAGATGTAAGTATTTTCTTGATTATGTTTGAAAATCAAATTTTGTTTGGATCATAATTTTAATTTTTTCAGACACTGAGAACGAAAACTGCTTATGCAAATGATTTGAGACAAGCATATGAGATATTCTTAGAGTATAAAAGTAAAGTTAATGGTATTATGGCCGAAAAGGAGAAACTTCAAAACGATGTTGAAAGAGCTGTCAGAGCAAACCGGACACTCAGAAGTGACAAGGTTTGGAATCTGACTCCACTTTTTTTTCTTTTTTTTAATTTGAATAATTTTTCACAAGGAAATGGTGCAATTCAATTTCCCCTCCAATTTTTACTTAACGAGAGATATTCATGGTATAAGACTACTGTAGGTTACATGAATTCATATCATTTATATTTTTACTAATTTGAGGCTCCTCAAGCTTTACTCAAATTTTGATAATCCGCCATTTTGGATTCATTTTGATCCAAATTGAATTGTTCGTATTCTGGTCACCAACTAACTCCATACACAAAGTTTGACCTTTTTAAGTTAATTCCTCAAAAAATTGTTTTCTGCTTTAACTCTCCTCTAAATACACTTAGGAAGCTGAAATTTGGATATATTGGTGTCTATGACGCACTCTTTCATATGAAATCAAAACCTAAAATTTTGAGCTGTTTCCTCCTTCTCTAGCCTTCCTTAAAATTTGAGTCATCCGCCATTTTGATTTTTTTCGAAAAAACAAAAAAGTTGTTTCATCAGATTTCTAAAAAGAGTCTTTCACCAAATTTTGAGCAAATTTCATACATACCCCCCGGCGCTACGCGTAAGGAAAAGAATTGAGTTATGCATGAAAGTTAGGTTGCTTGAAAAACAGTGGAAGTTGGATTCACTTTAAAAAATGGTTGTTAGAGCTATTTGCCTCCAGCAAACAGTCAATTGTTATTTGTCCATTTTATAAATGAAAGAAATACATTAAATCGATGATTAGAATAGAAGTTATGATGGGAAATTCAATTACAAGTACATGTGAGAGTCAACTCCATGCTTCAAAAAGGCAGTTATAAGTTGGCTCCATGAGAAAGTGGATACCGTATATACGGTGATCTGGTTGTTAATTCTTTAAGGCTCTACTTGACACCCTACTACGCATCCTTTATCTCTGTGCAAGTTAATATACGTTGCATTATAAATGTTTGAAATTTGATTGATCTATCCACTTGTTGCGCATGCGCAGAAGTCAACTTCAATTATATTATGCTTCTGAGAGTAAGTTATGAATAATTTGAAGGTAACTAAATACACAAAAACATTGATTTGAAATACTCTTCACTTGACAGTTGACATATAAGATACTTTTTATCCAAGGTGGTTAATCTGCCTTTTCCTAAACCTATCTCATACGTTAAAATAAAATGATAAACAAAATTTCAAATAAAAGACCGTTCTCTTGATTTCGGTTTTTAAATTACAATAAACCATTGGAATGTTATAAACATCACCAAACTTTAAATATTTCATCGTAAAACTGAACAATTTGTTTTTGATGTTAAGGTATTGGAAAAAATACTTGATAATTTATCCTCTAAATATTACTTGGGAGAACAACATAACAAAACCGCCTACCATTCTGTCAGAGAAATTACTGTTTAAATAAAAAACGAAGAGTTTAAACATCAATATCAATTTCATTTGTAATTCAGCAATAATGTCATTAATTTTCAGTATTGGGAATTCAAAATCCACGAAAGCGATTCAGATTTTCCTGTAGTACTACCAGGAATAGTACGTAGAGATTAACTTCTTTAGCCTCATAGAGTAATAATGCCCGCTGTCTTCATTTTCGCCTCGGAAAAAAAATTGATAATAATAATTCTTAATAGAGGTCTGGTGGTGGTTCTGGTGAGATTACCGTCGTTATTAATACAGTTAGTAAATGACCATCTTTTGGATCTATATACGATATCATGAAATAAACGGATTTCAGTTTTATGCATTATTCTCTAAATACGATCTGAAACCTCCCCACACATAAACATCATTGCGACTGATTGAAAATTTACTTGATTACGCATTAAATTTGCTTTTTATATCAACAGTTCCCACATTAGTCATTCGATGAGTTCCACACAAAATAATAATTCAAGTTATCTGAAGTAATTTCATTTTTAAACGATTACACTTGAAAATAAACGAAAGGTTAAAGGAATGAATCACGCAAGTCTATATTTTTTTTACATTTCCCAACACTCGTGTTTAAGTAACAAAATAAAAATATTTTATTTGATTTCACTGATAATATGAAATTTTTGAACAGACGTCGAGAGGTGGACCAGATCCTGATCAGTTGGACACATAATCATTTCACTTTTTTTTTCTTTCTGGTTATTCGTGAAATGCTCTAATATGAGCGCGTTCTAGTTATAATAGATATTCGAAACTAAAGGACTAAATCATTATTTGCTTTTAAAAAGACAATAATCAATATGTTAATCGTTTTTTGCAGAAAGAATAGAAAAGAAATACAGATTGTTATTGTGTGTTCGTAGTAAAATTGAGAGACTAGAAGTGTTATTCAAAGCTTAAGAATTACTAGGTGGAAAGAAGTATTCCAAAGCAGAAACCTGATTAACAATATCTGATCACAATAAACACCAAATGGTTAATGACCTAAAAATGAAAATAATCGAATCTGGTTCGATTATCGAAGATGATATATTAGATTCAGAAAAAATTGAGAAAAAACAACGTAAAGAAGTTATAGCAGCGATAAGTAAATTTTTCAAATTTTTGTCGACTAATCCTCGAAACTGATTGAGTTTAGGTAAAAAATACAAGTAAAAAATGAAAAAATATTTTCAAATGATCATTAAAAAATTTGGAGATTATTTTATGCATTAATTATTAATATTGATTTATTAATCTTTTTTAATAAATAAATTATAAAAAATTTGAATTAAATTTTTATGTTCTATTCAGATATATAAAATAAATAAAAATTAAATTTATAACGAAGGATAAACTAAGTAATTCGACGTTTATTACAATTCATTGCAATCATTTATACACACTTGCCCCACAGTTTAGGTAACTTTTGCAATCAACACTGATTGACGCACTTTCGCACAGTATAAATATTTTTCCACGTACAAATAAAATAATACCTTATTTTTGTCCCAACTTCTCGCAACTTCCATCAAAAATGAAAGAGAAGTCCATTCGTCTCTAATACAATAATTTTTCCTACTTTAACAAACAAACGTACGTTCTACACGCATTCGTTCTAATCAAAGAGTGCTGATAGAATTTTAAATAAACGATACCAGTGCAGGGACGTACCGAAAGGGGGGAGGGGGGGAGCTTCCCCCTTGGCTTTTGGAAAGTTGGTAAATTTGGAGTTTTAGCGTAAAGTTGGTAAACTTGACCACTTGCGCAGTATTATTACAGCCATTTTAAAATTTTTTAAGACTAAGAAGACTGTGACATCGTATTTATTTAACATCTTATTTTCGTGGAGCAAAACAAAAAAAAAAAGATCAACAGTTGGTAAAATTTCATGGTATTAGTTGGCAATTTTTGGTTTTCTCCCCCTCCTGAAGAAGGTCCTCGGTACGCCCCTGGACCAGTGACTTTGCACTACAAAAAATTTTAACGAAACACTATTTCAAAGCTTTAATGGAAAGTTTTTATCAATCGGAATAAATTGTAACATCAAAAGTGAAAGTGGTGACCGTTCGGTTTCAATTAGTTATCTAAAAAAACATACTTCATGTGCCTTTACTTTTTTTTCTGTTAAAATAGGCGCCAACTTAAACATTCGAAAGGAAGTTTTTCACTCCAAAAAAAAAAAAAAAACTTTAAAGTAACGTTCATTGCTCCAAATAAAAATTTTAAAGCAACGTTCATTCAGAAAAATATTTATACAACTATTCTTCCACGTATATCTAGAATAAAACAATTGTTTATTTCATACGAACACCAGTTCATATATTAGAGTAATCTTTATACTAGGTAATTTTTTCTTCCTTTTTATGCGTTTTTATTATACACTAGATACCTACTTCAAGAATATACAATTCAAAATCACGAGAATTCTTTATTAAAACGCTCTGCGAATTTGCTATTCACCTCTTCACACTGAATCGTTGCGCATATTTCAGATTATGCAAAGTACATCTTGAAAATTTTTGCACTATTTTCGGAATTTTAATTTCCTTCTTTTCTCGTTCGAATCTTTTTCCCTTTCCCGTAGCAAATAAAATATGAAAACGTATAATGCATAAATTTTTCAAATTAAATTCCAAACCTTCGCTATTTTCTTTAACGACGAGTACCTGAATATAAGCTCGAACGTTGAAGTCGAATTATCATTTTTTTTATTTTATCTGCCAACCTATAACTTAGCACTTGAAATGATTTAAGTAAATTGAAAATAAAATGTTCCAGAAACGTTCTCAGTTACAGATACGTTTATCGTTTGAAATCTCGCTTTAGTACTTTTCCAAATTGATATTTCTATTCGTTGGCGTCCCATCGAAACGTAATCTTGCCAGATTTCCATCGAAGATAGCAAATTTTAGCCAAGCCAAAACTAAGCTTACTCATAGAGCATTTATATAGCATTCGGCGACACCATTGGCAACATATCATCAGCAACATGTCTGCTCCTGAATTGCTGATTATGTGATTGCATTAGAGAAGATGGCGTCGGCAACATATTTTTAATGGTGCTCTTCGTGTTATGATGCTCAGTTTTTCATCGTTTTTTCGCTACGGTGAAATAAACCGATACATATAATATGAAAAATTTTTAATTAGAGACAAGTTCTAACTTGAGCCTGAGTATTTTTGGTATACATATATATTTTTTCTTTCCCACGCGTAGCGCCGGCGGGTATTCATGAGATTAGCTCAAAACTTGGTGAGAGACTCTTCTTCAAAATGCGAGAAAGACACTGAAACCCAACCCCGACTTTGCTTCAGGCTAGGAAAGCCGATGGGCCGATACTTGGTTATGCTCAGACAGCAGGTATTACAAGTGGGCAATGCAGGTGGTCCATAGGGGTATCGCGTCGGGACGCGCGCGTGTTGTTGTAAGATCCTAACATGAAAACATACGCTACATTACCCGGTGAGTCGCAAAATTATAAATAATTTTCCATTAAAATATCAATGTCATAAATAAACCTGAACAAGCTCTAATTAAAAACTCAGCTCCAGTAATACGGCTTGACTGCTTACTTTTTTCAGTTACAAACTACCAATCGATTTCTTCATACGAGTCTCAGCTAAAAATACTACTGGATGGCGGTATAGTTATAATTCTGTTAAACTTCAGAAAAACAATGAGCGATACATGGATGCCGAAGATTCCGAATTGCTAAGTTCAATTTTGACGAAAGTTTTTAATGTTGCAATCTTTGAAATCGAGAAAAATAAAAATATTCTTCGTCGTTCGCTTCCACTCCACATGAAATCTTTACCAAGAGAGAATCAAAACGAGTAAAATGCACACGTCATAACAAAACGTAATATAACCCAAACTCGAATTTCACGACGACGATTTAAAAAATAATAAAAGTAAAAAAAAAATAACATAATAAAAAAAAGCGAGAGAAAACTTCTTCGAATTTACTAAAAATTTTTTCGTTTTGTCGATTCAATGAAAAAAAAAAAAAAACTTCTACACGTCTCATCGTCTCTTTCATCCGTTTAAAAACTTTTCAACTCGTAATTTTTTATTTGAAACGTGTTTTTTCTTTCGCTACTCGTGAAAAGATGAAAAGATCAATTCCATTATGGACAAGTCACGCTAAAAATCTACACCAGTCGTTTATTTCTAATCACCCGTCGTCATATTTCGCGCTCGTATATGGGTCAAAATAAAGCCTTAGTTATTAGGTATGATCGTCACACTGGGTCGTTTTAAAAATCCGTCCTTAGACCGGAGTGCAAATACGATAAATATTTATAAAGTATACTCGCGGTATATCGTATTTGTAACGTATACCACACTCATACACGTTCGTGAAAAAAAGCAAGGTAAAAAAGAAAAGGGTAAATGAAGAAGAAGGGAACGAAAGTTGGAACCCTGTTTGAATTGAAGTGGAAATATCGTTCTGCTATAGTTAAATTATATCGGTAAAACGAGATGATGCGTTGAATAATTCATGAACCAAGGATCATCCTCGGCATTTCTTCCATCTCCTCTTCACAGTTTCTTTTTCTTCTCTTCGTCCTCTCATTTTCGTCATAAAAAACTTCGCGAAACATAGAGCAATCCGTCAAGCTTTCACCCGAGCGACGAGTTTACGCTCCTCATTATTATTTTTCATTAAACATTTTTTTTCGCTCTTCTCCATTCTAAATATATTTTCGTCGAAAAATAACTTTCACGATTCAACATAAAAGTGCATCCTTCGTATACGATTTTTTTTTTTGTTTATGTTTATCTGCAATCAGATGGATCCGGAATATAATGTACTGAGATAAGTACTTGTCGAAAAATTCGACTTCAAGCGGCGCACCACTTGAAATCTATTAACTAAAACGTAATTTACTTCGTAAATTACAAATAAATTACCGAGAAATACCATGAGTTACAAAAAAGCTTTATCCATTCATATTCCAAGGTAAATTACCTGAAATTACCACAAAATACAAAAACCACTATCTATTCGTATCTGATAGGTTAAGATCTACCTTTCATGACCAAGTCTTTGGAATTACTCATCACCAAATACAGACGCTATTTCTGGCAAAAGAAGACGCGTTTAAATAGTAGCTTCATCATAATTAAGTTCACTGATTTTCTTAAAAGTTAAAACCAAGTTAATAAGATGACCGAAGCCAACATATCAATGGAGACGGACTCCATCAACCCTTCAGTGAGTTTTATTTATTATTATAATGTTGTAGTCTTATTAATTAACGTGTAATAATAACTGGAGTCTCTCAGGCGTCGCCATTTTCCCATCATAAAATTCTAAATCCACTTTATAAGTTACCCACCCTATAAGTTTCGCCAGCTTCCACTTTGGTATTAGTTCGGGTTGCTTGAACGGAAACTAAATTATTTATTTTAGCAATGCTCACTTAGTTTCGTTTAAACTAATGCTGTGCTTTGTTTTCCTTCTTCACAATTCTTTTCAGATTCCAGAAAACCCACGACGTCGCGAAAATAAAGATTATTAAACATCATTAATTATAATTATATTATTAATTAAATAAAGTCACATGTAAATTAGTCCATTGTTTTATTTAAATCATTCGTTGTGATCCACGAACGATATTTCCCTCCCTCTGAATTTCGTGGTTTTCCACAGTACTTAATTATATTACACGAAATTTTGGATTTTTCGTTTAAAACGTATTATGTTATAATTTTTAGATTGTTTTCTTGTCATTATTACAGCTTATTTTAAAATTTTTACCTTTTTTCAATGATTTTTTCATGAAATCAGATTTCAGAGTTTCAATTTAATGATATCGTAATATTTTCAGGCGCATTTGATTCCTCCAAAGGTTAGGTAAAGGCATAATTCGGTTTATTTTTCCGAGGAGCCTAACAGCAATAGAAGTGTTATGTAAAAATAAAAATAAATTATTCTCCATCAAAACAAAAGTCAACAAAAAAAAATTCACACTGACCATATTATCATATTCAAACGTTCTTACGTATTGCAAGATGAACAGAGAAGAGAGATAAATTTATCTCCATCCAATATGGTCTCGATTAAGCTCACAACACGACACTAATTCATTAGCGAAAAAAATTCACGAACGATTGAAAACATACATTCGACAATCGCTGAGAAACTTTTAAATGTACACAACACAACGAATAATCTTCGTTAAAAAGAACAACGATAAGAAACTACCGACGAAGATTTTTGCTTTTGTCGAAAAACTTCTAACAACGCAAATCTGCATAGTCAACATTATCGACAGTAAATGACGCACGGCGATAATTTCTTTCGACGAGACATCATTCGCCAACTTTTCACAATTAAAAGTTTTTTAATTTCGCGTGAATTACAAAAAAACATAAGACTAGCAAAATACTCGACTAGTTACCCCGATTCGGCGCTTTTTTTAATACCTTTTAAAAATGTAATTTTACGCTTCGAAGAATTTTACAAAAATCTACTCCTCTTTTTTCGTAATCACCAACTTTCGGCCATGTTCGTAGAGTAGCAGCCGGCAGGTAGAACTGCGAGAAATTTCGACTATATAAGGCAAACAATAGATTCGCCTCTTGGTGAAATTAAAATTCCTCAATTATAAGTCGGCGTATCGCAGGCATCCATTATATACGTGGATTACTACGACATCCACACAGGAGGAAAATTCGCCTTGATAAACGGTTTAGCTCGGACAGCGGCCCCAATACCGGGCTTTAGCTCGACGAGCGTCTGTTTCGACGTTTCTTAATCTATTAGTATTTCCTCGGGGTTTTCGCATTATCGAGCATTTTACGCCGCTCCGTGAAATTAGAGAGCACACGTTGGCAGCTTTTCAGGCGAGTTTATTCGAAATTACGTTAGTTATATAAAAACTCCATCGAGACGTATTTGCCGTGAAAAAAAACCCCGACAAATTGCTCGTTTTAGAGCGTGAGATTTCAGTCGATTTTTCTCTCATCTGTGTTTCCGAAACGTGCAATCGTCGTATTTAATCTCGCGAAATAGACATTTTTCACCAACGGATAACCTTTGACCACTCGAAAATCCCATAAAACATCGCTGACGACGTATCACCCTCGATCGGAATTTTTGCAGATAAACATCCTTCTAGTGAACACACATATCATACTACCGACTTCAAAAAAAGAAAATCCTAAATACTAGCATTCCTATTCAATACAGACATCGAAATCTAAGACGAATGTTCGGCATCGACTCGACTTCGAATTTGAATTTTCCTTTTAATAACTTAAACCTCGCTCAGACAGCGCAATATTTCACGAAACTCGTTCCATACACGTTCCGTACACCTCATTTTCCACTGAAAATGTAAAAATCTGATGCGAAAATTTTTCAAAATAAAAAACATTAAGGGAAAAATAATACGGATAAAAAGGAAATATTATTTCCTCGGCAACTCATAAAACATCCTGCGCTCTGATATTAAATAACGTGGGCTTAAAAAGCTTATGATGTATCGCATTTTACCTACGCATCAGCCTTTTCTTCGCCAGCTGCCATTATATGCAAATATATTGCACGCAAATTTTATATTATTAAAGTGTCAACAACGTATTATTAAAAAAAATGAAAAGAAAGGAAAGAAAACGAAATACTCTGTAACTATCCGAAATTACAAAGTATTTAAGTCGCAAATAGGTTTTTTGTCAACTTTCATTTTGGTAAATACTTTTGGGAGAAAATTTTGAGCGAAAGTTCGCTTAAAAGAAAATGGTTTCATGTGTCCTTGATCAATTCCATTTTATTGATAAGACACTGATGATT
Source organism: Phenacoccus solenopsis (assembly GCA_009761765.1). NCBI lineage: Eukaryota > Metazoa > Arthropoda > Insecta > Hemiptera > Pseudococcidae > Phenacoccus > Phenacoccus solenopsis. Next base: position 8,039,541 of record CM019753.1, read on the forward strand.
GGAAAAATAGTCAATTTACTAAAATATTCTGAGAAGAAAGTTCACCCTTGCGCTGGGGAGATACGAGATCCGATATTAATAACAGCACTAAGATGTTTCGGAAAAACGACGAATCTGGAGATGTTGGAATGTTTTTTCGGCGGTATTGTACCCAAAAAAATTTTTCTTAGCCTGAAAATTGGAAGTGCCCACACAGAAAAAAACGGGTGGTTTTAAAGAAAAACTACTAGTAAACTCGTAGTTTTTGAGAAAACTACTAATTTACTAGTGGTTATAAGTGTTACTGCCTGTTTCATTACTGTTTCATGCATTATCAGTTTATAAAACTACTGGTTTGCATTGGTTTACTGATAGTTATAGTTGTACTACTTATTTCATTACCTGTAAACTACTAGTATACTAACTACCAGTTCATAAAAGCATTAGTTTCAAAATATAACGAGTAGTTCTATACGCAGTAGTGATGTTGTTTAGTATTTATGATTTCTAAAAACTTGTAGTACCTCATTAAGTAGATATATAAACAGGTTTACAGCCCTTGAATTTAATATATCATATAAGCAACATATTATGCATAGAACCCCCAATTTAAGGCTGCAAAACCAGAACTGCAACCAACTATTTAGGAACCAGAACTGGAACCTAAACCAGGAATCACATATAATATAATTTAATTTAAAATTTAGAGGTAGAACTGGAACCACAAACGTTCATGTTTTACAGCTATGAAAATTATAGGTATATTTGAACATAGTAAACTTCAAGATAACTTTAAAAAGTTCAATATTGAAAGCTCTGCTTCACAGTTAATATAAATACTTCGATTATTTTAGAAGCATGTAGGTAATTCAATACCTATAGGTAGGTATTATTTATATGTGAAAAATTGTCATCAGTGAAAAATGTAAAAATACCAAGATTGTGTATTTATGTGAAGTAATGCGTCAATTCAAATCTCAAACAATATAATGCTTATTTAAAAGAAGAAAATACTCTGAGAGTCTTTACAAAAAAATATTGTTAGCCGTTAAGCACTACTTAAGAGAATAATAAATATAAAAAATTACCAGTTTAATTTTATTCACAACTCAAGTTTTATATAATTATATTATCATGATGAAATAACACAAAATTTGATTAACCACAGATATAAATATTTAAAAAACCTCCATTTCTCCAGCAGTGAGTAGTAGCGAAGTGGAAGTGATAATGGATTACCATCCTGGAGGTAGCAGATTCAATTCTAACCTGAGCGAGAAAATTTTTTAATTTTTTTTTTTAGTTTTTCCATTTCTCGATGCATAGGAAGATTACTTGGACGTTCTACGGGTTAATTTATATTTTTTAAACTATAAATTCTTTTTTTTTTTCAATATTAATATTATTACTAGTGGTAGTACTAGTAGTAGTAGTACTGGTATTTCACCAGTAGTAATTCGTAAATTTACTATGTAGTAAAACCAGAAGTAATTTTTTTCAGTTTTACTACCAGTTTTTTTCTGTGTGGGTGACCATGAAGTCGTAGAGTGGCATGATAAATATACCGTCATTATCGTGTCATTTGGAAGTAATTATTGTTGTACTGACACTCTCTAAAGATGCATCGAATGTTGTCGTTTAATCTTACACGAATCTTTTATAAAGTATGAGTACATGGCAGATCATATTCCAGAAGCAGATATTGCAGCTTTTAAAAAATGGGTTAGCAAAGATACATAACAGTCATTATAAATTACCCGTTACCCGTTGATTTTTACCGTGCCATATCCTGCAACTGTGGCCAGAGGCACGGGCCTGATATTGCTTAGGGATTAGATTTTGTGGAGGAGATTAGATTTGGTTAAGAAGGAGACAAGTAAGGAAGTGTTTTTGAGTATTGAGGGGAGAGAGTTTGGAAAGTTTAGATGAATATGTAAGTCAGTGTAATTTTGGTAGGTTGTGAGAATGTGGGAGATTGTGAGGGTGGTATTGCATTGGGAACATTGTGAGGATCATCTTTGGAGAATATATGACTATGGGTAAGCATTGTGTGCTCAGTGCGGATACGGCATAAGGCAACTTGGATTCGTCTTGGAAGGTTGGAGTTGTCCTGAGATGACAGAGGTGGTCCAAGGTATTCCTTCAAGATGGTGAGGACGTTCGGGATGAGAGGCAGGGGACGAATCGTAGTTGAGTCTTTTGCGTCTTGATTGGCGATGATATTACCTTCGAATTGTGAGTGACTAGGCACCCATGCAATTGTGAGGTCTACTTTATTTAGATGAGCCAAATATTTAATAAATTTGGCTAAATGATGTCGTCTCCCTGAGTCGATGGCTCTGATGGCAATGAGCGAGTCCGTACAAATTAAGGTCTTATTTTCACGTTTTTCACGAATTACAATATCTATTGCGAGAAATACAGCGTAGAGTTCGCAAGATAACGCACTAAAATATATGGGTAGCGGAAACCTAATCGCGGCGCCTTCGCATGCTACCGAACCAAGGTTGTAAAGGATTCGAATCCACTAAAAGATAATAGATTCGTATTATAATTCGAATCCAAAAAAACTGTTCGGATTCATAAACAGATTTGAATCGTTTTGATGGATTCGTTCATTGTTTCGTTTTTATTTCCGTTACTGGCGTTACTATTATTTTAAAAAAAATTATCTTTGGCTTTGCGAATCATTCATTTGAAATTTCGAATATTCGAAAACAAAATTCTATATTGAAAGTCAAATTTAAAAAAAAAAGAGAAAAAGACAAGAGCGGGAATAGGATAGGAATAAGAATAGGATGTAGAAAATTTTGAAATTTTAATTTCGAATTATTTTACTATTTTTACTTGAGTTGAATGGTGAAATGTGAAATTTTCTTAAATGGATAATTATAGTAAACTTGTGGAGGAATCGATTGACGATCCTCCACCACCTCCTGAACCTCATCTCATTCCTCAGCCGGCTCAGCCATCAAAAAACGATGAGCTTAACCGGCCTAACGATAACGACGACACGGAATCTGTTGGTGAGTTTGAAAAGTAAAAGTAGTCGAAGTTCGAGTTCGAATATTGCGAAATCGGCAAAAAGAGTCAAACAGACGACTCTGAATTTATTTCGACAATGCGTTGGTAAACCAGTTCGATTTAGATGTAGTACTCCTTCCGGTCCTTCCAGTGAAACTAGAGGCGAAGATGAAGAGAAAGATTCATTGGATCAAGGTATTGAAGCAGTTGATTACTTAAATTTCTAATTTTCCGTGTATTGTAATCAATAATATAATATTTTTATTTAAAAAATATACCTAGATGGTGGACTGACAATACTCGATGGAAAATTCTTTAAAATCGTCGAAAAGCATGCAGACACAAAGAAAAGGAGTCTAACTGAGAATACCAAAATCACAGCGAAGTGTTATCATTGCAATGAACTCGTAAATGGATATTTGAACTCCAGTACAAATTTCCTTCGGCATTTTAGAGTGAGTTCCATAATTTTCCGACGATAATATAATTCAAAAATTTATGCATATTAAAACAAAAATATAATTGTTGCATTATAGAGAAATCATACAGGACCAGTGGCGTAGCTACAGGTAGGCCAGCGTGGGCGTGGGCCCACGTAAAAATTTTTGGGCCCACGCGTGTGCCCACGCAAAAATTTTAAGGTTTTGAAGATTAAAAATCAGTATAAAGACTGAAGAGAAATCACAATTTACTACCATTTGACAGCTGATTATGAAATTCTTAGATTTTCTCGAAATCTATAAATTTGCGTTTTGGGGAACCTACAATTTATGTGTGATAGCCATTACCATTCCAGTATCAAGCGCAGCATGTGAGAGAACATTCTCGCGTATGCGGCTTTTAAAAACGTATATCCGCAGCACAATGTCAGACGAGCGATTGATAAACCTGGCATTGTTATTTATTGAGAAACAAAAAACGAAAAATCTGGATTTGGAAATGGTGGTTGAGCGCTTAGCATCCCGACATCAGAGCCGTAGAATTATTTTATTTTAAGTTTATATTTTTCTTGTTACATTCTGTACCAAGTACCTAATAAAAAAGCAAGTGAAATTACGTAGAATGTGAATTAGTGTTTAAAATTCGCTAACAAAAAAATTGACGACCCCCCCCCCACACACAATAAAGGTCTCGGGGAATCATTTTCTTTTTATTGTATACCTATACCTTGTGCCCACGCAAAAAAAATCCTGGCTACGCCACTGTACAGGACTCGAAGAAAAGTACAAAAAATACAAAAATATTGGTAATCGTTGATTTATATTTGGATAGGTTTTTTAAGAATTTATTTTTTAGATTTTCATCACATGATTCAAACTTTACATTATTTTTTCAACTTTTTTAAAAAAAATAAAATTTGACATACCATTATGCAGTCAGTGCCTTTTGATTGTGTTACAACATATGAGCAAATGCTGGGTTTCAAAACTTCTCCCTCTCCACTTACAAGACTAAGAAAAATTTTTACAAAAGTTAAGAGTATTCGATAGTTGTGAAATCATTCATTATGTGGAACTATTTCTTTGATTCAAAATGAGTTACACATGAATAATATCCTACTGCAAAATCTACACTATAAGTTCGATTAATTTCCACTGAATCAAATACCATTATTCGTGCTCCAGTAAAATGGATAAATTCAAATAAATAACTGCACTGGAAGGTAGAAAAGCGGATGATAAATATCATCGGCGAACCCGTGAATAAAACTGGGAATAAGAACAAAATAATAAATCAAATTTCCTCACCCGGCTCACTCTCGAGACAAAGATCACACCACACCAGCTTCACCTATATTCTCTGCAGTCTCCAGAGTATCCTACGCTCGAGTCTATCTCCGTGCTTATACCTTTAAAAGTCCTATAAATTTTTTCGAATAAAAAATTACCTACTTTTATTTCGAACGAAGCATTAATTACGCAATGGGGCATTTTTTCTTGAATAAAAAAAATTGCTATATTATGATTTACGAGCCGGTAATCGGGTAAGATAGGAATACGTGACATGCGGTAGCGTGCTTCGAATTTTCAACTATATTGACGAAGCGAACGGTATAATAAATCAAGCCGAATTATCGTTAATTTCTACAAAGTATTTTGTGAATTTCTGTGTAGAGTAATCAACGAGTTGATTCATTTCTTCATCGAAAGCTTGCTCATTTATTTCAAATATACCAGCGCATGAACGTACGTGCCTTTCTTTGTGACGTATACGCCATCGTGCAATGCAGTACGCGGACACCTTAATTTTTTTTTTGTCATATAGAGAAATTTTTTCTTCTCAAATTACGGTTCAATTTAAAACATAGCTTCTAGGTCTACTTTTTTTCACATGTAGAGTTCGCTTTGTAATACGAACACAACGCGAAAAATATACCCATTCTTTTGGTTTCTTTTAGTCTCGTTTTTTCCTCTAGTAAAAAGTTCACCGTATACGCTTCCAGTGCGACTAAATTTTTCGGAATTCGTTTCGCTTATTTTTTGCAATCTACGAAATTCTCAATTCGCTTTGAGTTATTTTCACAAAGCCGGATGCTTCGACGTCGATCGCAAATTACCATTTCTAAAATTTCGATACAGTCCTTTTTTTCATCTCCTTATCGAAAATATCAATCGGCGGAAAAAATCGTTCGACGAAGCAATTCGCTAAATTTTCCGTACTCGAAAGATTTTGAAATTTCCACAAAACCTCTGTAACCAGAAATACTTTCTAGATTTCATTGCTTTACCGTTCCAACGATAAGTATTCGCAATAATAGCGTGAAAATTTTTTGTTCTTCAAAATCAATCTTGGAACTCTTGTATTTTCAATTTCCACCAATCCGTAAGCTAGCATAAAGAAATCGCTTATTCATGATTTACACGAGCAGACTAAATTCTACCGTATTTCGGCCGCTTTGCGTAGTCGTGCAGAACAAATCGTTGGTTCGTCGCGGATTTCGCCAAAAAAAATCAACTATACAAATTTAAGCCGCTTTGTCGCGCATTTAAAAACCACTACGTACAGTTTTTCATCACCATTCGCATCCTTTACACTACGGAAACGTTATTAAGCACTCTTATAACAAGTAGTCGAGCACTAATGCTTATTAAAGAGCGATTCGCAAAGCCGGCTCATTACGATGTTGGTAATCTAAAGGTATCTGCTCGTCCGCTACAGCCCACCAAACGTACTTTTCCAACGGTTGACGAGTTGGCTACTGTAATTTCGTAACGTCGGATTAGCGTACCTGCGTCACAAACGGCACGAAAAAACGAGCTCTTATTTATACCGTTCGCTTCCTTGTTGCGCGTTGAAAATGAAATGCTTAGTTGAAAATTACGAAAATCGTCCGCGCTAACGTCTTCGCCAAAGAAATGAATTTCTAAGGAATTAACCCTTCACGTGAAACATCGCTGGTACGAAATAAGCGAGGTGTGTTTAAATAACTTTTAGCCTTTACATTCACCAGCGAAACAACGAGATTCGCGTAAACGTGTACGTTTCTTTTCATCGGCAACAAAATTATTTTAGAACACTCCACTGTACCGAAGTATTCCCCGGGAAGTATTTTTAAATTATGAACCAAATATTTAACAAATGACGACGAAGTCGAAGACGCTTAGTAGTCCAAAATTTGACCTAATGGCACAACTTCTTTTCCTTTTTCAAATCCTCATAACGCAACATATGTCAAAAACGACATTAAATGTAAAAATTTGAATTTTTTTTTCGCAACATAATGTCGAAAACGACATATTTGGATATTTTCAAATCATTATATGTCTTTTTCGATATTATGTCGTCAATTTCTTTTTTTTTGAACAATTATGTCCTTTTTGACATCATGTTGTGTGTAATGTGTTGCTTTGTGAGGGTTTTAATAAGTTCTACGTGACATGGAAAAGAAGAAAAATGCCAGAAAAAAAATAAAAGGATTAACGTAAATGAAATATTTTTAATGGAGTTTTTTTTTTTTTTTTTTTTTTTTGATGATTTACATTTGATACACAAAACAAGAGTAAAAAGCTAAGATATTGATAAATCATATACCTAGACCTACCAGTGCTAGATTTAGGCATGGGCAGAGAGGGCAGCTGCTCATGGCGGCAAATTTTTGTTTTTCCTACAGGTTTTTAAATGTGAAATGTATTATGAAGATTAATTAATATATAAATTATGTTAGTTAGTTGGATGAACATAAAATATTCAGAAATCAATAAAAAAAAAAAAATGATGAAAAATTGAAAATTATTGTAAATATGAAAACAGTGTGTTTTTTTTAGCTGAGTTTTTAATGTAGAAACGATAGATATCACAACCTACCAGATTTTAAACGTGGGATTGGGGAGGGTGGAGTTAATAAATGTTTACGTTTCAGAACATTTCTTATCATCTGGCAAAGGTTCAACTTCTTTGTATACATGTGTATATAATTCTATATACATACTTACTACTCAGCTACTTAAATATATATTTTATTCGCCCACGTGTAGCCCCGAAGGGTATTCATGCAATTAGTTCAAAATTTGGTGAGAGAGTCTTCTTAAAAATGCAAAGAAATTTTTTTTTTATTTTTTCGATATACCTCATAATGGTGGATCATTCAAATTTTGAAAGAGAGTAAAGAAAGGGCAAACATCTTAAATTTTTTGTTTTTGATTTCATGAAAAAGAGTGAGTCACGGAGACCAACATATCCAAATTTCAGCTTCCTAAATGCATTTGGAGGGGAGTTAGAGTAGAAAATGGCTTTTTGAGGAAGTTTTGAGCCATGAAATTTCTTGAATCTTCTATACATCATTACCAAATTAACCTAGAAAAGTCAAATTTTGTGTGTGGGTTCAGCTGATGACCAGAACATGACCATTTGAATTTGGATCCAAAATGGCGGGTTATCAAAATTTGAGTAGAACTCGAGGAGCCTTAAATTACCAAACATGTAATTAATATTATCTCAATCGATTTTTGGGAATAAGAAATGTATTATTTCACAAATTTACTTTCACAGATGATAATGGAGGAGAGAAGGAGGAGTTTTCGTTCCTTTTTTTTTTTAAATTTCAACTCAAACTTAGAAGTTCGGTTATGTATCAAAATAAACGTTTTTTAACAAAAATAAGCGACATGAAAATTTTCCATTTTTGGGGGAAGGGAGGGGGGTGATGACAAAAATTTACTGCCCACAAGCGGCCAAAACCTAATTCCCTTTTGATACCAACCATACACTTCTTCTTCAACAACCGGTATCTGTATTCTCTCGCATATCCTTTTTTTTTTTTTTTTTGCGGGAAAGTCTTTCACCCCACACGACACTACTTGGCTGGGAACTGTTTGTGACATTACTTCCAGCCAAGCAGGGACACCATGGCAACCAGCCTACATCTCCACTGGGTTTTCCTTAGGTGGGTGTGCGCCCCCATCCAAGTTCCACCACGTTGGAAGTTCAGCCATTGCTTGATCCTTTCCTTGAGGACCTACTCCCCGCTGGTGGGTTTCAATCCCCAATTCTTCTCTACGGCCTTGTCTGCGCAATGCGCTCTTCTCGAGTGTATGATGGTCTCCAGCCCTCACCCCGCGCCGCATCTCCCCTCCTTTCGGAGCATCCCCGCCGGTTGCCTTTCTACCTCTTACAGCCTACTAAGCCCGCAGGCGGACCAGAGGTCATATGTAAACTAATTGAGAGAAGAAAAGCTTGATGAAATAATAATCAAACCTCCACATCCCCCTACGAAAAAGTTCTACAACCCATAATACGTAATTTAAAGGAAGAAAAAACACATGTACGTATTTTACACGAGCTTCGAAATCGAAACTCTATTTCACAGCTGCTAAAGAAAAGAAATAAGAGATTCTTAGCTCCGTATTTTGTTTCATGTGACGAAAAAGAAAGAATGAGTCAATTCCTAAATTAGCTATTTCTCGCTAACATCGTTTCACCAAGTAGGCAAGTACCTAAGAAATGCAACAAATACCAACATTCATCGATCAACAGGTTCAGCTCTCTTAACATTCATGAATACACTCGCATACTAATACCGACGTTGATAATTCAACAGACCAGAAAATATCTCCAACATTCCTATATTCACCCCTGTAATATTTAATATTCGTTTACCTTATATCTATACTGTTGCCGCTTTACGCTCTATATTCAAACGTCAGATTTAAACCGTTAGCTGTTTTCCCTTCGGTAACGTAAATATTATCGTACGAGTTGGTATAATACTGCGGGGGCGTGTAATAACCTGTATTCTCTAATAACTCATATTTCTACGGCGAAACGATCGAATTGCCGATGCCCCCCCCCTACCTTAATTATTCAGCGAATGGCTTTTAAAATTATACAAAAGGCGTGATAGTGTGCTTTCGATGAGCCAAAATGTTCGAGGTAAAGATTTTTCAATTCAACCAATGGCTAAAAAAATAATGGACAAAAATTGCTGCATTCACGGAAGCCCTTCGTAAAAATATATTATAAATAGTCATGATTTAATTATTTTAAATCGTTGATGGAAGCTAGTACCTAAGCGAACAGGGACAGACTTGGACAAATTAAATTATTATGACTAATTTTTTTTTTTACCATTTTCGCAGTTCACCTATCTGGATTTGAAATCTATGAAGGGAGCTAGTGTACCATTACTCAGAGGTAAAAGCCAAGAAAAAATTGTAGTAGTCTTACTATAAAATGTTCATTATAATATTTAATGAAATAAATCACAACAAACAAAAAAAAATGGAATATTCTTCACATTCGTTTCACTATCAAGAATATAAAGATAATTAAAAAATTACAATCTTTTCAATAATTTTGAAGGTAAACTTATTCCAATGATGATTCAAACTTCCCAAGAAAATATAAAAAGTAATCATCCTAGAAATTAAAGACGCCGGTATAAAAAAAATTAAAAAAGGATAAACCGAGATAATCTCATAACTCTAAATTAAGGCAAAAAGATGCAGGGCTGCAGCATTTCTATTTGTTCCATTCAAGTAGGCAAAAGCATATACAAAACTATTAACACCGTCTATATTTTCGTTTTTACGGCGCAGATATATGTGATTATTTTAACTTTTCCACTCACTGTCGGTATAATTAACGCCTTACTAGCCCAACAGCAAGCCAGTTGTAATGTAAGCCACTTGCATTCGTATTAAATATTAAATGATTTAGTCTCTGAACTTAAATACGTCCATCGCAACTGATACCTCACCTTCCTCGAGACAGTAAAACTATTTAAGCAAATCTAAAGCAAAACTGGTGTGATAGTCGTGGAAATTGTGGACGTCAGAAAAAAAATTAAAATAAAAAGGATTGTAATTAAGCTTAATTCTCTAATCTCTGGCACCATAGAACAAGTGAAGAAGTGAAGCAGACACCTGAATTAGCTACTTATTAAATGAGCTTTCCAGTAGTATAACTAGACACAGCAACTATCATATCGTCAAATAGGTATTGTATACCGTGCATCCAAGTGATTCGGGTACAATCAGCAAAAAAATCTCTTTTCCAATTATTTAAATTTGATTTTTTTTTTTTTAAATACAGAGAAATTGTAATGCAGCTGAAATGAATTTATTAGCCTTAAAATTCACTAAGAGAAATTGTAGTTTAACTTTTATTATGTTTACAACAAACTGAGATTTTTGCGCTGATTGTACCCGAATCACTTGGACACACGGTATAATATATACATATATTTTACTTGATAGTATTATACATATGTATTTATCAGTCTGTAGTTAACTAGAGGTTTTCATCATCTTTCCATTTAATGCACAATCATGCAAAGGGCATTGGTAAATTTGCCTTGGAGTAATTTAGGAGCAATGTAGGAACAATTTCAGACCAATATTTGGATGGGGATGAATGAAGTTTCAGATCCCCAACCCTTTCGCTTTTTTGAGGGGAGCCACTTTAATGGAAAACAAATACAAATTTTTCTCGTGAATATAAACTGATCAATTTGAACAATTTTTACCATGCTGTGAATCCATATAAGAGGCATCTCAGAAAAAATCAACACTTCTCCTACCTCATCTCCCCCCCCCCCAAAAAAAAAAATTCATCTTTTACAACTTTATGAATTTCTTTAATGATCTTGTACAACAATAAAACCGAAATATACGGATAACTTTTCAAACTCTTAATAACATTTTTTTTTCTTCAAAATTTGACTCTAAATTTTCTTATCAAAAGTAATTTTCATTCGGTATAGTATTTTTGAAATATTTAAATTAAAATTGAAGATTTACAGAAAAAAAATTCAAAATTTTAGGAACAGATTGAATTATAAATGTTGAAACTAGAAAAAGAAAAAATATCTACGAGCAAAACTTTAATCGATAAAAACAGAGCAAAGAAAATCATCCTTTTTCAAATTGGCTGCAAGCTTTATTATTTACGTTTTTTTGTCAAGTTTTTTTTCTTTTAATTTTTTTATTCCTACAATTTTTTCAGTATTATTTATTCCACCCTTCGAACCTTCAGACATGGAACGTTAAGACCTACATTCCTTACCTCAAAGTTAGGTTAGGTTGGGTTTAATTTATTTATTATTTTTTCCGCCGTTCGAACTTTCAGACTTGGAACTTTCGGACTTACATTCCTTACCTCAAAGTTAGGTTAGGTTGGGTTTAACTTATTTATTATTTTTTCCGCCGTTCGAACTTTCAAACTTAGAACTTTCAGCTTTAGCAAACGAATACAAATTATTAGAAACGTAGGAAAGATAGAAATCCTGCACTTTTCATTTGGATATAGCCTCTAGTTTGGCATCACTTCCTATCATGACCGCTTCCTTCCTCAGGAGAGTTTTTTGTCATTCATTGGATCAGAAGAGAGAATTATATGATTGAATTTAATAATTAAAGGGGGTGGGAGGAAAAAAGTAAAAAAAAAATTTATACGTCCATATTCACAAATTGATGAAAAATCAACTCTTAGTATAATATGATGCATAAAATTAGATTCCCATAGTAGCCAGGACCCTATTCGAATGTACCATTCCCGAACCGTTTTACAATCCTAAATACCCATTCACAAGGGGCTAAAACACGACTCGCATAATGTATAGCTATACCACACTTCTGAAATATGTTTCTAGTTATTATTCCGCGCGCGTGGATACAAAACAACCGAAAAAGCGGTCGTTTTTAATTTAAACTCGCCAAAAAATTTCGCTTAAATCTAATTTCATCGTGGCAAACAAAGAAAATGCAAAAGGTAATCCTTTTTTTTCGTGTCATTTCAAACAATAGGGAAAAAAAGAAGGAATGAAATCCTGATAGAAAAAGATTCTGGCAAAAGGAAAATTAAACGGCGCGAGTTGGTATGGTAGTGGCGCGTATCCTGAGCTTTCACGACGAGAGAGTTAAAAAAAAATCTCCACGGGGTTTTAAATAATTTGTAGGTAAAGCCCGTTGGAAAGTAATTTTTGAGAATATTTAAGCATTGGAGAAAACATCTGTAGCAGGTGGTCGAAAAAGAAATTTTAAGAACATAGAAATCCTAGTTGGCGTGTAAGCGAAGAGAAAGAATCAGAAAAAAAATGAGGTTTCAATCCCTGAATACGATTTTACACTCGGTTGATGGTAGATTTTACGATTCATTGAACGGTGACTGTCGAAACTTGTGAAAGTATTCGGTATCTTTGGTCGATAGCTCTGTGTTGTATTGAATTCATTATTAAATTAAAAAAAAAAAAATACTACCTTAATTCTCATGCTTGCGTTATGGGTTGGTCAGATATTCAATAATTTTAACATATTTCAAAAAAATCATTCATGTGTCAAATAATAAAGGGAATTTCGGAAAAAGCCACTTCGAGCAGAAAATAATGATAAATTCTTCAATTTCAGATATTTAACAACTTGTTTGTAAGCTTTTTAAAGAAATAGCTTCATTCATCAAGCGTCGAGTTGATCGGGTTCCGTTTAAGAGTTTTATTTTGATGCCGAGATTTTATATAGATTATTTTTCGCGGTGATTTGACAGCCGAGCTTTTAACAGTTTTGATGATTTATTTTCCTCGCATCGTTATTTTCACGTACCCCCTGCTATTTAGTTGTTATCGAATTTACGCACCAGAAGCGTCTGTTACATTGAATAACAATTTCATCATAATGGAGGACATCATTACGGTAAAATACGTTGCTTGCGTATCAGCCAACGAGTGAAGTAATAAATGATTAACGAATAAGATACAGATTTGAATAAAGCACAAAAAGGTGCAATTGAAAATACTACGTTGATGAGATGAAAGAGATTAACACTGAAATACTTCAATGGAGGGTATATTATGTAGCATAGCGTTTTTTCTTTGTTCGACACAAAAAAAAATATTATATTAAAAAAATTGTGTTTTTTTTTTTACTAGCCGAGTTTTTAATTTAAAACGATGACGAATATGAATGAAATTCGCTCAAAATGTCGTGAATTACTCTTCCAAGGAAAACAAAAGACTAATTATTTTGTATTTTTGATTCACACCTCAAAATCATACTTTACTCAAATTTTAAATTTGTATGAGGGGAAACTAAAAAATCGTTAGTTGGACGTCTATAAGTTTTAATTTTTTTTGTTGTTCATTGAAAATTTTGAAAGGTGCGCATCATAGATAATTTCATTTAAACTTTCGATTTTGAATTTTTTTTTTTTTTTTCAGGAAATTTTTGTACCAAAAAACTACATTCATCATTCTTATTACAATTCTGACAAAATCTCTAATCAGATCTGGCAATCACTGTATACTTATAGTGAATTTCGCAATAGTACATTAACAAGTATACAATTACATATTTTTCCCCCACGCGTAGCGCAGGCGGGTATTCATGAAATTTATTCAAAATTTCGTGAGAGACTCTTCTTAGACATGCAAAAGAGGTACTTTTTTGTAATTTCAATACACCTTAAAATAACGGATCACTCGAATTTTAAGGGAGGCTGGAGAAAGGTCAAACAGCTCAAAATTTTTGTCCTTGACCTCCTATGAATAGGTGAATCACGGACATCAACATATCCAAAGTTCAGCTTTCTAAGTGCTTTTCGAGGGGAATTGGAGCTAAAAACAGCTTTTTTAGAAAATTTTGAGTCGTGAAATTTCTTGAATCTCATATATTTCATCACCAAATCAAAATAGAAAGGTGAAGCTTAGTGTGTAGGGTTAGTTAATGACCAGAATATAGCTTCTTGAATTTGGGCCAAAATGCATAAAAAATGGCGGATCGTAAAAATTGGAGGATAATTTGAGGAGCCTCAAGTAGCTATAACTTGAAAAATATGAGTTCATATGATTAATGCTGACAAGAAATAGTATATAATTACGTTTTTAGTTAATATTAGGTTCTAGCATATTAACCTTTCGCTCCCTTCTTCATATGGTTGTATCGTCGTACTGAAGACAGCTGTTTATAGCCGAAAACGCGTTATGCGAATTGATAATTTTTCGTAAAATAGTTTTATAGTGTTTTTTGTCGAAAGTTTTTAAATAAAATATTTTATAAAAAAAAAAGTAAGCAGCCATGCCGCATTACTGGAGCTTGTTTTGATTTACTACGTAATAACCTTGCTTAATCGTTCATGACTACAGGCCACACCCAATACCAAGTCTGAAAACCCCTACCCTATCCTTTCCAAAAACACTTAAGAAGTTGAATTTGGCACAAATGTAGTATTTCTTGCCATGAAATAATCATGTGAACACATATTTCTCAAATTATAACTATTTGAGGGTTCTCAAATTATCTTCAAATTTTGATAATCCGCCATTTTGGATCCATTTCAACTCAAATCTAAGAGGTTATATTCTGGTCACAAACTAATCCTACACACAAAGTTTGACCATTCTAGGCCGATTTGGTGATGAGATATGGAAGATTCATGAAATTTCCTGCAGCAATTTCCCCTCCAAAAGCCATTTTTTGGTTTAACTCCCTCCAAAATCACTGAGGAAGCTAAAATCAAAATACGTTTGTCACTTGGGCTCATTTTATCATATGACACAGCAATAAAAAATTTTCGACCCTCCTGTACCCCCACCACTATTTTAGGTTGATAACCCCGCCTTCCCCCTCCAACATCATGTATGGAAGTGAATTCGGGATATAGTATACAACTTATCCCAATAACCATATGAATTCATATTAATTACATTTTTACCAACTTGAGGCTCCTCAAGCTCTACTCAAAATTTTGATAATCCGCCATTTTGATCCATTTTGATCCAAATTCAAGAGGTCATATTGTGGTCACCAACTAATCTCACACACAAAATTTGACCTCTTCAACTTGATTTGGTGGGGAGATATGGAAAATTCAAGAAATTTCATGACTCAAAACTTCCTCAAAAAGCCGTTTTTTGATCTAACTCCTCTCAATATGCACTTAGTAAGCTGAAATTTGGATATGTTAGTATCCGTGACTCACTCTTTCATATGAAATCAAAAACGAAAAATTTGAGCTATTTGCCCTTTCTCCAGCCCCCCTCAAAATTTGAGTGATCCGCAATTTTGAAATTTATCGAAAAAACAAAAAAAAACATTTTTGCGTATTTTCAAGAAGAGTTCCTCACCATTTTTCATATTAGCAATTATGATGAGTTTTAAAGCCAAAATTGGAATCTCAGTGCACATTTGGCAAGCGTGGATTAGCACAATGGTTGATGACATCAGAATTTTTTCATAACACTTCAGTTGTTGTCATTGTTACTACCCAAAGATTTTTTTTCAAATTTAATTTAAGGGTACATTTTACATACGCGGTTCTTTTTAGCTGAGTTTTTAACCCAAAAACGACAGCTATTACAGCCTACCTGTTTGTAGTATAACTAAACTTTGCAGGCACTGTATTCCACAAGTTGGCAATTTCAAAAAAATGCAATATTTTATTTAAGAAAATCATCCGTAAAAAAAAACTGAATGAAAAGGATAACAATGACCATTTTTTTGATTTTTTTTTTAGCCGTCCGCAGAAACTTTACAATACATTGAAAAGAGAAATCTAATGGCCAGGGACGAGAAATATGAAAAGTACAGTAATCGCGTGAGCGAATTAGTATACGCGGAAAAAAAAAAGAGGGAATATGTGAGTATTGTTTTTAAAAATTGAATTATTTGTATTCTTCTTCTTCTTCTTATTATTATTATTATTATTATTATAATTATTGTAATTAATATTATTTATTTATTTGTATTTTTCAGAGATACGATATGGAACTCAGAACTGTTTTCGAACAATTGTATACAAATTTTAAAAAATCATTAGATTCCATGGATGAAAAACAATAAAAATTAAATAAATATATCTCTAAATTAAGGCGCTTGAACTTCCTTCTATTTTAACTTTCAAAATTTGTTTCCAGCAGACACCTAAAAATTTTCCATAAGGCAGTTTATTTACCCACCCTTAGCTACGCGCTTCCCTTCTGGGGTAATTGCGTGGACTACCTGGTACAGCCAATAAAAGTCCTGTTGAAGCGCGCTGCCAAAACTGTTGCAGGTCTCCCCCTAAGTACGCCCTCTAGGCTTGTCTTCCTGGCCTCAGACTCGCTCAGCTACGAACAGCTTATTTTCCTTGAGTCGTGCGTTCTTGCCAAATGTTTATTACCTCATGCTTGTGAGCGTGCACAGCGTGTAACTCGTAGCTCCTCGTCATTTCTGCTCGCCCTGCCTAGCTGGAGTAAAGCGCACTCTAGGAACCAGTTCCATTATAGTGGCGCAGTCCTTTTTAATAACCTGAGTCGCGATCTGAGGGGTGAATGCAGGCTCAAGAGACTTAGATACCGCCTGAGGGACTCCCTTAAAAACAGTGGTTTTGGGCCCCCGGGATAGCGACCCTGCTTCCTGCTTACATGCTCCGCTTTCCCCCTTTCTATCTTTTGTTCTCTTTATTTATTTATTTATTTATTATTATTTTTTGTTTTATTTTGTTTTATTTGTTATGTCGTCTCTTTTCTTCTTTTTTTTTTCTATTACGCGTTCTGCTGCTCATATTGTAACCGCCTGTAACCGCGCTTGCAATTTTAATAATCTGCTTTATTTATTTATTTATTTATTGATTTATTTATATGCACCTATTCTTCATATCTATTTTACTGTCTCTGTTACCATCATTTCTGGCATTGCTTTACTTAGTTTATTTTGTTTTGTTTTGTCTCCATTGGCTATAATGATAATAATCCCCCCCACTGCACGCGCTACGCGCTCTGGTGGAGGGTCATTGTATACATATTATTATTATAAAATTTTTCCACAAAATAAATTTGAATTTGAATTTGAATATTATGATTAATATTATTTATTTATTTGTATTTTTCAGAGATACGATATGGAACTGAGAACTGTTTTCGAACAATTGTATACAAATTTAAAAAAATCATTAGATTCTATGGATGAAAAACAATAAAAATTAAATAAATATATGTTTGAATATTACGCTACTTAGTACTTAATCAGCATTTTTTTTTTTCAAAACAATCCACCTTATTAAATTCCCACCTGATACCTTTTTAGCTGAGTTTTTAACTAAAAAACGACAGTTATTACAGCCTACCCGATTTTTTTTTTTATCAAATATAGTTTTTTTTTCAGTTTTAATTGCTTAACGTTTGATTAATTTTTCTGAAATATCTTCGCAAAATTTTTTACACGATATTTCTGAATGAATAACTCATGCAGAGAAGTTTTACAGGAATCAAGTCATTTGTAAAACCTTGAAAGAAAAGTCTTTATACAAGTTTTTTTTTATGTTATTTTCTGAAGGAACAAAAATCTAAACATGAGCAAATTGTTTACTTTTCATGAGTGGGTGATAACTACTTTTATTCTTTGGAAAATCATTATGGCTCGTTGATTTTTTTTTTGAGGCATTGAAATTGATCAGCCCAACCAATGTTATAGAAATAATAATTACATCTTTAATATTTCAGTTCTTATTATATTTGTTTAGGTAGCATCCCTCCACAAACCTCCCATCTTTCCTCTCTTTACCATTCCACAACAAAAGATCCAAAAACAAATTTACAACATAAAGCTAAATAAGTAATTGTAAGTAGGTAAATTGAAAGTTACGCATGTTTTATTTATACGTGATTTTTGATAATCATTACTCTTCGCAAATTACGCGATCTTTTAAAAAAATTGGAGCAAATTTAAAGAATAAAGTAGTTAAGATTTGAATAAGCGTAGCTAATCTAATAGCATGTGTTTACGCATCGTGAAAATGCAAGAGGCGATTTCCTAATTTTTTCAATTTTTGCGAGATCTTTATGGCTTGTATTAAAAATACTTTCCCACAATTTTTTTACTGCTGTAAAACTATGTAGGACAATTACAAACCTTTTTTTTTCATTAGTCATTTGTTAAAAAGAAATAAGTCAGTTTTTCAAACTTTTCAAAATATTCGTCTAAAAAAAAAAAAAGAGTGAGCAGCCATGTCGCATTATTGCAGTAGAGTTTTTGATGTGAACAAAAATTATGACTTTTGAGGCTTTTGTTGAAACTGCACCTATCCTAAAAATTCGAGTAAAACTGTATTTTGAGTCAAATCAAAAATCTGGAAAAACCCTGGAGATCTTTATTAGACAAAGCCCTCAATACTCGCCGGCGCTACGCGTGGGGGAAAAAAAATATATATACCAAAAAGTTGGACATTTGCCAGATGATTACAAATGGTCTGAAACGCAAAGATTTGTAGGCCACACCCTCCCCCGACCTTCCCTTCCCAAATCAGGTAGGCTGTAATAGCTATCGTTTTTAAGTTAAAAACTCAGCTAAAAACACGAAAGTGAAAATGTTTTTAAAGTATATTTTAGCTTTATAAGTGGTTTTGAAAGAGATAAGGTATTGGTTTTAAGACTTTATATCGGTTCTGGCCTGTAGACATGTAGAGGTTAGCAAGCTTATTTGCGAACTAGAATAAGCCCCATTTCAAAACTCAGCTCCAGTAATGCCCATCACTGCCCACGTTTATTTTTCACGTATGACATTTTTTATGCACTCTAGACAGCTTTTGTTTCTGTGGTTTCCCTTTGTTTTTGATAAACGTGAGTAATAAACATCATTTTCTGAATTTTCATATCAAAAGAAAATTATTAAATTTAGTTTTTTCCTGGACTATAATTTCACGAGGAAGCAGAAAATAACTCGTGAAATTTAGGATATAAGTATAAATTTCGTTTAGGAAGTATGCTGATATGAATTTTTTTGCATTTAATTTGAAGACAGCGTAAAATTAGCAAAAATGTGTTCCTCAAAAAAATTAATTTATAAGCCACGCAGACAGATTCGTTTTTTCTAACAATAAAAAAATTTTCCTTATAGTCGCCGTAGAAATCCATTAAAGGGTAATCAAAGTTGAAAAACAAAGAAGGTTTCCAAAAAAAATTCAACAGAGATGGTGGAAAGATTTCCACACAGTGGATTTAAATTTTCTAGTAAAATGAGATTAAATAACCTTAGAGTTGTCGCACATAAAGAAAACTCTATTGTGATTTTCCCGTCATTACTTCTTGCTTTACAGCCACAAGTCCATGAATTTAAAGTACGAGAGAGAGGAGTGGTAACGATCGTACTCCGGCGGAAGGCAGCAGTTTTAATTTCGTACACGGGAATACGTCGTTCGTAGCAGAAAGCAGAATTGTAAATGGTAAATAGTCAACAGGAATATTATTTAGAGATGGAGGAATTGTGTATTTCAACTAGGAGTTTCGATGAGTTCAGCATTTCCAGCCAGATAATTTTTTAGAGTACTTTCTCTCCTGTCTCCTGAAGAAAGTAGATTATAAAACTAAGCAAAGAGAGTAAAAAGATATCATACAATGACTCTAGAATAATATCATTAAAAAAAAAAAACAATCGACTTGGAAAATAGGCAATCAAAAGAAGAAAGAAGAAATGAAGAGAAAACATGACCATTCAAGAACTACTGACTTTATTAATGATCAATTAATCAATAACTGATTATATAACATAATTTTTTTTAATTATCGACTTCGAAAATATCAACCTAAATATACGAGAATAAAAACGAAAAATAAATAAATCAAAACACGAAATTTTCCAAAATTACTCGTTCTTCAAGGAATCTAGTTTCCAAAACGGTAATAAAAGAATCGTTGCTTTTTTTTTTCAAAAATAACCGCTGTGAAAACAACACAAAAGAAAAATACTTCACGTTTATTACATCGAGTGCTGATACCCTTGTACTCCATATCAAAAGAAATTTTTTCGTCGAATTGGATTCCATACTAGAACATCCTTGCTCCAACAAATTACCACAATAATCGGCGCACAGCGATTGAAAACTTTTCTCATTTAACCATGCGAGGTATTTCCAATTTACCGCAAGACGACGTCTTATTTTTTGGCAACTTTTACCGAAATTCGCTCGAAAATACGCTATAGCTGTCCGCGCCATACGAGTATATAAAACTAACCCAGTTAAGGATTCGGCTTTTACACAATGAAGAAAAAAAACACCGTTTCTCTTTTCAAGACAAAGCAACGCTCAGCCGCTTTTATTACACCCAAAGGTTATCCGTGTATCGTTTTTACCGGTTATCTCGATTTATTATAAAGGCATTCTGCTCATAAACCTATACGAGTTGAACCGAGTTACCAATTTTATTACCGCTAGTACATCCAGGCGAGCCTTTCATTCTCCACCATCGCCATTTAAAGATACGTTCAAACGATCAAATTGAGAACGGTAATAACAGTCGAAATTTAATTTTAACCCTACTACGCGCCGTGTAATGTCATTTCACAGCTCTTCAAGCGAAGCCGCATCGCTGTCATTTCCCATTTTCACGTTTCCATTTTATCGAGTATACTCGACTGTACCTGGGGAATGAAGTGAACGACAGGTAATTGGATAAGAAGTGCTTTCATGTTCGACGTAAAGGTTTGTCTTTATTCCATGCTCGAATACCGCGATGCGCTTTGCTCTCACACTCCTACCTTCCTCACAAGAATTCTCAGCTAAATACGCGTATTTAACCGTCAACTTAATAACCCCTGATCGTATTGTTATACGGTGCCGAGAATGAGTATTTCGATTACGAAATTTCATTATTTAGTAGTCCGCATAAATAAGAAAAGTTCGAAGCTGTCGATTTCACTAAAAATTCGTTAACGGAGAGATTCTTTTACCAGTACTGCGATAATTAACTTCGGGCTTATGCATTTTAATGCGTTGAAAATTAATACAGTAAATTATATTACAGACTTTTTTCAAAGGATTAAGAGATTTTTTTCACCTACGGCTTATCGTTCATTTATACGGTGTTTTTTAATACTGCGAGGATTATTATTGAGTATCGCTGAATTTTGTGCCGGCGTGTGAAAATTATCTTTTTTGCGAAACGGATGAGTGAATGAGATTTTCGAGTACTTGGTTCTTTTTTTTTTCACAATAATAATGCTACTTGGCAAATAAAAGCTACTTCACATTGAAGTCCAATCTAATGAAAATTCAATTTTAAACACTGTAACTTTCTGTAAGAAGTCCTGATTTCGAAACATAACGCTGTAACACAAGTTGCCATCTCTCTCTCACAAAAATAAAATTTCACCTTTGAATCAATTTTATTAACTGTTATCAATTCAGATTCCTCAATAATTTCATCTCATTATTTGAAAGCTGAATCCATAGGAATTTGTGATTTGAACCATCAGCTGATTTATGTTATCATTTTACGAGTAAGTCGAGGTAACGTAAAACTTTCCAACTTGCTGATTGGTTGTTATACATGTGACGTGCAACCAATCAGAAAGCAGACCAAAAGGAGCTTTTCGGTTCGCATGCAGCGCTAGTGTTCCCATCGAAATACCAGTTGTCGAAAATTCTTTCGCCTTATCTCTGTCGCACCTGCGCACAGAGATAAAAAGCGAAGATCGGCGCGGCCCTTCGTTTAATTCTTACCTACCTTTTTCAAAAAATATTACCTACCAAATATAGACAATTCCCTTTTACAAGCAAATACCGGTGGTTGCCGGATTTTTAGAGCGCCGGTCATCGCCCTGAATTTGGCGACAGGCTGTCTGGGACGAATCGGCCATTGTTCTTGGAATTTCTTCTACGAGTTTTGCTTTTCTTGCGTTTTCCTCAAGATTAATTCAATTTACTTTTAATAATTGAAATTTTATTTCATTTTTTATTTTTTCCTCTTTTCTTCCTGTTTCAAATGGCCAGAGCCAATGGTTGCGGCGATGCCGCCTATGTGAGTAGTTTGAATTAGATATATTTCTCTTTTTCACGTAATTTTTTTTTTCTACCCGATCGAACCTCCATGGCCGTCTCGTCCCGGACCCAGTAGTATCAAATTTAGAATTAGACTTATTAGTGAATAAGAATTTCGTAATATGTTTCTTTAGGTTTCAGCTCACTTAGATTACTGAATAGCAGTAATCTAATTCCCCCCTTTTATTTTTTTTTATAGATGCGGACGGAGCGGCCAACTAAAGGAAGACCTATCTCTTTTTTTTGTTGTAATTTGTATTTTGTTCTTTTCATACGAATAAAACTATAATTTTGATATTATTTTGTTCCTTCTTTTTTCTCAATCATTGAAAAATTAAACTTACGTCGTGTAAGCCGACCCTTACCACGATTTAAATATCGCGGGTCAAGTGTCGGCTTACGGTATCTGCTTCCACTGCTATTCTGGCTTTTAGTGTCTGTGTTTCCCCCCCTTGTCGTATTCTCTCCCCTCTAGGTCTCAACATAGAAAAAATACGACACCAGTGATCGTAAAAATTTATCAGCTGTGTCGAAAATTCTTTCGCCTTATCTCTGTCGCACCTGCGCACAGAGATAAAAAGCGAAGATCGGTGCGGCCCTTAGTTTAACTCCTACCTACCACTTTTAAAAATTAAATAATATTACCTACCAAATAGAGACAATTCCCTTTTACATGCAAATACCGGTGGTTGCCGGATTTTGGAGCGCCAGTCATCGCCCTGAATTTGGCGACAGGCTGTCTGGGACGAATCGGCCATTGTTCCAAGGAATTTCCGTACGTACGACATTCTTGCCTTTTTTTTTGCGTTTCTTTACGTCAATTTTTTTTTTACTTTAATTAATTAGAATTTTTTCTCGTCTCAAATGGCAAGATCTTATGGTTGCGGCGATGCCGCCCTTGTGAGTAGTTTTAGTAATACTTTCTCCCTTTTTATTATTTTTTTTCCCATAAATTTTAACTCGATCGAACCTCCATGACCGTCTCATCCCAGACCCTATAGCATCAATTTAGTAATAGATTCATCAACTATTATAGATCTCTTAATATGTTTCTTTAGGTTTCAGCTCACTTAGATTACTGAATAACAGTAATCTAATTCCCCCCTTTATTTTTTATAGATGCGGACGGAGCGGCCAAATATATGAAGACTCATTATTCTTTGAAATCGTCGTCTTGGATTTCAAATTTGTTCGCTTTCGATACATATGTATATATTAAGCTATAGTTGTAGATAATAGAAATTGAAATATAATTTTGGTGAAGTATTTGATCCCTTTTTTTTCTAATCAATTAGAAAATCTTACTTCTTCCTCATTTCTTATAAAAAAATTAAACTTACGTTGTGTAAGCCGACCCTTACCACGATTTAAATATGGCGGGTTAAGTGTCGGCTTATCGAGTCTGCTTCCACTGCTATTCTGCCTTTTAGCGTCTGTGTTCCCCCCCTCTTGTCGTATTCTCTTCCCTCTAGGTCTCAACGTTGAAAAATGCGACAGTTGTCTTATCACCTTCCATAGTTCATTATTTTTAAGATAGTTTATTTCCCATATCATATTTATTGGCATTTTAGTTCATTTTTCTTCCATACGAAAAGTCCCAATGAAAATCTAAAACTAATAATCGTAAGAGCGCATAACGCTGTGAAAATAACGAAACATAACAACAGAACAATAAAAAAAAAAAAACATAATTTCCATTTTAATTATATTTTTTTGTGATTTTTGTTTTTTTTTTCGGTAGTAGCACTGGCAGAAGGGTCAAGACAGGCTGCAGTAAGAAAAAACAAAGAAAACCAACTGTGAAAGTAAAGGACAAGGGTGGGAGTGAATGTAGATGGCAACCAAGAAGATATTCAATACTAGTTCTGCGCAACTGTCAGTACCAATTTCTGAACACCAAATGGCTAATCTGAAAACTGCAAACCTATATTTACGCCTAATAAGTTGAAATTATATTGATAATTATGTTAATCGCGTATAATTAATCTTGATTGAAAACATTTGAAAGAAATTTTTGTTTACATTAGCCCACTTACATCACGGCTTATTTAAACGATTTTTCCATCTTTCTTGAGCCAATAAGGGAATCTACTGATTTGGAACTTTTTTTAGTTTCAACTTTCACCAGTTGTTTTTCCTAATAATTTTTATTTATGAATTTTTTTAGTGATTTTTGAAGTTATCTACAAATGAAGCACTGTTTTTCCTTTTTTTACACTTGAAAGAAATTCAAAATCGTGATAGAAATAAAATGATGCAAAAATCGAGGAGAAGGAGAAAAGTAAAAATTAATCTCTACTACAACAGCCCTGAAAAAGTGACTGTTCCTGGATTGTCGAACAGAACCTCATTCAAAATGATCACTTCTGAGGTTACTTTCAACGAATACAAACAACACCAAGACAGAAACTGAAAACCCTTTTACATGTTTTTTTGCTCATTTTATGAAAGTAACACGATTGTAATTTTCACGTACTCTGACGTCATATGGGACTCAGCCACTCTCTTCTACACTTGGGAAATTACACCAACATTCGAATTTTTCCAAATATACACAATGTTCCCTTCAAGGGCACCAAACTATAGTGAAAATGGAACACCTTCCAAACAAAAGACATGAACCTGTACACGCGCATTACTTTAAAATTGAAAAAAAAAACCTGAATTGATTCTCCACCCTTACTCAACCATTGGCATTTCTAGTCACCTTTTTTTTGCGTACAAATAACGGCTCAAATTACGACTAAAAATTTCATTTTACGCTACGAAAACATCTAGAAATCAATTTATGCGTAATTTCGTTCTCATAAACAACGCCGAATTGCCACCAGCTATAAAAAAACACTTCTCTCCTTCGACATTTAATATCAAAACGTCGTTTTTGTTATTCAAAAATAAAATAAAAAGCGAATACATTTAAAAAGTGAGTTGAAAAAACGCTCGGCGTTTCAACTTTAATCGAATATAAGCCCTAGAGCGACGAATGCAAATTTATAGTCGTAAAATTGAATCATACGAACAAATAAAATGGAAATACGATCGCGCCACAGTCAGCAAAAAATAAAACGCTGTTGTATCGTTTGCGTTACGATGCATTTTACACGCTACACAATACACAGCAACACCTTTAGAACAATCCAACCTTTGAATTACCAATCAAAATAAAAATAAACTAGTAATCTATACCCATCCTTCGGACAGGGTGTTCAAGCATGTGCTTCTTTATACACTGAAAGGATTTTTTTTATCTTTATTGTCAACTTCTTCGATGGTATTAGTTCTTCTTTGCTTTGTTTTGCGAATTATTAAAGGAAAAAAAATTTTGAAATCACGATGGCAGATTATATCATTTCTTTAACCAAAATTTTTAAAAATTGAAAACTAAATTTTTGTCAATGTTATTTTTAATTTTTTTTTCAAAATTTGTGATCACGTTCAAAAAATAACTTTTTGCTTAATACTTGTTTAATGAAAGAAGCAACTGAAAAATTAAATCGATACACAAAATTTCATATACATACATAAGTAATGTTATTATTCATTTTAAAAAATTCTATTCATTCAAATTATATTCACGTCGTTAAAATTAATTTTTTTTTCTTTAATCTCAGTTAGCCACAAATTAAAATTACTTCAAAAAACAAAATAAAAAACATTGATACACCCACATCGGAATTCGTTGAATTATTTCAAAACATAGACAGTGAAAAAATGTCTAAAATAATAATTTCGTTAGTCAACCATTCGGCATAAGATGCCATTCGAATTCATAAGTTGAGGTTTTATTTCGTTCGCTAACCATTCAACGTGAGGTACCATGAGGAGGGATCCTTATGCTTTTTACTCCATATTACAAATGACCACACCACTACTTTATTACAACTCCAGCTGTTTCAATTAAAGTGCACTCCATATTAGAACATGAGCTGGTTGAATGAAACTTGAGGACATCCTCTCACCTCCTGCTACATTTATAAAATTTTGCTCCATTTATCACGTGGGAACTAAAATACCTCCACTCATGCTCCGTCACGCCAACTCACAGTTCAATGAAACGTGAGGTCACAAAAACTCACCTTCCGTGAAAACTAAAAGACCTGGACTCATGCCCCATCAAACTAACTCACAGTTAAATGAAATATGAGGTCACGCAAACTCACGTTTCTGCAACATTTCCCGTGAGCTCACAAAAACTCACATTCCTACTACATATATATAAAATTTTACTCCAATAATATTGAAACGTGAGCTGGTTCAATGAAACGTGAGGTCACACAATCTCACGTTCCAAGTCCAAAATTTAAAAATTGCGAACATCATAGGGAGATCCTGGTGGATAATTTATTAACTACTTTTCGTGGTTATGGAATGACGTTTGGTCGAGCGTCATAGATATGTGTACAACTTCTTCGGCCCATTTACTGGACCTTTCTTTAAAGTTTTTTTTCGAGCTTCACGGAGCTTTTCGTGAGTTGCCTAAGGCGTTATGAATGATCTCCTCGTTCAGCCCTATCACATGAAACCACTCGCAACTTTCATCGTTGCGTATATCTCGACTTTACCTCGGACAAAGTTTTACCCTCCTCAATTATATAGTAGATAATAAAACAGAAATTCGCGCCTTCAAATTTAAACGTCGACCAAGTGACATCTGTAGTTTAGTTAGGTCAACTTTCAACCTTACACACTTTTTCTCGATATTTTCTTTCAGAAAAAAAAAAAAAAAAAAAAAAATAGGCGAATAATCTTCCTGTTGTGTTACTGCGTTTTTATTTTTATTTCTGTTTTTGAAAATCATTAAGATTTAAATTCCGGTAATATGGCTAATGTCGATTATAAAGTCTTGTATGAAGCTGAGCGGAAGCTGTTAAACGAATATAAACTCTTGTATGAGGTTCAACAGAAGCAGTTTGAGGAAAGGTCATCATTTCAGCAGAAGCTGTTATAGAAGAAAGGTTACCAAAAATAACTGAATTACAGATAGACTTAGATAATGAGAAACATACGTCTGTTACTGAAATGGCCTGTAGCGGTAAGACAGAGAATAGAACACCTCGAACAAGCTTATGGTCAGTATGTCCATCTTGACCAGAGCGAATACGATCGGGCCAAACAGAATCATCAGGATGTTGATATTTTCAAGCGAACTAGATGCTGGGAAATTATGTTAAAGAAAAATTGTGCAGAGATGAGCACACTTCGGCTGTCATTGACAAACGAAAACATCGATCTAAACAAGATTGCTTTCACATATCGTGATATATCAGAAAATGAGAGGAATTTTTTTGTATCATTTTATGCCATGTTGTTTGCATTACGGGATTCAACGTCGTGGGCTGTTGCTGTGGAGATTCGTCTTCCTTTTCTCTGGCTGGACGTATCTATCGCTTCAAGAGGAAGTTTACAGCTCATATATATACGCGCACGTTAACCTTTTTTTTTTATTATTATTATTTTTTTAAACGTACAAAAGCATTGTTTTTTTGATCAGTGATGGTACTGATCTGGCATCCCTGTTAGGTGAAAATGATAGAAGGTAGAAAGTCGACGACCAAAATAATTAATTCAAGTTTTTTTTTTTTTTATTTATTTTTGTCGTCACACTACACAAATTGGCATCCCTGGTGGGGAGCGACACGACTTTTGGATATATTTTTTTTTTCTCTCTCTCTCTCCTTCGTTTCTTTCTTTTGTTCTTTCGTTCTCTCTTTTGGTCCCTTCGTGTGCACTGAATTTGATCATTGACCAAAATGCCTTCTAGTGATGAGGAGAGTGATACGCAGGGTGATTCTTCAACGACTGGGCAAACGAAACAGCCAAAAACTAAATATTGTCCGATCAATACATTTGATGAGCTTCGCAATAAAGTTTTGGGTTTGCAAGGCGAACTCGGCCTTATAACAGACGAAATGAAGCGAGCTGCACACAATATTGGAGATATGGCCCAGTTGTTAGATGCTGTCTTACGGACACTCGAGGTAGTCAGTGGTGGAGTGAATGGACTCGGCGTCGATGTGGAAGAAATAAAAATCAAAATGAGCGATATACAGTCCGAAAATGAAATTCGACATAATAATTTTGAAAGAACTTTAAGGAAACGGTTCGATAATTTCGAGGGGTGTATTGAAAAAAAATTGACTCAATATTAAACAACATGAAAAATTTAGAACCTCGCTCCCACCCATTGGGCACAGGAGCTTTTATATTGAACGTAAGCGGGGGACCGGTGGAGGCAGACTAAGATGCGAGAGAGGGAGGTAATCGATTGGAGAACGATGGTGATTGTGGCTCAGTGGGTTCGGCACGTGGCGACCGTTATAGAGGTGGTGATAATTTGGGATTTTAGCTGAAAAATACGCCTTGCAAATTCAAGGAGTAATTACCACCTAACGTAAGATCAAAGTTCAAGTGCTCATGTAAGAGCAGTTTTAGCGTGGGTACAAATTTCTGGTTTTCAACTTTGAAATTCATTATATGTACTTACCTCTAGTTTTCAGTGGTTGTTTAATAGGTAAAAGATAAAAAAAATCGGTAGGAGATGCGTTGAGAAAAATGTGTCTCAGTATCAGGTAAAATACATACTACTCATATAACCAGTAAAATTCTTGAGAAAAAACATTTTTTACTATTCAACAAGAACAAACATAAAGAAAATATCCATGCGAAAATGCGATTACAACGAGCGACAACTTCGCTAAACCCGGTATAACCTTTCATACGAGCAGGAGCAGCATCTAACTCGTTTCCAAGTTCCACTGCACACATCCACCTAATACACTTATAATTCACCTTTACCTACGCCAAATGAAGCGAAACACTAGCGCGAGCTGATTAAATAAAGCCGACTATAGATTCGAAGGCAGCGATTTAGTATTTAGAAGTTCCATGTACGTTTGATTTAAACAGGGACACGTTTACCACTTTCGACGAGAGCGTACGCGGCTGCAAAACGAATCGCAGCGATAAGTATAGGAAAACTAACGCTCTAGGGTTATCGAAGCGTTATGTTGAAGTTTACAACAGTGGCTTTATTATATAATCTTTACCCGTTAGAACGTTCTCCTTTTAAGGTAAGATGAACGTTCAGATAACTTAAAATTACGGTCCCTCGAGGAGAACGGTATTGCCGTCTTTCGCGTACATTATGCTTGTCTCTTAACCCTAATGGTGCCCGAGGTTTAATGTTTTAACCTTAATGAAAACTTTTTCCTTCGACATAGAACCAACCGTCGCGTCGTGAAGAAAAAGATTCTTCTCTACCGAATCACAAAAAAAAAAACCTTGACTCATACAGTTTT
The DNA here is from genome assembly GCA_009761765.1 of Phenacoccus solenopsis. Classification (NCBI taxonomy): domain Eukaryota; kingdom Metazoa; phylum Arthropoda; class Insecta; order Hemiptera; family Pseudococcidae; genus Phenacoccus; species Phenacoccus solenopsis. Next base: position 8,069,063 of record CM019753.1, read on the forward strand.
ATTTCTTTAAATAGGCTCCGCTCCAATACGCAGACGATCTTTTACTTACGTCTTTTCTAACACGGTCATATAATTACTACACCGACTCCGCAACGTTGTACACCGTACCGCTATATTTGCCTAAAAAGCTTTTTCAAACTTAACTTTTTGACGCCGCTATCTTCGTATAAATTTATTAAAATTCTTCATACACCTGAAAAGCATCTTCGCATAATGTCATAATCACGCCGAGACTTTAATTTTATAGCTATAAGTCACGTTATTATACTCGAAAAGCCAGCACCGCCGACGTTTTCTCTTCGCACGTTTAAATGCACGTCTCTTCTGCTTATTATACTCACAATACAGCTTAGAGGTTTATTTTCATAATTTTAAATTATATTAGCATTCTTCGTCGAGTAAAACGTCGTTGTAACCTTCCTCGACAAACTAAATACACATTTTTTTACACTAACAAAGAGAAGACCCTTTAAGTTTACGTCAAAAAAGTCGTGAGATCGTGCAAGTGACATACACATATCTATAGGTGTAGTCAAGTTCACTGGAGAAAAAGTACTCGCAGACGATTACCGGGTCTATGTTGCAGCGTCGAAGCGCTATATTTTCTCCATTAAAATGAAAAAAAACTTATTTTTATTGATATATATTTTTTTTTAATCGCCTACTCCATAAACAACAGTGAAATTTGGCGATTTTTCAGCTTTCAGATTGGCATCATTGCAGGTGCTCGATTTAATTGCTGCGATAAAGAAATTCTGAACGAACATTATAATTTTCATTACAGTATATATTATACTTGTGTTGTGAGTGGTGTGCGTTTTGTATCTAATGAAAAATCAGGTTATCGTCCTCACAAAAATAAAAGGCTTTGAATTTACACAAAATTTGGTAACATACATTTTTTTCATACAACCCATACTTTTTGACTTATTAGCAGAAGAATAGAATGTCCTTGCCCTTAAAATGGTAAAAAACTATATTTTATATTATTAATTATGAATATAGCAACGTTAAGTTTGTTACAGTTAGTTAGTTGGTTATTATATGTGTTTACGCATTAAATCAGAAGCTAAGAATAAAGTGCAGTGTCTCGAATGTTGTTCATTATATTTTTTGAAAATATTTCACTTGCCGGTCGTTCATGAAAAAAATACTTCTGTTTGAAAATTAAGAGCATAAAATAATAATAAAAAAAAAAACTTTTTAATCTATAAAAATTGATTTTTCAATTAAAAAAAATAACAGAAAATAGTGAATTTTTTTCATTAAAAATGTATTTTCACTTGGAAAAAGTAATTTTCAAATTGAAAACATTATCCTTTTTTTTTCAATTAAATACTTTCAATTTTTAATAATTACCTTCCACGCTAACTATATTTCTACTTCGCAGAAATATCATGACAATAGGGGCGTTTTAGAGAATCTTATTTCGAAGTGACGATTGACAACTAATACACGTGTATAACACTTATAATAATTTATGGCAATAATGAGCAAACTCTTAAAAAAAAATCCACTCTTCTCCCAATTCTATTTTTTCATGAAAGAACTTAGAATCGCCTCATTTGTCTCTTTTAATTTTTTTCAAAAAAAAAAATCAACTCGTATTTATGAACTCAATCTTCTACGTTTTCTCGAATTTTTGAATGATTAATTAAAACTTATAAGCCCGCTATCTCGCGAGTGCAGCGTTTGTGATCGTGTATACTTCAAGAAGACCATCATCACACAAATGGTAACGGATCAAAGAGAAGTAATTAAACAGAGCTGTATAGAGTGTAGGTACCTACTTGTTTAGTAGCCTTATTTAAATATACCTTTTTCACTTTTAAAGGTTCTCCTTCGACACCATTTGGCACTCCACACTGTTGAGGCTTACACATATGGCAAATTCTTTTGCCTCTTTCTTTCTCTCACATTCCACACCTTTAGGCGCTGTACTACTGAGGTCTACCATAAGGTGCTGTAGGTATGAGCTCTGCTCACTCGTTTATTAGGCAGAAGAGTTCCACCTCCCATCATCCTCATTCTTCCTTGCTGCTGGTATTTTCTTTCTGAGAAACCTTAATCTTTGGGTAGAAAAAAGGAATACCACAAGGCAACAAGGAACAAAAAAAAAAAAAAAAAAGGTAGGTTACTTAAGGTATACGGCACGTGGTTGCACGCTCTACACCGTAGATTAACCCTAAAAATTATTCCAGTGCCCCTCAATATCTCACCTCTACGTGATGAGGTGGCTTATATATTGGCCTAACGCCACAATTCCACGCAGAAAGAGTCGAAGAGTAATTAATTAGGAAACGATGGTTCGGCTAAGAAAAGAGATGATAAGGTTATATTTAACAAAAAAGATATTAAATCAAACCTCGATCGGATTTTTAGCATAAAAACATTCAGAGTCACACTAAGAAGAAAGTTTTGGAATTTAGCTGCTGATATACTAATCTAATGAATACACTTAACACTCATCACACGAACGTAATACCTTTTCAAAATCCCAAGAGTACTGAGAATGGACGACGCCAAGCTTAAACCTAGACTCTGGTAAAATTCAAGTAAAACAGACATCGTTGCTTAGGCTATTTTATTCATAAGTTACACAACTATCCTTCACCTTATGGACAAGCATCTTCTATGAAACTTTCATTAACTGCGAACAAAACGCGCGACAATCATATTATAATATCTAGAGGGCTAATGTAGTCCATAAACACACCCTGGGTTACCCTACACGCCCTTGAACAAGAACTGACTCGAGTTTCCGAAAATTTTCATGCATATTCATATAAAATACCGCTAAAACGATCCAATTCCCGAGCGATTTTTGGCCACCGTTTCGCAACCTATACAACTTTCCACATATAATAATACTTATTCTGTATCTTTAATTCTCGCGAGATAACCGTATACGACGAAGCGTAAAATGTATTTTACGAATACGTTCGTCGTGTAACTCGTGTACCGACTTATTGTTATGAAAACGCGTATAAACACGATACCGAACTATATTTTCTTTTCCGAGAGGTAAATAATTTGCTTTCCGACGTAATAATTTCGTACCGGGCACGCACGCCGATAAAAAAAAAGCCGACCGAAGAGAAAAAACCCTCGCTCCGTTAAAACAACTTGGGCTATACAGAAAACGTGAAAAATAGAGAAATAACGGGTAAAAAAACCCATCGAGAAAATTTAGACGATTTCGTTGTCTCTTCCCACAGCGAAGAGAGAAAAAAGCGCCATTACAAATGCTTAATGGAAAAGAATATAACCGAGCGTCCGAATATATACGTACAGCGACAAAAAGAAAGAGAAGAAAAACGACCGACAACATTCCTTCGACTGCTTTTAATCCCGACACCAAAAAAAGCTGAGAAAATCCAAAATATTTTTAATTTAGAAGGCCATCTCCGGGCCCGACGATACTTCCACGGATTATGAAACGAAATCCCCCGCAACCGAGCAGATAAATTGCGGTTAACGCTGACGACGCTAATGAAAAACAGCCGACCGTTTGAGCTGGCCTCCGCCACGATGAGGTGTCATCATTAGTTCGCAGCGGCGAAATTTCACCGACACCGCTTTTATACCATAAGCCGTGATATCTACGCCTTTGCATTTATAAAGCGGCACGGACGACGGAAGAAAAATTCGCTAAAGCTGATTCCGGTTTCAACTTCCGCAGATAAAACGTTTCAACGTTTACACAAGCCAGACCGTAGAAAAATACGCGGGGTTTGGGAGAAAAGGTGAAATTAATGCGTTTATAATTTCGCTCCGTCCTTTGGTTTCCTACCCTTGTTTACGCCATCTTCTCTCCACCGCTGTACGCGCCTTCTTCCCAGCACCATGAAAACATTCCCCCGGTCACCTCGCCGCATTAATCTCGATCAACTTTTCCCATACTAAATAAACGCTCGTCGCTCGCGAACCCGTAAATTCCAAACGACAATACGAAAAATACCACCTTCGAACACCCTCCCACCACTGAATGTCGTTCTCGCGAAACTTGCCTAATAAGAATTGTACCACGGAGTTTACGAAACTTCGCTGGTAAAGCGCAAACGAGACTCGAAGATACGATATAGTTGAGATTCTGTGCGTGAAAAAGTGCTCCAAAAATACACTTTTCAAATCGAAGAATAGATAGAAAGTTTTGAATGACGTAGTACTTCAAGAGTAGAAGGCACATTAAGTAACAGCGGAGATCGAGACTTAATAAAAATGAAAAAGTGTTGAATATTAAAATGCTGAAACTTGGATCCTAAATAAACAAATCTATCGAATATAGAAACAAGAATGGTATGTGGTCACCAGCAATCGAGGAACTAGGTAACGATATTCTCGATGCTCCTAGCTACAAATTCGACAAGCACTTAAAATGTGCCAAAAGAGAATACTTCTGTGGTGACCAATAAAAAGAAAAGGAAAAAAAAATCTAATACTGCAGTTGAAATCTACAGGACTGTATTACAAATAATGGAGCGGTGCAACATTCATTCTGATCATGGCAAAACTCTTCTCCAACACAAAACAACAACGTGGTTGAATTGTTTAATTCGATTATTATAATGGATGTTGGTGGAAAGAGGGTGAACTACATTAGGCGAGGATGTTATGATGATTGTACTAGAGCCTAAACCTTCCACCAAAACCAGGCGGAGCACATTATCATTTCAATTCTACACTATTTAACATTTATAGGCACGGACGTTAACTATAATACCTGGATATTTGGCTGCATGTAAATAAAACGGTTCTGAAATAGAAATATAAGCCACGCCCACCGCAACGTTGCTTTAAACAGCATTAAAATTCAAAATTATAAGCCACCACCACCGCAACGTTTTGCGATCAGCCAAATATCCAGATATTATAGTTAACGTCCGTGTTTATAGGTATACCCTTGTGTATTTCTGGTGCAATGCGTATGTATACGGATTTGTTGGCTGGTCTTGCCGAGCCACCCGTGGCGGAATGGATATGACTGGAGGTCACTGTGGTGATGGATGCAGGATCGAATCTCTCTTCAGTACTGCAATTTCTTTATCGTTTTTTCGGGTCAAGTTTTTTTTAAACTTTTTGGTCAATTTTTTTTTTTACTATTATTTTATTACTACAATTTTTGCATTATTATTTCACCCTTCGAACCTTCAGACTTGGAACTTTCAGACTTACATTCCTTACCTCAAAGTTGGGTTTGGTTAGGTTTAATTTATTTATTATTTTTTCCACCGTTCGAACCTTCAGACTTGGAACTTTCAGACCTACGTTCCTTACCTTAAAGTTGGGTTTGGTTAGGTTTAATTTATTTATTATTTTTTCCACCGTTCGAACCTTCAGACTTGGAACTTTCAGACCTACGTTCCTTACCTTAAAGTTGGGTTTGGTTAGGTTTAATTTATTTATTATGTTTTCAACCGTCCGAAGTTTCAGAGTTTCAGTGACACATAAATATTAAATTTTTATAAGTTGAAGAAAGTTGGCTCCACCACTTTTTGGTGCAAGGTTTAGGCGCTTGTGATGATTGTGGGTCAGTAGCAGCTTCTTCATGGCTCATAAGCAAACATTACATTGTTGGCATAAGAAAAGCTTGCATTACTCATTCAATTTCAACTCCAAGCAGTGGTAGTAAAAATAAAACCTCTTTTATATAGTAAACTTTTGTTGTTTACATGAAAACCACTCGTAGTGAATTTAGGTCTCATTAGGACCTGATATTATATCATAAACAAGCATCATTTGAAACAATTGAGGCCTTTTTTCATGCCTTGTAATTGTTGTACAATACAATTTATTTATTGAAACACGTTTGTGTGCAGTTTGTGTACAAAGCAATATAAGGGTTAGTGTTAGTGACTTCCAAAGTAGAAAGATGATAAGAATAATTAGAGTCTTGCTGCTAAGAATTTTTTCCAGTTTTCCTCCCAAATGTAAAAGTTGGTAACTTTAGTTTTAACCATTCGCTTTTCTGTCGGTGAATCCGAAACTTGTAGAATCGAACAGCTATACCATTTTTTTCATCATGAACCAAGGTAAGTTGTGGTTATTATGCTATCTACGATAAGCCTCATTCCATCATTACATATTTTGCATTTTCTCAATCATTAAACCAGCCAAAATCCAATACCTCATAAAAACAACTTTGCCTATTCCAAATATTTTACAAATTCAACACATGGTCAAATACTAGAAAGAATTTACCCTACCACATAATCGCATTTCCTTCTAAATTGAAAAAACTTCACAAGGTAAATTCTCTGTTCATCCTTGCCCACAAAACTCGTTAAAAATAAATAAAATAAACTGGTCTTTTGCGTTGAAATTGAATTAGGTGTAAGCGAGTTACCAGGAAAGTTTTAATTTGATGTTTGGATGGTTTAGGCTGTTACTTTGTGTACCATCTAATCAATTCACTAACTCCCTTTTTTTCAACTCTCATCTGCGGTACTCGCTTGATAAAAGAAAAAAAAGCGACACTTTTTCACCCTATACTTCTGTACGTTAAAATCGCCGTCGAGTATTGAAGAGAGAGTAATTTTAATGAAGCTACGAGAAATCAATGTATTTGTCGGTTCCATTATAACTTTCTTCCTTTTGCCATTAAACGTTCAGCTTTTGTTTTCCTTAAGTTTATCAAATAGAAGTCAAAACTCGAGAGTTGAATTTTTTCTGAAAAAAAAATGAAATTTCACTTTTTTGTTTGTATTGAGTTTTGTATGCAACCAATTAGGCTCATTTTTTGTGTGTAAGTTGTCTAAAGCTCAACAAATACTTTGTCAAAAAATGAGCGACTTCTATTCAACGGATTTTGCTAATTTTTTTATATTTGAATACTTTATACCCTTCTCTGAAAATTATCGAGAAAAAATTCAGAGATGTTAACCGTAACCATAACCATAACCCATAACCTGAAAAAACCCGATCATTTCAGTAATTAACCATCATTAACCCACTCTTTTCTGAAATATATGTAACCCTAACCCAAACCACAACATTCCTCATTCATAACCAGAACCCATAACCTGAAATTTTTTTTCATTTTTTCGGGTTTTTAAGGGTTTTCTCAACTTTCCATTTTTAGTATTTTTTTGGTCATTGTAAGCCCTTCTGTGTGCAAATCACCCGTAATAATTAATTTAATATTTCAATTATTTTCGGTTCTTGTTATTATTAGCTGCTAGCTTATATTTCGTTTTTTGTACTGTGAATCAAATGGCAAAGGAATTTCAAAATTGAAAAAATTTTTTGGTGAGCCAAATATCCCTGAAGTTTTTTCAAGTTCTGAATCGGAGCTGGAAGAGGATATTAGCAATGAACGTAAGTTTATACCATTAAGTGATGCGAACTTTAATAGTTTAGTCGCCGAGACGATTGGTGTTTTAGATCAGTTCTATGTTGAATTGCTAAAATAGTCACAAAAACGAAGCGCTATGACGTTATTATATGCACTAGAAGTGGTACCTGCCCTAGTAGCTTCCTGGAATGTAGGTTTATAAAGAAGATGTGCAAGACAAACTATTCCTACATACCGTTATATGCTGTGCTTGTTCATATCTTGGAATCAATTTTCTTTTCTGGAGCATTCCACTTTAGTATTCTCAGGAAATCTTTGTTATTTTTATTTTTTGGTAAAATTTATTAATGTAACGTTTCTTCTTTTTTCCTTTTGCTGCCTGTCTGTTTCTAGGTTGGAAGATTAAAAATACGTATGTGCTTTTAATTTTTATCTATTAGGTATTTAAAACTTTTTTTTTAAGTTGCGATAATCTGTTATGCAACTTTTATTTCATTTTATTTTTTTTGTTTTGTTTTGTTTTGTTACTTGCTTATGTTAATAATAATAATTTTTTATATAATGCATGCCTAATTTCACACGTTACAAAAGCTTCAATTATAATGCACTAAATGCATCAGTAAAATTTTCGCAGAATTGTTAGAATTCTGTTGAATCCCTATTTGAAGACTTTGAAGTGATAACAAAGTAGCATAAACAAAGATATTTGACATCCTAGAAATTCACTGAAAAATTTAAATGTGCTTTGTACTTCATACGATGCAATGAATTTTTTTACTTTTAGGTGCTATTATTATATATAATTTCTCTTCCTTTATACATGAATGAATTAATAACGTGAAATGCAATTCATATGATGTAATGAAATATTTTACTTTTTAGGTACTTGTATAATATTTTTAATATTTATGTAATTTCTTTTTTCTTTTCTCCTTAATTCTAAGTGTCGGACTTGGACTTTGATGTTGTTAAAACTATACTTTTTTTAATTCATTGAAATATATTTACCTCAAATGAAAATGTATACCTAATTACTATCAGAATTATTGTTTTGGATTTGTTTATTGCGTATATTTTTATATTTCGCACCCTACTGCAACAACACCACATCTCAAAACACGTCAAATAACCGATACTCAAGAAAATTGCTTTTTATTTGCTTTGTAAATAACGAAATGCAGAAATATTTTTGAGGAAAATACAAATTTTTATCTATTTAGGAATAGAGAGGGATAAGAGCACAAAAATTTACTATTCCTTTTTTCCGTTCATAAGAACAACTTTGCATTAATTCATTTCAAAATGCAAGTAAGAGTCGGTTCATCATGAAGAACGGTGCTGTCTGCGAGGAGGTGGTGGAAATGACCGAAGTCGAAATTTCTTGTCTAAATTAATATATTTTTTCGATCATTCAATTCTAAATATTTCTTTTCATTGAAATATCACAGTATCATTTTTTTTAATAATAAAAAAATTATTTTCCTTCACGGAAAAATTAATTTATAAATATTATTATAAAATGAAAATATTTAACATTAACAACTATTTTTATACATATTTATTTATGATGAAATTTTGGTTCATTAATTTATATTTTTACGATAGTTAAAATTTTTAATAGCGTTTATCTTAATCGCTGGTATCTCAATCCAATTATAAGTTTGAATGTAACATCATGTGATATGTGAATATGTGATCGCTTGTACTTATTGATCAAGTTTTTTTTTTTTATTCATTTTGTTTTATTTGCTAAAATATTAATAGATCTATAAAAATTAAAAATTACAATAACAAACACAAAAAATCCTACCTCCAGCCCCGTAGAATCATACATAGTCTGCAAATCGGGACCGATATTTTCCAACAGACATTTTCGCTCCTCCATGAAATCTGCAAACAAACGTAACAAAAGTCATTAAATACATCGACACAAATAAATCAACCATACGAAAGAAATACCGGCAACAATTTCAATTCGAAATTCAAATACTAATTTCAATATATTTATCCACCGAAAAAACCATCAACGAAACACGAACGGGCATGAAAAATAATCTACATAAAATATTTATCGATTTCAAGCTCCTTTTTAACGTTTTTCTTGCCTTTTCTAATTTCGACGATACAATTTCACGGATGAAAGGCTTAATAATATCGACGGAAGCCGATTTCAAGGAAAATATCTCCTGGTACGGTAATACATTCCTAATACCTTCTTCGTTGCCTTTACCATACTAATCGTCATTTTAAATAATTTCCCAGCAAAATTAATTTCGCTCGTTTATTCGCCAAACGGAACGATAAAGAAAATATTCGCGCACTCGTGAAAAATCGTTCGAACGCCCTGTGCCTCTTTCTCAGCGATAATAACCTCACATCGTATCGTAAAAACGCCACTCGCTCACCTGTAAGAAATACTTTTACCAACTGGATTGCTCAATTATTGAAATTTAATATGATAATCGTCTCGGTAACTCCCCTATCGTCATCGCATAAAGCCTTCGTTATACGCGATAAATTCGCTACCGTTTTTATAACGTTTTCGCCATAAAATTCAACGACTACGGCGAACCATTAACTGTTTTTGGGCTCGTTTCGGGAATTAAAATTCGACACTTCACGACGTTTACGACGATACGCCAGTATCGGTTTGTCGATCAATATCCAAAATGTATAAATCAAATAAAAGCCATTGTTAAACATCGGGTTCATCACGTTCATTTATATCGTAAAGTACAACATCGAAAGTGAATCGATGAAAAACATTACGGAAGAGGTAGCGAAGTTTTCAAACAAGCCAGCAACCAATTTGATCGACTGGGTTAATGTACAAACGTAATTATCTGCAGTTTCCGGCGTACAATCAGTAAAAGCTAGATACAGAATTATTAAATGTTCGTTCTATTATTATCGAACAACAAATGTTACCTATTAAATCGAAACTAAATTCGACACCTAACCACTAATTTACAACCAACGAGATGATCGACCACCAACTGCGGTTACATTTAGTTTCACGTCCCTGCTAAACTCTCGTAATTTGAAAACAACGCGAACTGGCTGCAACTATAAGGTGAAAATTTAATAAGCTCAAATATCATTTCTAGTTAAGTTTACGATTCGTTTCGTTACGTATCGAACTCGGAGAAGCTAAATAATGCTGCTGGTAATATCATTCGTAAACCGCAAATATTACAGCATAACAACAATAGTACATATAACTTGAAACATACGAGTTCACGAAAGTAAACTAAAACCTGCTCAATTTCATAATACGCTTGAATTTTAAAACACACGCGTACGTTAAACAATCGCGAAAACGTTGAAATCTCTCATCTCTGCCGCATACGAAAAAATTAATCTCAATTAGCGAGGCAACATATCACAAATCATCTGCCTACGTACGAAATCGTTTACCTACTGACTACTCGAATTAATTAACGTCAAAATTACGCAATTTCGACAACAAAAAAATTCCCACTGACGTGAAATTTATCTCATCCTGGTTTAAAGCCTCGCTATACGGTTTTCCATTACGCTTTTCAACTCTCTTCCAAACATCTCTACGTATATACAGCCGCAAAGTAGCCCATCTATCATTCGCGTATATTTACCCGACTTCGCGCCACCGAAGCAATAATCTGAAAGCAATAATAACGAAAATCTCATAAGTCAAAACCCAAGCACGACCGCTATACCGCGTATCCTTCGCACGATATGAGACCGCAACCGTGAAGGCATTTCACCCGGCCTTATTTTGATCGGTAACGATTCTGAAAACCTGAATTGAGCTGTCAGACTTTTTCGCCATTTTATAATCCTTTCAATGTTATCGTGTGGTGTACTGAGTAAATACCAAGGCAAAATACATGCATATCTTCCTGTAAATATTTCAAAATCAAAAATTAGTTCATGTTTTGGGCCAAGAAATGGATTTCGACAAAACCAAACCAACACCAAATGGTCAACCATGATGAGAAAAATGTTGAAAAAAATTATTAAATTATGAATACGAATAATGTACTAGTAGTTGCTTTCAGTATTTTGAAGTCAATGCTGCAAATAGGCTGAAATAATGTTACCAACATTAAAAAAATATGTATCTGTGATTTTTTGAAATTCATTACTTTCAGGACTCCCAGCTCTCCTTCAAATGGTCGCTTTGGACTGAAAATTTGGTCAGCATTATTTCAACTCAAAATAAACAACATACTGAAATTTCATGAAAATGGAAAGACGTAATACACATGTGTATTTAAAATTTTTGTAAAAATTTTTTCTCATCATGGTTGACCATTTAAGGTGGGTTTTGTCGAAATCGTTTTCTTGGATCCAAACAGCAAACTTATCCTGTTATACCCTTTATGAATGTTTATGCTATGTTTATTTAATAGAAAGAGAAGTAGAAATCGGGGTTGCGGTGAGTATAGTAGAGTGAGGAGCAACTCCTCGCGGACAATTCCGCAGAATCGATTTTTTTTCCATATTTACCTTACATTCTTTAAAAAAAATATAGTTGAATAAAATTGAAGAACTTTCTAGACAACAATTGATTTTGATAATTAAGTAAATCACTACGTAAAGGGTAATAAATAATAATATCACACTACCTTTGAATTTACTGAAGACAATCTGTTTACTAATAATTACTACATCCATATTAGAATGGAGGAAGTATTAGTTGGGAGCGGCATGCTGAGATATTTTCAAAAAATAAGTATGGGCAAAGAAATGAACAGATTTTTATCATCATAAAAAGATACAAGAAAGAACAAAGATGAGAAGAGGAAAAAGGATGGTTCAAATATGCCAATGATTTTAAGAAAAAATTTCTTGGTTGTTAGATAAATTTAAAATTATTATCCCGTTTTCAGAACGCGTTAGTGTTGTTTCCATCATTTTCTACCGAAACCTGCCAACCAAATTTAAAGATGGATATTTTATTATTACAGTATTTTGAGGATATCGTCGACAATTTCCGAAAACCATGAATACTTTTAATACATGTTGTTCGAAGCGACAGTCTAAAAATTTTTCATATCATGTTACCATTCACTTCCATATTTGACCAACAATTGACAACATTATAAAATGAAATGTTCAAAATTTCAATTTCCTTCCACAATAAAAAAAAAAAAGCTGCGTGTAAATTTCGTTATTAAAAAGACATTTCAAGACACTATTGTCAAGCTATAAATATTATGGAAAAAAGAACTTTAAGCTAAAATTTCCAATTCTCCAACTTTTAAAAGACGCAGGGAGGGGTATAAGAAGGTGTCTCCTTTTCCCTGTGGTACGTCAATGAACTAAAACGTTGCGATCACTTTATTTTCAAAGTTATTAACGAAAAGTACGAAAAAAATGAGGGTTCGCTGTCTCAGTTCTTTCTATGTGCAACAAAAAAAAAAAGTTGAAAAATGAATTTTTTTTTCTTAATATTTTCAATAAATTTTTATGGTTTGTACTTATTCATTTATTTTGAACATCATAAAACAAATTTTTCGATCCAACTTCTTCTTGTAAGAAAATAAAATTTTGTATTTTATGCAAGATCTCAATTTTTTATACAATAAGATTATTATGAAATCCAAAATTGAGAATTAAAATTTCACAGAGGTAAATACGGGTCACTTTTTATAAAAAATGTTGAAAATCCATTCAAGCCTTTCTTTTCAGTTCTTCGAAGGTCCGATAAGAATCAAAAATGAAATTTAAGAATAAAAATATAGGTATTTCATTTAATACGAAAAATCAAACCCCAATGAAATTGTTACCATCACACTAATTTGTAAACTGAAAGTAATAGTATATTACAATTATTCACTAATACATATGCCAATGAACTGAAATTAAACGACAAACGACATTATTAAATTTTATTTAGATGTCGATTTTATGCAAATAACAACAAGAATAAAATAATCCAATTACGGAGGCGCGTAAAATTCCTGTACATCTCTAATTGAAGAAATTATATAAAATTTATACCCTTCAATGTGTCGTTATGTCAAATTACATTAACAATGAAACGTTCACTTGACAATTTAACAACGAAGCTTGTACAAAAAACGACGCGACGTATTCAACTGCCAGCAATTAATTATCCCATATAATCTCATAATTGAACCAGAATAATCGATTTTTTCCGTGTCCAATGAAAAAGCGTAGAATATAGAAATTGTTTTTATATTTTCAATATCATTTGCACGAGTGTAATGAAACAAATCGAAATGAAACCCTTTTAAAGTGACTCAATAATGAAGCAAACGTGAAACAACATGTATCAACAGTTGAATTAAACACTTTAGTACAGGGAAATAGGCTCATTTTTTGATCAAACCTGGAAAAAATGATAGTGAGCTGAATTTCACATTATATGTGCAGAATGGTGTCCTTCACTAGGTATAAAAAGTTGTCACCAGTAGAGGGTAATCTAACCATTATCATATTTTTCAAGTATATCCAAAGAATTTTCTTTTACGAGTACCTAATAGCATTTGCAACAATTCGTTATCTGATAGAGCAGCTGTTGCAACTGTGCAAGAACGAGGTATTGTTGCTATTAGAAAGGCTATTCTGCTTGCACATGCAGGGAAACATGTTAAAAGCTGATAACTTTCAAGTTAGCATTACAAAAACATTTTGCACGACCTAATTTTCTATTATTTCAAGACTGAAATATTCGAAGCTGTGTGGTCATTGTTGTGGAGGTGGAAATGAGTGATGAAGAGGGAACAGATGATCCCGAACCGAGTTGAAACAAATATTTCAAAGTATATCTGTAGTTTTTTTTGTTCTATAATGTAAATCTGGAGAAGGATTTCTAAAGAGGAAGGAGGAAGGGGAGGGGGAATCATCAGAAAAAATTACTTGTTCATCTTCATCACCTACCTAGGTCACTTCATGATAGATATGAACACATGTGAATAAATTTTTTCAAAATTAATGTATTTTGGGCCCCCCATTTTGGGCCCTTTCATGAATTTTTGGAAAAAGTTTTCATGTACCTTATAGAAAGTTGAACGGGGAATATTTTTCAATATTAACAATTTTTGCGTAGGACGCACCGTATAGAAGATATAAACAAAGAACTGATTTTCGAAAGGGAATTCTAAAAATTGATATATTTTGACCTTCCCATTTTGGCTTACTAATGACTTTTTGAGAAAACTGTCTCACTCATTCTGTAGGAAATTTAATGGGGAACATTTTTTGATATAACTTATTTTGACGTAGAACCCTTATTTTCGGAGATATTAGCAAAAAATAGTTGAAAAACTGTTTTTTGCGGGGTTTTAGCCCCCTCCAGGGGTTAGATCACCCCCACTGGTGCCAACTTTTTATACCTTGTTAAAGACACCATTCTGCACGTATAATGTGAAATTTAGTTCACTACCATTTTTTTCCAGGTTCAATCCTTATTTCCCTGTACTACTTGAAGACTGGCATTTTTTTATATAGGTAACAAAAAACAAAAACAAAAAAAAAATGGAAAAAAATGAAAAAAGTTTTTACCGAGTTTAATATTTTGTTTTCCTCAGTCAAATGAAAATTTTGAACGATGAATAACCGCATTTTATTTTCAAAGGCTTGAAAAATCTGCGATTCAAATATTATTCACATATTATATCATAATTCATAAAACACGGAATTTACATAGATGGTAAGGTAAGGTTGGAGAAGGAGAGAAAATATTAGAATTTATATGTTCTGCAATTCTGCATTCAATTTTTCTTAGAATTACAAAATTAACAAAAAAATTAATTCATAAATTTGACACTGTAAAAATAATTTCTCCTCAATCTCTAAAAACCTATAATCTCTCTATTACGTCATTTCTGTCAATTTCAAAGCTGATTTTTTCGACGCTAAAAAATTAAAGCTAAACCGCGTTTAAACCATCAATAGTCCATTTTCGCCCATTAAATTTCCACAACGGCAAAAAAAACAACGCGCCTTATCTCCCAAGGAATTCTTCCTTCTATCATCCGAACAAAATAACAAAGAGAAAAAAAACGCGAGGATAAATTTCTCTCCTCAAAATAACGGAAGCAAAGTGTCTGTTGATGGTTTATTTTTCAAGCCGGATAAAAGATTGGAAAAAAGAATAATGGACGCGTCGAATGAATTTTCGCGCAGCGGATGACAAGCGATAAATGATTGATGAGAATGTTATTTCACAACGCCAGCATTTCCAACTGCTCTTTAACTGGATGCAGGGGGGAGGGGGAAAGGAATGATGGAAAATGGT
Organism: Phenacoccus solenopsis; assembly: GCA_009761765.1. Lineage (NCBI taxonomy): Eukaryota > Metazoa > Arthropoda > Insecta > Hemiptera > Pseudococcidae > Phenacoccus > Phenacoccus solenopsis. Next base: position 8,084,608 of record CM019753.1, read on the forward strand.
AACGCGGTCGACATAATATACCGGCAGCTTTTGCCAACTTGATACCGTATCTGACAGCGTAACATTATCAGCGAAATTTTGCGACGAGCTGATAATTCGCCTTTGATAAATTAATACTTTATACGATGTGGTTTAGTTCTTATCAATTATTAATTAACCATTCCATTCGACCGGTTCAGGGTGGTTTTTTATTGTATCGTCAATGAAGGGGCAATCGTTCGGTTTGACAGTATTAAATTATACTTAACGCAACAAGTGTGTCATAAATATATATTCATTTTGTAAATAATACATTTGGACGACGATAACGAGGAATACTGCTGGTGTATTTCAAGTACAATTTTCGTTCTGGTTTTGAGCTATTATCAAAATATTATTATTACTTATTTAACAACTGATTACCTATTATATCGACTAGTATTTGGAAATTACAGCCCAATACAACTATCTTTCACCAATTACATCAAATGCTATACTCGTCACACTAAATACTTCAGGTAAAATGTAGGTCAGAAGTTGGAACTTCGACATCTACCATCAATTGTGTTTTTGCGGTAAATATTCAAGTTGCCGCCACGAACATAGCAAAATAATCTACCAATCCCCCTTCCACTAATCTCAAGGTTCTTCTTACCACACCTTATTTTATTTTATATCGCACGTTTACGAAAATGTGAAAATTACTTCAATATTTTACAGAATTTTCATTTTGTCTAGAAAACTATCGCAATGTTCCATTTTTATAATTCTGTACTTGGTGCAGATCGTTTCAATCATCTCCACGAAAAAATTTATACAGTCTTTTACATGTGAAATTGAACAAAAAACAAGTATACGCCTACGAGACGTGTGAAACTTTGATTTCAGCGATTACGGCTTAAATCGTTGATACTGAAGTATATTGGACATTCGGTAAAGTTATAGTTTTTTTTTTTTTCAAAATACACCCGATTTACCCATTACTTTTCTTTATAGCAATAAGCAACAAATGACAAAATAGAGATATTTGAAATCATAAATCCCACAAATCATTTGAAGCAGCTGAAATTTTCGATATGAGGTATAAGCTAAGTATGTACTTTCAAATGATATTGGTTTGGTTGAAATCGAAGAGTCATACCTCGGGCCCTTCCCTTGTAAGCACAATTTTTTAATAGTAATACCACGTTGTATAGTGTATACACTACATTCTGGCGTCAAGAGCATCTTTATCCGCATTGAATAACGAAATGAAAATTTTTCAAATTGTACATCATAAGTGTGAAAAAAAATTTCCAACTCCTATATCTTAGTCCCTTTAGCAAATAGGATGGACAAACCATCATACATGAGTGTCATATGAGAAGTTCTACATGTGATATGAAGGAACTCGGATTGAGATGAAACACCCTGTATTTATTTCATTTTTTCTTACTTTTTTAAACCGAAATTTGAAATTTGAAAAATCATAATTTTCATTTCTTTAACCCCTTCAGTAAATATGATGGACAACCCATCATACACGAGTGTGATGAGTAGTTCTACATGTGTTATGAAGGAACTCAGATTTAGATGAAACATGCTGTATTTATTTTTTCTTTATTTTTTATTTACTTTTCTCTTTTTTAAACTGAAATTTTAAATTTAAAAAAATCACAATTTCTCATTTCATTAACCCTTTCAGTAAATAAGATGGACAACTTATCATACATGAGTGTCATATGAGTAGTACTACATGTGGTATGAAGGAACTTGGACTGAGATGAAACACGCTGCATTTATTTCATTTTTTCTAATTTTTTTCACTTTTCTCTTTTTTAAACTGAAATTTAAAAAAAAATACAATTTTTCATTTCATCACATTATAAGCTTTACTCATTTTTAGTTTTTCATGAATATTTATTTCGAAGTAATTTTCTCATCAGCCTTTTTACGCCCATTTCAGTCCTTTTAGTCAGTCGAATTAATTTTTTCAAAAAACTGGTTCGGTAACTCAACCTCTGAGAAGTTAGCACATTAAGAATCGATGGGAGTTTTAAATTTGCAGCTTGGAGCAACAACCTGAATACTCATGGAGTCCATCGAATGAAAAACTGTTTGGACTTTTCCCATGTTCTGAAATTGTTTTTCTTACTTTGAGATTCACTTCAGCTGCCCCCTCCCGCTTTCAAAAAAAAAAACATAATTTTTCAAACTTAATCAAGAATAAATATACATGAATGAAAACAATAAAATAACATAACATACATCTCGGACTTTTTATACCTGGTAAAAACTACGATTTTCTAAGAAAAATAAAAATTTTCATGGAGGCAATATCATAGCGTACTTTCAGACTATCACGATATAGAAAAAAAAAAAAAAAAAAAGGAATTAAAAATGAAATAAAATTTTCAATCAGGTATCTCTTATTTTCTCAAATTTTCATCACGAGTACATATGCAATACGTTGACGAGATACTCATATCAAGGACGAGTAAATTAATGCCATGAAAAAAGGACGAAATTTAATTAAACGGTATTCAATTCGTGTTACCATAACGATAGACCATTCTAGAAGAGTAACAACATGAACCAGCGTGAACACAGCCATCCCGTGGAGCACACTGCGTCACTATATAATACAACTCACTAATAAGTCTATCACCCTGAATTGTACGTGTTACACAGTTAATTAAAACGAGTATACACGACGTAAATCGATCGAGTTTAATATGGGTACTTTGCCAACCAGCGAAATTGAAATCACCAATTGTTCGCCTTTACGGAGCCGTTTTGAGCACCGTGCGCGCCTCGCACAGATATCAGAAATACGTTGATTCAACATATCTCACGGTGTAATTAGAATTTCAAATTAACCAAACCAAAAGTAAATTTCATTTGGTCGTAAAGCGAAACGCGAAACATCCAAGGCAAAGGGTACTCGATTGCGAGAGAGGCGTAAAGGTGAACGCCTATAAAGGTAAAATATACCTCTACCAGTCCGATTAATCAGTTCGGCACAGAGTCACGTATTTTTACGTGCTCCAACTAAACAGCATCCATTAACTTTTCCACGCCGAAATAAATCCGCGCGTAGATAAAAAATAAGACAGACTACGTACCTACGTTTAACGGCTACACAGACTACCGCATATGTTCGTTTACAGCCGAACCGACTACTGTATATCGTTTAACTTTTAAAATAATTGAAAGTATATGGAAAAGCGAAAACGAGAACGAAAAACAACCGTATAAAGCTTTTAATGCCGCGTGAAGGGGAAAATTATTTTTATAAATCTTCTACCCGCTTAAATTCGAGCCCGCAACCCCCACCCAATCGAGTGGTTTTTGTTATTTTTCAATTTATAAAAACAGCACCGCAGATAACCCACCCCACCGCTAACGCCACATATCGCTGTACTAAATTCTTACCGCTAGCCCTAAACATATTTCAAATAGACGGTAAATTTTATCGAATCCAAATACCTTATAGACTATCCTACGTCTCTCCTTTCCATACTCGATGAACGCTTCTAGTGACATTTTTCACAATACCACTTCTCTGGCTAGATATATTTAAGCGATTAAGGAAAATATATCGCTCGCAATTTCGCATCACGTTACCACCATCGGCGCGCTAAATAAAATTCCGCTAGTTTCCTCGTCGTCGCGATTAATTCTCATCCGAAGGGCGACAATCATATTGACGATTTGAAAAACTACCTCGCATTCTTCATGGCCTACAAGGCTTCGTGAAGCCGTTTCGCTTGCTTCCAATATACCATTTAACCACGTGTCACCTCTATAACGTATTCTTCGATCAATTACGTTTCACATCCACCATCGCGCTCGCCGCTTAGTATTAATTATATTGAAAAATATACGCTACAAGAATATTGTTTTATTTTGTCTCAATATAGCTTTACCAAAAATTACTCGCTTCTGTTTCTTGGCAATAAGCGAATGGGTAAAGAGTGGAAAATTTTCAAACAATGAAATGAAAGATATTCCGTAAATACGCAAAAAAAAACAAGATGGTGAGCCCATCAAATAAATTAACATAAATTGGCAAAATAAAGGAAAACGACGACTCAGTCATTTCCGACTAATTGACATTAATCGACTCCGTTTCGAAATAACCTTTTTATTTTTGTTGTTATTTTAATGGATGCTCGAGACGTTATTTTCTTTGACGATTGCGAAGAAATGATTTTTCAGTTTTTCCCTACTTTTCTTCTTTTCACTGGCTGAAAATCTCTAGAGTCAACAACTTCGAAACACCGAAATTTAACATCCGGAAACATCTTTCTGTTTTCTTAGAGCAAAATGATATTATCAAAAAATTCTTTTAATTTAAAAAAAAAAAAAATTTCCGTATTTGTTCAAAGTATAAAATTCAGTAACCAATATTTCGATCTATTAACTGAGTTTTCGAGAAGAACGATAGCTATTAAAGCTCACCTGATTTCAGAAAGAAGGATGCTAGAGTGGCGGAAAAGAAGGGACAGGGGGTAAATGTCTTCGAGGCCAAATTCCTCAACTATACCAGATTTTAAACCTTTTTGCGATTCTAATTAGAATTTTTTTTTCGTTTATGTTTTCAAAATTTTTGTTGGATTTGAAAAAAAAAAAAACTGAAAACGAGATTTGAAAATTACTTTTGCTCCAGGATAACTTAAGTCTGGCTCTCCCTGTCCCTGCAGAGTCTTCATAACTATATGAACGAACGTTTGAAAATGCTGAATTAGCAAAAAACGTTTTTTAGAGGCGATCTATTGGACATGAAATGTTTCAAATGTTGCAGAATTTCTCACCAAATCCACCATATATAAAGTTCAAACTTTTATGTAGGGTAAATTAGGGACCATACATACTATGCCCAATTGAAATGGAGTCGATATGGATCCAAAATGGCAGATAGCCAATAGGAGACTTAAATAGCTAGAATATAATAACAATGTGATCCTGTAATTATTGATGGATGTGGGTAGTTATATAGAGATTGACAGAATTATCAATGAATCTGAACATGTGAGTTTATTGTACATACACATATCAAAGTAGACTGGACCAGGGCATATTCTAACGTGCAGCTCCGAACATTTTGCGCACCTTTAACAATTTTTATTGAACGACAAAAATCTTACATAATTACATAAGTTGATAATATAGCCTATAAAAATGTAAACAAATGATTTTTTTCCACTTTTTTTCCAATTTGAGAATTAATCGTTTCTTCATCTCCCACATTCGCATCCTCGAAAATGTACTTATACTACTCTTGCTCCCTCGGAAGCAGTAAAAAGTAAAAAATTTTTCAATGGAACTATGTTTGTGCAGCTCCAAAATTTTCTTAGAATACGCCCTGACTGGACCATCCAACTATAACCGGTCTGAAATGTGAAGATATGGAGTATTCCTTCCTCCACTATTTTTTCCAAATCATTGAATCATTGACTGTAACACTTTAGTTCCTTAATCATCGAGAACCCAGCCGATAAGACAATAGAAATCAGGTATGAGTTTACATTAAATTCCATTAATTTAAAAAACATAATTTGTAATTTTATCACATATATTATTATTTCAAATTTATTTATTTTAAAAATTAGTATAAATAAATATGGAGATAAATTTTTTCTTTCCATTTTGCTACCATTTGAAATATAACTAATGTAATATTATTTAAAAGTTATAAAAATGTTTACAAATTCAGTGCTGGCCATTTCTTTTATTCTAACTCAAGATTTCAAAATTCTAGACGACTAGAGAAATACAATGCTATGAAGTACAATTATATTTTTAATTTAAACGTTTAGCTTATTCTGATCTCCAATATACGTTTAGGTACTACGTAAATCAATAGTAAACCACTTTTTAAATATATCTAATCATATTAAAAAATTAATGTGCTCACCTGCTCGAGTGGCTGCTACGAATATCTTCACCACTCTTGGTATGGCCCATTTTGATGTTTCCAAATCTCCTTGCAGCGTTTGCTGCACTATTTCTTCGTTATTCATAGTTCCAATTTTTGTACGTTCACCGAAATGTCAAACTCCACCTGTAAACTATGAAATATATAATTAATAGGGTTAGGGCTTTTAAGCAAATGCTTATTTCATTGGGCTGTAAATGTGACGATTCCCTTGAAACATTGCGTTCACCTCATTTACATAATTTTTATGGAATAATGGGGATGTTGCACGTTTTCTGGAAAAAATATGTACGTATAGAGAATAAAATTAGAAATTGAATAAAAAAAACCGCACTCCATTTGATCCCATAGAACTTGAGAAAAAAAATTCCAAAGTTTGCATTTTACGGCGCACGCTAAAAAGTAGGGTTCCCGTGGAAGCACCCGTTGTTACGTCATAACCTTGGAAGGCCCGCGTTGCTCTTATAGAGATTAACATAGAGAAGCGTTTTCTCACATTTATTGCGCCTAAACGGCGCGATTTACCTTATAGGTGATAAGAACATTTGTTTTAAAGTACACCATGAGCTTTCTGGTGGTATAATAATTTTTTCAATTTAATGAATTTGTAGCGAAATACGGCTTCTTTAAGTTGATGGTAAAATTAGTTCTCATCAAGGGGGGTTCAGTTTTTGCAAAACGTGGAAAGAAGGAAGGGTCGGAGGCGCGGAGAAAAATTGTTGATATGTCATTAGATAGGGTATGAAATGTGCTTCATTTTTTTCAGTACAAGCACCATTCTAGTTTTTCTCCTTCCATAGAAACATTAATGCAGAGTTTGTAAAAAGTTGAAAAAACGCGAAATCGCGCGTTTTTCAGACTCAAGACTAAAATATTTCAAGAACTAAAAACGCTACAGAAATGTTTTCAGCGAACAAAATGTAGTACTATATAGGTGATTGGTCAAACAATCATGGACATTTCGGCCAATCACAGCAAAGTTGACGTTCCTTTGCTGTGATTGGCTGAACCAATCTTGGTAATTTAATATAAATATAAGCACTTAGATGTTAAAGTTCAGTTCATTCGTTCCCATGTTCGTTACCGAATACACGGTTGTTTGTGAGATCTATATGCTTTTATTAACTCGTCGAGACCATACAGCGTGGACATTCAGTACGTTCAAAACGTTCGTACGTTAGATAGCGAGGACGAGTTCGTTCAGTCGCTACATGTGCTAACGTGGATGGGTTACGTTCAGACGTTGTCAACTAGTAAGTACGGCGGACGCTCTTGCGTTCAACGCCGACCAACGATTTCTTCAACACCAACGTGAACGTCATATCGTTTATACGTTGGCAGTGAAATACATCGCTCCGCCGACAACTTATTAAGGGGTCTTTTCCCAATTTAGGCATTTTTCGTTCTTTTTCACTTTTTTCCCTCCATGACTCATTTTTGAACTTTAAAAAACTTCTTTGTGTTTTTTATTGCAGAGGGTTATTACCCAAATGCAGGTGATAATCCTTTTGTCGGTACGAGTGCATATGATGAAATGAATTAAATATCCCAAATTTCGAAACCCCATTTCGTCGAATTACAAAATTCTTCGCAGTTAAATTCTTATTTAAATCAAAACTAATCCTTATCGCAGTCTCAAACTCAAAGTGAATATTCGTCATTAGAAGTAAGTAGCTGTACGGAGTATGTTGTGGTGAGCAAATTTTAGTGTTTAAATTATTACACGTATTTATCGCATCTTAGACATATATTTAAAGGAAACGTAGGGAGAAAAAGTGATATTAGCGTATAAAAATTTCAACAGTTTCACTGCAAACTGTCGTAAAAGTCTCATTCACATTATGATACAACAAGAAATAGATTACTTAAACATTCAAATTTCTAACTGAGTTTTTCCAAGTTTTTAAATCCTTTAAAACTGATTTTATATCTAGTGGGCTAGAATTTTTTTTTTTAAATAAGAAAATTGTTGGAACACTATAGATTAAGGGGTAAAATTAAAGGAGTCTGAAATAATTCGTCCATAAACTTCCAAAATTCGTTGCCAGCATGCTTGAATTCAAAAAATCCAGAAACCAACTAACAGGTACCTAAATACGCGTACATTCCTTCTTATCGTTTCTACGCGGCATATTTTCAATAACTTTCATTTATTCACTAAAGTAGGTGAAAACGATTGACTCTTAAAGGGAAATATAGAGCCCTTTGAAGAGGTCTTCATAAACTAGGAAGCTACCTATAAGCTTCGAAGGGAACTTGAAATCGAAATTTCTGCGTTTTGCGATCTGTACCGGTGTTTCAGCACATATCCTAAAAAAACTGGTTAGCATTGATTCCCATATGCTCCTTTTTTTCGAAATGCTTATAATTATGTACATCCAATTTTATTTCTTCAATTTCTATTAAAATGTAGTAGATCCACTGTGGTTTTCAAAAATTAAAACCTCAAAAAACACTGAACTGGGAAACCTTGAGAATAAAACTTTTAGAAAAAGTGATAAAAATCTTAGTAAAAATATAATTAATATGAAATGATTATTTGGGAGAAGGAGGGGTTATCGAACTTAAAATGTGGAGGGTTACATGAAAATCTTAAATTTGTGTCAAAATGGATCCAAAATGGCGCATCGTAAAAGTTTGAGGATAATTTGAGAAACCTCAAGTAGTTATAATTTGAAAAATATGTGTTCATATGATTATTGCAAGGTGCTGAAAATTTGACTTAGAGTTCTTCCAAATTTTCAACTCTGTGAATTCTTCACAGTTCAGATAGGATTTACCTACTTTGGAAGAAAAAGCGAAATTCGCCGGCTCCTCAAACAATTTTCAAAATATTACATTTGGTAATAAATTACGATTTTTAGATTGTACCACTCATGGTATATAATTCAAAAAAAAAAATCAAAAATATATCGAGCTTTCGGATACCCAACACGACATAAATATGGAAATTGTATTCAATACATTCGACCATATCTGGCTAATTTTTAAATCATAAAAAACCCATCGTTAATAACGCAAACTAACCGACAACTGCGGTTGAAAAAACCCACCGCAAAACATTTAATTAGATTTCGCAGTACGGAAAAATGTTAGCGCGTTAATACGACTACGGTTGGCAATATTTTGCGCGTTATTCGCATGAATTTAAATTATAGCTCGCAGCGTTTTCCCTCCATTATAGCGTATTTGAAATTACTTCGCTCAAGCTGAAACCTACAACATATTTACGAAGGAACCGAAATGGCGAGTGAGCGGGGGCCCTTTGTTAAAACCGGACCACTCTTGCGTGAACATTTTTTCTACACCGTGTTTTACGGCCTCTCAAGTTGCGTCGTTTAAAACTGTCGTCGTTGCGTCGACCGGCACTGGCGAGAAAACGAATTGGTAAATGGTACTAGATAGAAGAGCCCAAAGCCTCGACTATTTTCGCGAATACCTTGCGACGGCGCTGGCTACGCTTGACCACAACACAAATAGCCTTCGTTCTGCGGTTTGTCTCGCGTTGAATAATTCAACGACCAGCCAGCACTATTATTTCCATCGCTACGCCGGATACTATACACAACGCCACCGAGAACCCTCTTCACGACGTTAACGCACACCGCTTACCAACCTGCCAGCGTTTGGAAACTGCCGGTGCCCTTTGTTTGTAATTGATTTTTGGTGTTCGCCGTCCAAAAACTCGAAAATACATTACACCTTTCACCATCTTTCAACCGTACCGAGGATCGCGTACCTATACGTTAACGATACCACGCTCATCCATATCTGTCCGCGAGGATACTATTATAAGGGTATTCCGCTGAAACGCCATTTAACCGCGAAATATATGGAAGCGACGGTGTAATTGCCGGCGTTGGCTTTTTATTTACGCATTCGCATTCTTCGAAATCGCAGCTTGGCTTTTTCCCAATCGCTAACCGTACAGAAATAGAAGCGAATCTCGCCTCAACGTTTCAATGAAAGGTGACAGTTCATTTTAACACCAGTCCAATCACACAGCTACCAACAAATGGCAACTTCATTACCGAGAAAATACCAGCTCGAAATCAACGTCAATCATTTTCTATACGCGAAAATAAGCTCGCAAATAAACACGCCGCTGCCAGGTGCCACCAGATAAGAACGAACGGCGTTAGGTTAACGCGCGAATCATTTTTTACACGCGAATGAGAAACGAAAAAATAATAAAGAAAACGAGCCCTTCGCAAAAGCGAATACATTTTCGACGATATTAAAAACGACGCGACGCGGCGAGTCGTAACCGTAGATTTTCGTACATCAAGAATTTTTCGTCGAGCCTTCAAATCCGCGTCTACCGTATGCCAATCTCTTCGTAATCATTTTCATACGGCGATTTCAACAGATGGCAAAAAGTCGCCGTATCGCCTATGCTTCGCGATAAAACTCCCGTTACCAATGACAAGATAATTAAAACGAAACCAACGACTACAGGAATCTCTAAATCCCAAACTAAGCCATCTATTCCCGAACACAACGGAACCACAAAAACTTACTCCTTCGGACTTATTATTTATTCGTCAAGTTGTACCGACGACCCCACCAGCGAAACTTTGGAATTTATCGTATTCGTTTCACTATAGCGTAGTACAGTCTCGTCACCTCGCCTCTGCGTGAAAAACTTTCAAAAAATTCGCTGGCTTTATTTCGCCGTTAAATCGCGCGCGTGTTCAGTTAGCACATTTTTCGCGCCATTAAAAGGCGAAAAAATTTCCATATAATCGATTAAGCCTGCGTTTTCACTCGATTTTAATTTATCCCAAATCGCTGCTGCCTTTAAATCTTCACTATAGATACGCGTCCGTTTTAATTTACTATTTTACTTACACGTCGACGAGTTCGGTCGAGTTTTTCGAAATTACACCAACTTTCGGTATCGGCGTATTTTCACTCGGGTAGAACCAAAGTCATCTTAGTTTGCAGTGTTAAAACCTATATCGAGCATTTCTTTTTTCAATTTCTCTTTTTTCAAGTCAATAAATTTTTGCATTTTTCTTTCGTTTTTTGTTTCCTGTATCGAATCTTGAATTTCATAAGTATAACAAGAAATATAAGCAGCGATACTTTACTACTTTGAATCGAATTTCTTTTTTCAGTCCATGAGTTCAAAACTGTCAGCGAGACGACTTTTTATACGTATACTAGATCAATAGCTCAAACTTTGAGTATTGAATTACGGCAAAATGTCCATGTTGTTGATACAACGATGAGGAACCCAGACGACGTTGACAATTTGCAAGTTTGGTTTCAGTTAAACAAGTTGGAAATTAATGCAAGCAAAACTATAATAGTGCCTTTTAGCATTTCACATACTAAATATGAATTCCCGCCACATTCTGATGATACCATGCCACTAAAATTAGAAAATGAGGCAAGATTTTTAGGAATTCAGTTGAATTCTTCGCTCAAGTGATCCCCCCATCTAAATAAAATTATACCTAGATTAACTTCTACCATTTTCCTCTTGAATCGGTTAAAACCAATTACTGACCAACATATATTGAAACTGGCATATTTTAGCTTATTTCAGTCTATCGCCACCCATCAAATAGTTTTTTGAGGGGGAGATTCAGTCTCACTTAAGCGAGTTCTACTATTACAAAAACGATGTGTTAGGATAATGTTCAATTTAGGCCAAAAAGAGTCCTGCAAAGATACTTTCATATCGGAAAAGTTGTTAACAATGCCCTCTCTTTATATACTGAATATATGTGATCTAGTACATAAAAAATTAATAATAACACAGACGGGTACACATAGTTATAACACTAGGCATAGCAACGATTTACAAATTACCCAATATAGACAAAATTTCATCACACGAATATAGATACTATGTCCACAAAAATTTTTAATTCCCTCCCACAGAATATTAAAAAAATTCATTCTAACAAAATTTTTAAAACAAAACTCAGGGAATTCCTGATTGCTGGTGCGTTTTACGCAGTGCAACAGTATCTCACACTGTAGTAATTTAATTTAAAATATCTTATATGTATGGGCCATGTATTAATTATAATTTTAATTATCAAATCATTCTTATTATTTAACTTGAAATTTTTATTTTATTTTCTTATTTGTTAAACTATTTATTTATTTATCTATTTTTTTAATTTTTAAAGACATTGTAATGACTCTATAGAGTATCCTATAAATAAATTATATCTATCTATCTATCTATCGAAAGTTCGGCCGTTATTTCATACCATAAAGCAAAAAATTTCCCAGTTTCCCTTGGAAGAAGAACTTCGCGTAGATGAGCAGATGGTGCCATTCAAGGGTCGCCTAGATGTGAAACAGTACATAAAAGGGAAACCATGTCCATGGAAAATAAAATTATTCCTTTTGTGTGGAACTAGCGGCCAAGTTTATTATTTTATTATCTACCAGGGAGCAAGAACCGAATTAGCATCAGATTACAAATATTTTGGTCATGGTCCAGCGGTTATTATGACACTCTGTCAAAGGATTTCGGAACGCAATCATTTGCTATTTTTTTATGCTTTTTTAGTTCGTTTCAACTGTTTGAATGGCTCAGAAACAACGATATATTTGCATCTGGAACAATACGAAGAAATAGGTTTGCAAAACCTCCACTCAAGTCTGAAAAATCATTGAGCAAAAAGAAACGTCGCTTTTGTGAAGAAGCAGTTACTAAATCAGTGGTAGTCGTCGTTCAATGGCTAGACAATAAATCAGTGGTATTGTCATCAAATTACGTTGGCAAAGGTAAACAACTTGTGAATTAAAAATTCAACCATTACAAAAGTAACTGTTATTCTTGATATCAAATTTAAATATTTTCATTTTATTTGTAAGGAATGAAGATACCTGCCAGAGATGGAATAAAACGGAGTCTAAATACGAAATGATTAATCGACCAGAAGTCGTCAGATTTTACAATAAACATATGGGTGGTGTCGATAAGATAGACCATCTTATTACAATTTATAGAACATTCATTAGGTCGAAAAAGTGGACCTTACGTATGTTCACTCATACCATCGATCTTGCCATCACCAATAGTTTGTTGGAATACAGAAAAGATGCAGAGGCGTTGCAGGTACCAAAAAAAGGAATTCTAGATTTACTCCATTTTCGCCATGAGGTTGCAGAAGCCTTAATGAACGTTGGTACGCCACTTTTTCGATGAAAACGTGGACGTCCAACATCGGCAACACCATCTCCAAGCACTTCAAGGGCATCCTCTCCAGGATCAGGAGTTATGTCTCCATCATTTTCACTACCTGCCGAATCGACCCCAACCACTTCGCAGTCACACTATGAAATAAGACCAGTTACAGATGTGCGTTATGATCAAGTTGGTCATTGGCCAAACCTAAAAATGTTCTAGAGGTGCAAAATGGATGGTCTGGTACGTCATACTCAAGAGCCATGAATTCTCATCATTAAACGAAATAACAACCAAAATATTTGCGGAGTTGATAATTTTTTCAAGTTAGGAAATAATGAGTATTTTTCTCGAGATGAAAGATCCTTCGAAGGAAAGATTGTACTTACTGTGTCAGAAAAACGATTCCGAAACGAACGAGCTATGGTTTCATAGTTTCCATAAGTTTCAGAAGAGCAGTTCTAAAACCAAATATAGCGAAAAATAATACAAAATGAGTATTAAAAGTTGGAATGTTCAGATGATTTTTAAATGTGTATGTATTTGTACGATTTCAGGAAGCAACAACGCAACAAGAGAAGAATTACGTAAAGTTAAATCACCTGCAGTAGCACGATCCAAAATGAAATTTTATGAAAGGGAAAATGAGTTAACATTTTATAACTTGACAGAAGATGAGAAGAAAATATTACAAAAGATGTCGGACTTGAAAGAAAAGAAAATTAAGCAAGTTGAGTTTAAATGGAGGTACTTGCTCTCACCTGCGAACCTGAAGTATGATTTGAAAATAAATCAGGATCTTCTTCCCTATTTGAAAGCTGAACATATTGAAATTGAAGAGTTCATCCGTGCAGTTGCTAATGTATTTGAACATACTGCTAGCCGGAGGTATGAGTTATTCGATATGACTGGTGTACCCATTAAAATATTGAATATTGAATGTTACTATTAGTGTATTGCATGTTTCCTTGAAGAAATTAAATAAAATGTAAATATTGAAAAAATTTCTCATGTACACTAATTTTCACTTATCGATACAGTTGTATTATTTTCTATTTTTAATATTCAAATATACGAAGCTTTGGTTTCGTGTCTCTGTTATTATTGTTACAGCCATCAGTTATTAACTTGCCCGTTAACTCATTATCTCTTCATATTATATCAAGCAACGTAATTTTTGTTAATATTCCAGCATCGGCTGTTATATTTTATTCGTTTAGAACTAACAATTAAGTCATAACTTCTTATTTCCCACGTTTAGGAGAAACAAGAACGCATACACAAACCTCAAACTCCTGTATTATAATTTTAGCTATTGATACCATTTTTTCTAAATTGCCAACTTTATGTTCAATTCCATCGTTCAATTTTAAATGACATCATAGCAGCTACAGGTGAGCACATATCGGCACTTCTATCTTTATATTTCCATTTTACGACCTATTTCCATATTCAATAAACGAATTTCTTTCTGACAAGTGTTTGAGAGACGCAAGTAAATTGACACATTGAAATAACATCGACACTAATTTTTCAGCTTTTCATGACAAGTAAAAATGGAGAAATTTTTTTGGAAACGCTTGAAATGAGGAATACAAAATGTATATATCTTTGCAGATTGGAAGACGACGTTTACTCCATGTAATATTTTTAAAGAATCATCAATTCGTTCGAAAAACACCTCGTGATAGTGAAGAAGAAATGTATGCGAAATAATGCCGGTTTCATGCAGAGGCCATCATTATAATCTGCCAACGTGAAAACTAAAAATTATTTGAAGAGGTTTTCAAAATATTTTTAGCTGAGTTTTTAACTTGGAAATGACAGCCTACGTGATTTGGGAAGGAAGGGTTGGGGGAAGGTATCCTTCAAATCTTTACATTTTAGACCATTTATAATCATCTGACAAATGTCCAACTTTTTTGGTACATATATCATTATAAATGAACCCGTCATTTGCAAAACCCCATAAGTCACACTTTTAGCATTTTTCATATTTTGATAGATTTTTATTCTTTAAGGCCCCCTCTGTCAGATAAAAGTGAAATAAATCCTACTTTTAAATTCAAGATTATTTACATTTTTCTCATATAGAAAACCAGTCTTTCTGTGGTTTTATTGTGCACTGTGTTTTAATTTTGAGTTAATGTGAGATGATACAAAGTCCAAAGTGATAGAAAATATCGAAGAAACACCAACACGTACTCGTAAACGGCCAAAAAATCCTGATTTGTACAAGAGAAATGTTATGAAGATGGCTAAAGTAAAAGATATTCAACATGAAAATTATAGCGGAGCTGATATATCTCCTTGTAAAACAGGCAACGATTGCAAGTACGTATAATGGTACTTTTATGTTTCATTTTAATGAAATGAAAGTGTAAAATGAACCAAATGTTCTTTAAAATGCTTGGAGCAGTTCACTGATGATGAAAGATGTGTATTAATACAAAAAGTAAGCGGATTCAATTCTAAAGATCTACAAGATACATTTTTACAAAGCTTGATAAAGGTTTCTGCTGTAGCTAGAAGACGACCAGCTAAAGAAACAAATAGCACAGTGTATAAAGAATGTGGTAGTGGTGTTACAAAGAAGAAAAATGCTGTTCTGTCAAATAACTATGTAATTCATTCATAATTTTGAAATGTTTATATATCTTTTTCAGATCTCATTTACTGGTGTGATGAATTTCACAATACTCGCAGAACCTGTTTCTAGAAATTCAACTGCGGAGAATGTTAATTTGCGAAAGCAGTTTTACATTTGTTGGGTGAACTCAGTGAATATCGCATTAATGTTTAGAATTGTTTTCAGTCAGTTGAGCAGTTTTTCTTGCCACACATTTTTTGCAATTACCATCAGACAGTAATCTCCCAGATACTGACGTCTTATATGTCCTTCTCAAAGAGACTAATGAAACTAATTTGATAAAAGAGGACTTTGAAAATATTAATGAAGTTTTAGTAAAAGTTGATGTAAGAGAATATTATTTATCAAAACCAATTTTGGTTTCACTCAAATTATTGCCAAAGTACAGGGACCAAAGTTACGTTAAGAGTGACTCAAATAGGGTACCAACACTTATACCTACATAAAATGGTTGACATAAGTTCACATACATCATCTGAGAGTAACCTCGAAGAAGATGAGCCTGTTAAAAAAAGGATGAAAACATGCCAACTCGTATATGGTGATTGTGCAAGGATGCTGAAACTGCATATAGAAAATTTAACTCAAATTATACGACCTCTTCAATTTGAGTCAAAATGGATCCAAAATGCCGGATCATCAAGATTTGAAGATAATTTGAGAAACCTCAATTAGTTATAATTTGGAAAGTATGCGTTCATATGATTATTTCATGGCGAAGAAACGCTACACACGTTTGTTCCAAATTCAAGTTCTTAAGTGGGTAGGGGTTTTTTCAGACTTGCTCTGGATGTATTCTGTTTCTCTACCTTCAACCCTCCTCGAACTCCTCGCAAACAGCGAAGAGACAACATATATCCTGTTTTGCTTTCTTAAAACCACTTCCCTCCTCCCCACATTCAGTCTTCCTCATTTTCTCTGTGCCTCTGGCCTTTGTTGCAGTTTTTGCAGTACATGGCACGTTAAAGAGGAGAAGTGAAATAAGTAAGTAAATCTTTGTTGGTGTTTTTTATCATGAAAAATACTACGATTATTTATTTATTTTTTTTCAATAAAAAATGTTTTACAATTTTGAAATGCCTAATTTTTTTCAGTTTATATTTTTACATAATTTATACAATAAAAAAAAATTACAGCTTGAAAAAGAAAAAAAAAATTAATATCAACTCATAAATTGTAGAAAAATCCATAAATTAAGAGATGAATACGAGGAATAAATAATTTTCACTATCCCACATGCCTGAAAAACTAAAAAAGGAACTTGAAAAAGATGAAAAAAAATTAAGCCATACCATAATCGTACACATTAGACACTCGAGAAACCAAGATCAACAAAAAAAAATCCGTGAGCAATCCATTTCGCAACCATCATGCCACTTCATTCACAAACAGACCCTCATACGAGTACACTTCTGAAGTTCTAATTCTCGAACCTTTAGAATGTTCCGGTAATCTAAATGCCAACCTACGAAGCGCGATTAATGCAAAAATACTAACGCTTTCAAACC
The DNA here is from genome assembly GCA_009761765.1 of Phenacoccus solenopsis. Taxonomy (NCBI): domain Eukaryota; kingdom Metazoa; phylum Arthropoda; class Insecta; order Hemiptera; family Pseudococcidae; genus Phenacoccus; species Phenacoccus solenopsis. The sequence goes on from CM019753.1 coordinate 8,101,821, forward strand.
CGTATATAACGAATTCTATCATCTTTCTCACATCGTTTCTTTATACCCCTTTTTGTGATGTTTTTACTACGAAATAATTAGCGAAATAAAAGTCGAAATTTACGTCGTCGTAGATGCCGACAAAAGCAATTTCGCCATCATTCTACCGAGTTATATGTATTTCATTTCTTTTTATTTCCTGTTTCTGACAAGCTGACTTGCGAATCATAAGAGACAGCTGAAATAGTAAACGAACTTTTGATTAATGCGCAGAACTTGAAAAGAAGTTTATAAACGGAGCGCAACATATTTTTGTTTTGTTTGTTGCTAAAAGCATTAACAAGAATGCCATTCGCAAAAGACGAACGCGTACATTCTAATTAAGAATATGATATCTACTTCGCCTATTCCCTTCCAAACCTGAGCGAGTCGTCAATTATATGAAGCTAGATGCATGATGGTATAAATTGCCAACTTTATCCTGTGCTCAACACATACTTCGAGTTCCAACGAATAGTTCAAAAATAAATATTGGATACGCTACACTTCTAATGAACCCTAACGTCGAGGTATTTTGCGCACAAGTCTTGACTTTATTTTCGTCGCGCGAATTTAATTTTCCAATTCATTAAAATCCAATTTTCAAATGAAAAAATACCCGCATTATTCCTTCAAACTGCCACCATCAACACGTAGTCGACACCAAGTTTCAACGTTTTCGCGCCAACAAGTTGGAAGCTCGAAAAAGATTAGAAAGAAAAGGTTTGATTATCCATTACTCATCGTTACCGCTAAGGGCATTCCTAAAAACCGTATTCGAGTAGATATCAACTTCGTAACTTCACCGGTTGGTAATTAAATTTGTGGAATATCATAAATTGAACCCTTGGGATTCGCATTGTCCTTATATTTCACGAATATAACCGAAATTTAGGTAACGCTTTGATAATTTTTTGCCAGCTTCAGCTTTCGTCGTTAATTCCCTCGAAACTTTCGTTCATTTCCAATTTACAAGCGAGAAACATTTCGTAATGGAAAATCGATAAAGTCTTTACAGCAACTGACGGCTAAATTCATATTTTAATTTACGCTTGACTTTTGCCAAATAAATATCGCCTTTAATTACATTTATTTTTTCATTTTCTCGAAACTGTTGATTCTTATATTCGTGTCAGGTCGTTCGTTTTGCTACTTTTTCGTCGAGAAAATAGCAACAAAATAGCGAAAAAATTTACGGACTACTTTTTTCCTGCTTGAATTGAAGTGTCAACGATATTTTTCAGCGATAATGTACGTGGAGTGAATAATAACCTTGAAAATTTCGCAAAATTAATCACCTACACATAAGACCGACATTTCTACTTGGAATAAGTTTTTTTTTTTTTTTTATTAAGCTTCCACGCAACTACTTTTGATTAATTTGGTAAATTTTTCAGTTTGATCGTTCATCCATCTTTTTCATGAGCCAAGTATTGCGGTACCTTTTTCAATATGCGATGTTATAACGCAAGCAGAAAGTTGTCATTTTACACATGTACATATAATTTGATCGAACCTGAAATTGCATATTATTAATGTCCATCAAAGCGACTGTTGCCACTTTGTTTCAACAATAATGAACTTTGGAAAGCACCAAATTTCACATACTATAGTTCACTATAGATAAAACAAAACTGCAAGAGTCGTTACCCAAATAATCTTTTGTAATGTTAAAAAAGAGAAGTAGCTTGTTATTAATGGCAACAAGTCGATAGGTCGATACCATAATGTGATAGTAAAACCAGCGATCATTGAACAAGAATGTAGTGAGCTACGAGCACCTTCAGAGGGCTGCGCAAATAACATTAGGGCTTAAGAGGAGAAAAGAGACCAATGTATACAAGTTTTGAAAATCAAGTTCCAGTTCTATTGATTACACTGCATAGAAATTTTTTTTTTTTTCAATTTATAGCCCAGCCCTGATGAGCCTTTGAGAAAAGTCCAGGCAAAGAGAACAATTTCTCTTTATCTATCTTTAGTTTAGCAACATCGTCGTAGCTTAGAATCAATTCTGATAAAATTCAGAACTTGTATGTGGCCCCTCAATTTTCCTCAAGGTCGGCAAAAGAAAGAATTACAACTATTATTAATGATTCTTCACTTACGTCTACTGGACAGTTATTTGTATCACGAATGAATCAGCCGAAGGTTTCAGGAGATACTTGAAAGTTCAAGTGATTTAAAATGCGAATATATACAGACCAGTCCTCTCAACTCTTTTTCTTTCCAAATCAAATAAGCTATAATTGTTGTTATTTTTATTAAAAATCTTAGCATTTATTTCTATTTAAGTGCATACATGAAAAATGAAAAACTTTGCACTCTATCCAACAAGAAAAAAAAATAGATGTCGACCAACTTTCAGACTAAAGAAATAATTTTAAAAATGCTTCAAAATGACAAAAAAGAATAAAAATCACAGAATGATAAATACGTAGTATATTTCACAACTAAGGAGGTAAAATTGATTCTCCCGAGTGGTGAACGAAATTTTTCTTAAATGCGGGAGAAAAGCGCTTGTTTGAGACCCGAGCAATCAGCGAGCGGGAGGTAAAGTAACGTTTCCCTCCCGCAAGCATGAAAAATATTTCAAATCCAACTTCTGGCATATCGAATGAATACACACAATAATTTTTTTTTGAATAAAAATTTCAGCTTTAAAAAAATTTCTAATTAGTATAAAACTAGATAAAACAGAAACTGAGCAAATTAACCACACATTTTGATAAATAATATGCAGAAAAATTATTCAAAAATTTAAGGGAAAAAAATGTGAATAGTCTTAAATACTCTCCAAATACGAGCCTAACGACCGAAGTTTTCGTATCTTATCGCTTGGTCGAAAAAATGGGGGTAGCAAGACGCAATGAGATAGCCATTAAACCAATCATGAATCAATCAAATTTGCGCTTTTGTTCAATATTTATTTAATTTTTTAAGAGTAAAAAATTTTTTACACAGCGGTTGGCTAACTATAGTTATGGTTAATCTATGACAGAACACAATAAGGAGAATCTATTCAATATATTTTCAATTTTTCCACAATTATATTCAAGGATAATGTTAATTTCGATTTGAAAAAAAAAGTATTAGCGTAGATCGTATGATTGAAGTATCCGACTGGAATATGTTGGACAAAAACAGGAACACGATACATGTGTTACACAAAAGAATAGGTTTCCAATTGAATAAGTAACCAAGCGTAAGAACGGAAAGACCCGTATTAACGCGAATAAAACTGACCACATTTTCGCGAGATAAGTATTTTGGATATTTCCAGGGTTGAATTATGTAGTACGAAGAGTTTAATTTATTGAAATATATAATGTAGACCCAAAACTCTTGAAATATGATTTGAGAATATTCTTTGAGTGTAGAGTAACAAAATAAAACTTGTAAATCTTCAAGAATGCGATGTCATCGAATTACTTTTTTCATAAGCTCTGCACGTGCCTTTCCATCAAATTATTATTCAATTTTCTATAACTCGGCGGTACGGATTCCCGAAAAGTAAATTTGAAAAAAAAAAAAAACATATATTCGTTATTTTTGGAGCTCAGAAAATTTCTAAAATACAAGTCGAAATAAATAACTGATTTTCTTTCTCCGTCAACCAATTAATTTAAGAGCGGCTTCACCGTTACGTGAAAAAGAAGCCGACAACCAAAAGCTCGTGTTTCAATTTTTTCTTTCGCAATCGAGTTGATTATTTTCTCGATACCGAATCAAATTCGCTCTTTTTACTTCGCGCCATCGAGCCACTCGAGATAACATTTGTACTGTAAATTTATTAAGGCGCGAAAGCGTGTTTATAGAGAAAACACACTCGACGCTTTGTACCAAAGTGTTACAATACGCTTTACGGGAAAAGTTGAATTTTCCAAAATTGCTACACACCGGCAAAGTTTCACGGTACAGTTAAGTCGGCTTTGCCGGATCCGTTTTTAGGACAGACTCGACGTCCTTATTAGAATCGAATTTAACGACGAAGACATTAGACTGCGAATAAACGTGACACATTCGATGGCGAAATTTAAAGCTCGAAATCTTTGATTACATTGCCGGCTGCCTTTTGAGGCATGTCGCCGCGTCCCGAATTTACGTTCAATATGCATTACGTATTCATACCGGATGTCGGTTTAATTGCGTATACTTACGGCGTTTGTGTATACTATACTCGCTTCGTTCACACCCGAACAAACGTCGAAATTAAATTTAATCCGCAAATATCGATGAGTGACGACGTTTCGTTCGCGTAATTTATAAATTTCCAGGCGAACGCTACGCTACAGGGTGTCCCGTATCGATCGCACCGCCTGTATACGACAAGCAGGTCTACTCGAGGAACGCGTATATATGAAAGTCTGCCTACAAAAAAATTTTTAGGCTCCGAGATATGCTAATTTGAAAAAATATTGGTTTCTCATAGTAATGATAAATCTTAAAAACTGCTCTATGAAAACTGAATTTATATGATAACTCGCTAAATGATTCACGAACAAAATTATCGGAAAGAAATACGCGATGGATTGTTTCCCAACGATTCATTCATTGAACTACGATATCACACATCGAAATACTGAATTGTTCGCCAACAATATTTTAAAAATAGATACACGATTAGTTATAAATATTATTTTTCATAGAATCGTTTATAAATGACTCATGGTTGTATCGAGTCGTTCACGAACCAAATCATTGTGTACAGATTTCAAGGTTGTTAAGCTAATAAATAAAACTCAGAATTCGGCTTATATACTTGGGAATTTTTTTTATCAAGCTAGGGTTCGGCTTCAAAAAACTTTGGCCTTAATTTAGATTCAGCTTACAATTTCATAGTTTGATTTTTTTAGTGTATTTACTTTTAAAAAACAGTTCGGATCACGTACCTTACCTCTGAAAATATATTAAAAACTTGAATCAATCCACTGGCTGAAATGAAGCGTCATTTATAAAATTTGAAATCTGATAATTTTTTTATTAGCTTCAGATTTGAATTCGGCAGGGCAGCAACCAGGATGTATCAATGAGAGGCTTTTTGAATATCTTTTTCTTGGAAAAATTTACAATTTTTTGATTTACAGCCAGTATTAATCTCTTTCCCTTCGCCCTTGAATTACTTTCTTTTGCTGCTGGTCAACAATCAGTGTATTGAGTAGGGAAGTACGTGATTTATTCCAGGGCACAAATGTTTTTAATCCATAAGACATTTATGAATTTACTTCAGCATATAATTTAAGTAGGTAAACTATTTTTAGCTGAGTCTTTAACATACTAACGATAGTTACTACAGCCTACCTTATTTGTGAAGGTAAGAGTGGGGTCTTCAAATCTTTGCGTTTCAGACCATTTGTAATCATCTGGCAAATGTTCAACTTTTTGGTATATATATTCTCTTATCCCTCAAGTAGCGCAGGTGAGTATTCATAAAATTCGCTCAAAACTTGCTGAAAGACTTTTATTAAAAATCTAACAAAACTTTTTTCTTTGTTTTTTTTTTTTTAAATTCAAAATGGCCGATCACTCAAATTTCAAGGCAGGTTGGAGAAGGGGCAAATAGGTAAAATTTTTCATTTTTGATATCATACGAAAGAGTGAATCACGGACCCTAACATATCCAAATTTGAGCTTCCCAAGTATATTCTGAGGGGAGTTAGAGTGAAAAACGATTTTTTGAGGAAGTTTTGAGTCATGAATTGTGTGGGGTTAGTTGGTTATCAAAATATGACCTTTTGAATTTGGATCAAAATGGATCCAAAATGGTGGATCATTAGTAATTTGAGGAGCCTGAGAAATATGTGTTCATATAATTATTTCATGGCAAGAAATATGTACTAAGTTTGTTCCAAGTTCAACTTCTTGAGTGGTTTTGGAAGCGATATAGTAGTGGTTCTCAGACTTAGTATTGGATGTGGCCTGTAGTCATGAAGGGTTTAGCAATGGTGTTGGAATCATCGATTATTTGAGTAATCGATTAATCGAATTTCGATTATTCTAATACTTGATTAATCGGATCTAGATTATTGAAATAATCGATTATTAATCGATTAATCGATTTTTTTAAATATTATCTATACTCTGTAGTTACAACGTTTACTTACTTCTAACAATCGATTAATCGATTTTTCCAAATATTTTTGCCGATTAATCGACATTTTCGATTAATCGATTATTAATTGCCCAACACTATTTAGCAATGTTATTGGCGAATCATAAGCCCCAGTTAAAAACTCAGCTCCAGGAATGCGGCATAGCTGCTTACTTTTAAAAATTACATTATTATTATTATTATTATTTAATTTTTTTTTTTTGCTAATCGATGCTTTAATCTTCGATTATGAAATAAGTCTATGTGAGGCTGAGAGTAAACATTGAATAGAGCATACAGTAGCAACTCTATAAATCAAATTTTGATTTTATTTCATTCATTCCGGGTGTCGTTGTACTCAGTAAAATAGAAGCCAAGTTATTGTATTGACAGCTGTAAATGAACGTTTCAAACTCGCCGTTAGAACTCGGAAGTTTTCATGAAAGCTGAAGTTGAGAATATCGTTGATTTTTCGATTAATTCTCTACGTACAGCCTAATGCATGCTAAATGTGAGGTGTAATTATTTTTTCTATTTGCATTTTTCAAGACGACTCAACAAGTACGAAAAGACTGAAAATGAACGCAATCGGTTCGCCCTGTTTCACAGATATACGATGCTCGTCTGTTTGTTGATAAAACTCTACTAATTCGTGAACTATTGAACCGACCAGAAAAAATATTTTTAACAATAGCTCCACCAAGATTCGGCAAATCAGTAAATCTTCACATGATTCGTCAATTTGTCGAATTGAGAGGTGTCATCTCGTACTATGATGATGTAAGTGGTACTTGCTTTGAGGGCACCAAAATTGCAAATGAACACGATTTGATTGAAAATCACGACAAACTGTATGAGATGGCATTCCTTATGCTAGTGTAAAAATTGGTTTACGAATTTGAAAAACATGAATATTCAGAACCAAATTCCAGACTGGGTGATTCAGATAAACGAGTATATTTTTCGTGTGTGACAAACAACCCAGTGCTTGGAGTAAACCATATTAAACGCGATTGGAAAGTGTTATTCTTCAGTTATTTCGGTTATTTCAAAGCACTACCAACGGGAAACTGTGATATTGATGGACGAATTCGACGCTCCAGTAACAAATTCCATGTTTTCTGTAAACTCAGTGTAACTGACTCGCATCATCAAACAGCTTGCATTTAATTTTTGTCATTTTAGAGCAATACAGTGGGATCAGCATGTTTCGAAGAAATACGACATTTTGATTATTTTATCGATAAAACATTACTAATTAAAGAGCTCTTCAACTTCGGATCAAAAGCTATCATGATTACACCACCACGTTTCGGGAAAATCATAAGCTTCGATATGATCCGATGCTTTGCTGAACGAAAAATCGGTAAGAATGAATGTTATGCCTTGTTCCAGAAGTGAAAAATACTGCATTTGAAGCGACCAACGGCCGCCGATCATACAATCATGGTCGGTAATAAATTCAATGATCAAAGATGGTATAGAAAAGGTTTGGACGCGAACAGGAGTGAATACTCGTAGTAATTTTAAATCTCTTTTAAGAAATAGTACATTTGAGAATATGATAAAACGGTTACTTGCTGGAAATACTTATTATGTACTGTTCAGATAATTTAAGTAAGAAGTTAGATGATCAACCGAAGCGTAAAAAAAATTTTTCAATCTACTATGAGGGCGGCTATTCATCATTTTTTGCCAGAAACACATCCCTATCTTTCTGAAGGATTCTTGGCAAAGCAATTTCAAAAGTAATTTACAAAACATTAAGAAATTTGCTTTTTCTCCAAGGTTTTTAGCATTTATTTATTCACATGTTGTCGAAAATCTGGTTTGAGAATTCCCACCATCCTATCTTTAAAAAATAATAATAATTTACCTACTTATAACTAACCTACTTTTGGCTTACCTGCTTAAGACTTTGGTACTTTCAAATTTGAAACACCTCTGGCCATCACCAATTTGGCGACAGGCTGTCTGGGCAGCGAAATCCCGTTACGTGGCAATGAACTCTGGTCTCAGATGACGTTGCCTTACCTCACGTAAATTTTTACATCGCCATTTTCAGTTACACAATATTTCTTTTTTATTTTTTGCTCATTTTTTTATTAATAATTTCCGTACTGCCGTTTTCTCTCAAGAACAATATCATCGAAAAATTTCGAAGATGTCGACATCTAATGTGAGTCTTATCTATCTTTCAATACATACTGTAACGTAGAATTGAGGGGGTACATCATTTTTGGAAAAATAGGTATAGGGATAGGCATTACAAAATTCAATTTCCTCATTTCTGGCATGCCTATTCCTGGTCAAAATTAATAAAGGTGATTGTGTCGATAGGCGATCGTACAATATCGCTTATCGGACCAATCACCGAGCCCCGAAGCTTGGCGTGAGCCGGTATACCAACCGGTAAGGACGGCCGAGCTTTGTCTGTTTTTGGGACTCCGTAAGACTAACATCGTCGAGTCGTACGTTATCTTTTTTTTTTTACGTTGGTGTTCAAGTTTCGTTCAGTATAGGTAAAAAGACGTAAGCGTTTTAATTTTAAGTACGTCATTTTTTTAATTTTTTATTTTTGGTGTACCGTTTATCATCATCGTTATACGGGTAGTATTATAGTGGGTTCAATAAATATTGCGAATTTATCGTTGACTTTTTTCGTTGGTGACACGGAAACCAGGGCCCTAATCGGGTAAATGGTCTCCGTGCCTTTTGGCCGCGCCCCTACACACCTCTCTCTGCGTGAGCGAGGTGGATATTATGACACCTTACGTGTCAATACTTACTTAGTTGACTGGATCTCGCCCAGAAGCTCGTTGCCGCATCAACAGATCCGAAATTTACTTGACCCTCCATCAAAATTTTCTTAGATATTTCTTTTTTTTTTAATTTTCCAAAATTTTATTTTTTTTAGGACCTAGCAGTACAGATGACGGCGACGACGCTATGGAAAACTGATGAGAAACCACTGTTTTAATATAATTATTCAGGCTTTACCTATGTTGTTTTCTTCTTCCAATATACCTTTTTTGCGATATATTTTTTCTTTTTTTTATTTTATTTCTTCTACGTCTTTTTTTTATCGAGAAAAAAAATAACCTACCTAACAATGAACTCTTTAAACCTAACATAGTTCCGGCTAGCGACTAGTGTCGCGACGTGCCGCTACGGCGTGACGCCGGCGACACTAGTCACTACCCAATCTTGTTTGCTTCCACTGCTCTTAATTTTTTCCCCTATTCTTTATCTATCGTTATCCCCCTACTCTGCTTCCTGGATTTCGATACATGTTGCTTTTTATTCCTTCCATAGTTATTATTATTTAGTCAATAAAACTACATCATATACTTCACATGTTGATACAAACCTAACATTCTTTTCATTCATAATTCGCAAGATAAAAATTCACAAAGTTGTTCGTTGCTATGTATAAAGATATTTTCTCAAATCAACATAAATCTCGGTTCCTTCAAATTTTCAAGCACGCAAACCACTAGACACAAATACCTGCGTAACTCTACTGGCCACAACAGGTGATGCAATCGAAACGCAACACCCTGTGTACACAATCGACCTGAAAAAATCCTACGCTAATTTTTGCGACGCAATTCCGCTTCACAACTTCCAGAAAGCTGAATTAAACGGATGCGAGATTTTTCAACTCCAAACCCATCAAGTTTCGATTCGTTGCGAACGTTTAAACATTTACGAATGAAGTCGGGTAAATATATCACGATACGAAAAAGTGGCATCGTAAATATTTCCGTTATTCCGATGTGTTCGATTCGTGTAGTAAAATTCAACATTATCACTGCGCGATTGATATCTGCTCGATTTTATGGATACGAACGTTTACGACTTTCCATCTTTATTTGGAATGCTTTCATTTCATTTAGATTACTTAGTTTTGGCGGAAATTCGAACATTTTAAACTCCCTGTAACCTCTTTTTCTTGCTATATTTTCCATCGAAAATCTATTATTACTACGCTACACTGGGACAATACACGACTACAACGATAACATCAGAAATTAAATTGGATACTATAATAAAAATGAATTTTTCTAGTACACCTACTTGATTCATCTTTCTCATTTTTTTACCTCCCATCGACAGGATAGTTCGTCGACTTACTGATTATATCGCATGCAATTCAATAACGACTTGTATTAAACTGCGACTAGATTTTTAATAATATTTGCTCATTTTATCTCAAATAACGAACAGAAAGAAATGAATCTTTCCAATTTTCCATTATCTACTCGACCTCAAAATTTCGCAGCATTACTTTGACAAAGCTCCGATGGAAAATATCCAGCTCGTCCACCAAAGCACAGGTTGCAGTGCGTGTTAATGAATTCGAGCTTCAAACAGTTTAAATACTCGGCTCGTATTATTTGAAAAGGCCTTAAAAAGGCCGATGAATAGCAGTCAAAGGAATACAAACACGCTTTATACAATGGTTTCACTGTAGAAAATTCAACGCTTGTGAACATATTCTTTCACACACCTATAGAATTTATCGATTGGTCCAAATCAAATAGCATATCCGTTTTTATAATCTAAAAAGCTCAAACAGTCTAAGAAATGCTCAATAAAATCCATATACCCGAATACCTGTACAACATTCGAGCACTAAATTAATTTACATATACTCGCATCTTTATTAATAACCGATATAATTCATTTTTATTCCACCAAACAATTCCAATTCGTTATTTAACGTTATGGGTCGAATTTCGAATTTTATTACAACATTGGTAAAATAAATAATAGATCGAATTCGTAAATACGAAACCAATGAAGTGAAATAACATCGAGACCGACGAATTCGAAACCTTTTCAAGCATTAAATTAACCTACAAAATGAAAAGAAAAATAACAAGCCGGTCAGTTGCGACATAGCGAGAACGATGTCGCCTTCATTAAAAGACCATAGTTTTCAGATAAACGAAGTCCTAGAAAAATGAATTCTTGAAAAATATAATATATTTATAAAATGTGAAAAAATATTTATTTTTTTTATCATTTACAGAATTTTTTTACTTGGCTTCTTTTCAGTTTTCTTAGATTCATATTTCGAGTTCAAAAATTTTAATTTGTTTATAGTTAAATTTTTTTGGTTAAATTTCAATTTTAATTTTCTCCACATTTTTCAGTCTGCGAAAAATGAAAAAAAGAAGTGTTTTGAATTCATTAAAAATTAATTTTCAATCATTTTCCATTCTAGTTATTCATGTTTTACAATTACTTGTTTTTTTTTTCATTTTTTCGATAAATATAAAAGTTTATTCAAATATTTTTTTTTTTAGTTGAGTTTGCATTACGTATAAAGAATGCTAATTACAGACCTCCTGACTTGTGAAGAGGGGGGGGGAGGTAGAGTAGTCCGTTTTCTGAATATTTAATTATTGTTCGTAATAACAATCATCACGTAAATCTATAATAAGATGATTTCTTAAACTTGGGGAGAATCATTGAAATGTACCCAAAAAATGTATAATGAACTATAGCATGGTGTCTAAGTTCGAAAAACAAAATTTCGTACCTTATTCGTATTTTTTTCGTACCATAAATAAAAAACTTGTCACTTTTTCGAATAACTTTCTTTACTATAAAAAATATAAGTTCAAAAATCTTTCAAGCATGGCTTTTATCCTTCAAAGGGCATGATGGGATAAGATAGTCGAAAATGCCCCCGAGAGCTTTTCGAACGGTTTCTAGAGCAAAAGGTGGCACACATCGAAAAAAAATTTAGACAAAAATTTCAGGCTCCAGTTGCGCTTATTTTCGGAGATATAGGCAAAAACAAGTTTTTCTATTAAATTTTTTTTTCTCGCCATATTATAAAGGTGGAAAGTTGAAATTTTATTTATAGTATCTTGACAATAAAAGGGTTTTTCAGTAATTTTTTCAATTTTTTTCGATCAATTTTGAAAGAGTTATGCAATTTTTAAAATTTCAAACCGCCATTTCTATGGCAAGTTTTCGAGGTGCAATTATGAAAAAATTCCATAAAATGTATCTTTTACCACCAAACATACCATAAAAATTTCAGAATTTTTGGAGTGGCGCAACATAGTCAAAAAAAATAAAAACTATTGCAGCGCGCTATAAACCAAGCGGTTCGGTACTATGCGCGTTGTAGGCCGAACGAACGTTACACGACGTTGCGTCGCCGCCTTAACAGTGCATAACAGCTTAACTGATCTTCTCGCGCTTAAAACATTACTTAGGCTTATATTTTTTCCTTTTTGGTTTACCTATAAGTGAACTCCTACAACTGATTAAATCAATTAATAGGCCTATTCCGTTTGTTTATTTGAAGAAAAAAATTCTTTAAAAATTCTGAAATTTTTATGGTATGTTTGGTGGTAAAGATGCATTTTATGGAATTTTTTCATAATTGCACCTCGAAAACTTGCCATAGAAATGGCGGTTTGAAATTTTAAAATTGCATAACTCTTTTAAAATTGATCGAAAAAAATTAAAAAAATTACTGAAAACCCCTTTTATTGTCAAGATACTATAATAAATTTCAACTTTCCACCTTTATAATATGGCGAGAAAAAAAATTTTAATAGAAAAACTTGTTTTTGCCTATATCTCCGAAAATAGGCGCAACTGGAGCCTGAAATTTTTGTCTAAATTTTTTTTCGATGTGTGCCACCTTTTGCCCTAGAAACCGTTCGAAAAGCTCTTGGGGGCATTTTCGACTACCTTATCCCATCATGCCCTTTTCCCTTTTTTTCTTCACTACAAAAAAGACATGATTACTTTCTTTTGAAATTTCGTAAGAATTTCGTAAATTACGTGCACTTTAGACGGTTTTTCGTACTTTTTTGGGTCATTTTTAAATTTTGTACCTGCCAAGGGCATGTTGAAATCTGAAAATCACAGATGTACTTAACAACAAAGCTACAGTATAACCGGAACTGGAAGTGATAAAATTCAGAAGAAAATGTAATCATTAAAAGCGCCTAGTTTTGAGCTACATTAAGCAATCTACCACGTCCGAATCTCTCTCCGATTCCTCTTTCCTTTACCTATACGCCATCATTTCCGAATATCATTCGACGAACAAACCTGCCGATGGCGCTTCCCAACTAACAATTCCATTACCCATTTAAACCACGATAACAATCATCGTTCGATAGTACGTAAATTGAAACGAAGAAATTTATCAGGCAGCGGAAAACCATCCATTACGAACAAATAAACCTCCCTTAAACTAGTGACAAAACGAAGAAAAAGAGAAAATCGTACGCCAGTCTAGCACAACAGCACGCGTGATACAGGACAAGTTGCCGGATAACGTTGTTACGTAGCCGCATTATACGAGTAAAAAGAAAAAGCTCTGTCAGTTGCAAAAGGATCGCCTCCTCTAATCCAGCTTTAGGCCATTATTAATGGTCGACTGAACCGAAGTTTGGCCAGAACTACAAGTCCGGCTAATCTGACGTCCATTTATACGTTGTCTCAGTCGAAAACACATCAAAATACCAAACGTTAACATCCAAATGAAAAAATTTCTATTACACCGTGTCATTAGACCGAATTAATTACTCGGATTGCGCGAAACGAATTACTGACCTTAATTACCCTTCTAGATAACCTCAAAAACAACAGAAAAAATCCGTCGTCGTTTCCGCGCCCTTATTCGCGGTTAACGAAATAAACGCGAAATTTAATGGAAAAAGATTTATTACGATCACTTTTTTAATTTCCTTTTCGCGCAGATGGTGATACCGCGCATCGTAAATGAAATTTTCGAACCGCTATGATTTATTATCGAATGCGAAAGTATTTCTATACGCGCCCATTCAAAACGTAAATAAAAAACAAACTAAAATAAAGGTTCATCATTCGCTTTTTATATAAAGTCCGCACACGTATATAAATTACATTACCTTTACCTACGTGTTTGAAATAGGTTTCCGAATCGTGTTCAGCGACTGTTCAATGTTCACGCGAACAAGGGTTAAACCGAGAACCCTACTATTACTGTGACAATATTGATAGCTTAAATAGATCAAACATGTTTGCAATAATGTATGCTATAAGACTCTTACTTACGAAAAAATCGACATAAAAATTGAAAGAAAAAATTGCGAAAATTATTCCAAAAGCCAGCAAAAAGTTCACAGCTCGCTCTTTGATTCGCCTTTCCAAAGGACATTTATCTTCCAGACAAGATCAATAATCGCCCATGAAATTTTAAAACGTAGTTGAACACGAAGTATATGAATTCCAGTTTTAAGTTTAATTCGTACCGAAATATTCGCATTAAGCTTTTATTATCCGATTAAATTTTCATCAACTTACAATTTATACGAAACTGTACGAGTGCTTGAAATGTAATTTTTACATTAACACCAGACGAGAATAATTACCGAAGAGAGAATTTTCTGAGCGTTCGTTAAAATGCGATTAATTTTAAATTACGTAATTTAGGTGCTTACTTGCTGATATTCCATTTGATATTTTAGTTCCGAATTACGAACTCAATCTTCATTTTTAACATTTATACTCGCATATCAACAACTGAGTACTTTGAAGATCTAGAAAAATGTTGATGATTTTTGGGAAGTGAAGGAAACTTGGAAAAAAGACGCGAGTATAGAGCAATTCACAGATACATAAATTTAATATTCACTACTACATTCAATGCAACGCTGAATTTATGCGTACGTATAGAAAATCCACTCCATGAACATATTTTTTAGTAGACTTTACTTTCAAGTAAAATTGTGGTTTTTTTGTTCAAGTTTCATTTTGTTTAATTTCCATTCTACGACGACAACTCAAGTAAAAATTGACAGACTGATTCTAAATTTGATGGATAGGTACAAAAAGCGCCAATTGTTTTTAAATTCAATCCGTCCGCTGATTTTAGGTTTTTCTCAAATATCTCGGGAGGTTCAATGACAGTGCTTTTTGGCGTCTATTTTCGGCAAGGAGTAAAAAGAGATGATGTGGCGATGTCAATGGTGCTACTGGTACTGTTCCCAGATTGGTCAAGTTCTACTTTAGGTTACAGAGGGCATAAATTTCCCCCATTACCTACAATAGTTTCCCTTAAAATTTATTAGTCGAGATCTAGGGAATTTCATTTCAGTAACAAGTTATATTCTGCCCTTAGTTCCTCGTTATTATGACTGTTTCCCAGTCTCTTTTCGTTTTTGTTACTTTATTTTTTATTTTTTGTTCTAGTTGTAGCTATTTTTTTCATTTTTTTTATGCGCTCAGTTTTTGTTTAGTTATGACTATAAGCAAACCTTCTGTCTTTGTTTCTTCTATGTTGCTTCGTTTTTGTTTTTTTTTTTTTTCTTATAT
Source organism: Phenacoccus solenopsis (assembly GCA_009761765.1). NCBI lineage: Eukaryota > Metazoa > Arthropoda > Insecta > Hemiptera > Pseudococcidae > Phenacoccus > Phenacoccus solenopsis. The sequence goes on from CM019753.1 coordinate 8,117,266, forward strand.
AATAATATAATGATAATAATCCCCTATCACTATATAGCCTGTAGCGTCATGAAAATAGGCAGGATACTGCAGCTCTAGTATGTTATCGTGGGATGTTCCCAGTCTCACCGTCCACACTACAAGCATCACATATGAGAGTTAGTTGCTTAGGATGCGTTATACTGGACACATATTATTCGTTTTTGCCACAGTGATTTTATCATGATGTGCTAACCGTTTCTTTTAATACCGCTCTGCCCACTGGGGAATTCACGGGCGTACATGAATTTTTTTTCATTTACCACGATGAACAAGTGTTAAATTTCTAAAAATTACCATCATGTTTGCATGTACCAAATATACCTTTTTTTTTTTTGAAACGACACAAGATGAATTTCCTTTATTTCTATTCGCCACAAGCCAATATATTTTTTAATAAATTAAATTCAAATTTTAATTTCAAAAAATAATTTATTAAATTTTCGATGAAAAAAAATTGTAAGAAATGATGAAAACTTCTATATACTATTATGCAATAAAAAAAATTTTTATTAAAAAACTCACTAATTTTTTTTCTCTTCAGCCTGTTGTAATACGTTTGTAAAAAAAACTTTAATTAAATACTTTTAAAATTGAAATATTACCCCATTAAGTAACAGAGTTGAGCGAAAATTATATGTCAAATTGATTCATAATGACACATACTTGAAGTACTTACCTAACTATGGAGAAAAGCAACATACTTTCACATAAATGAAAAAAAATCGAATTTTAAGTCAATTTACCAAAATCTGCCATCTAATCATTTGTTGCATTAGTTACTGATTCAAACAAAAAGTACTCGGGAGTCTAAAAAAAAACATGATTTTTCCAACGCCTTAGAATTCAAGTAATTTTGAATACACTATACTTTAAAATCGTACAAAAACACATACTTCACAAAAAACTTTTACAAAAGGCCAATTTATGAGTCTCATACGAAGTACAATACGTGAATTCTACTTTTCGAAACTCCGAAAAAAAAATTAATTCCAACTAAATTTTCAAAAGTTACGTGAACATCACTCATGCAACTTCAACATAGCATGATAAAGGAATTTTAGCTACTAATGAGTTATACTCGGGAAACCATGGAAGGTAAATTTAATTTTTCACACATGGGTAACTCATTCTCCATGGCACTTCATTGAAAATAATTTAGGCTTAATTGATGGTTTCTAGATATCGACATATGGAGTAAAAATAAAACTTAAATCACTTGAAAATTTTATGACGATTTGAATTTCACTCTAGTACCTATTTTAGAAAATGTGAATTATTTTAAAAATGGAGAAATTACAGCAAACAAGTAGAAGAAAGAAAATGTCAACTGAACATCCTATCAATACTCTTCGATTAGCAAAGTATCAAGAAAAACTATTCGTAATCTACCCATTTACGAAAAATTAAAAGACCATAATTATATAGAAGTCAATATTAATTAAAAATTACATTAAAAAAAGGATTGAGAGGGCCAACATATTCTCTAAATTTTTTAAATCTGCTTATGAAAATATCTCTTCACTTCCATCTACATAAAATGTAAAAACGTAAAAAATATGACCTGATTTCATTTGCATTTATTCACGTTGGTCATTTCACAAAATAGTCACTATGACTCGATTGAAATCGAATACCACGTAAAACACGATTCCACAGTCGTAAATGGAGTTTTAGCCACCGAGTATAAACTCTCGCATGATTAATGGCGTTTCATTCAAATCTTGATGTACAGCTACAGGCATATAAGTGTGGAAAGCCTGTTCAACGAATTTGCATTGTCATCATATGAGACGAAAGTTATACGTATTCTTTTCCGCGCTCCTTTCAAATCGACAGCTTCCAGGTATTTCGTTAATTTTGTCGAGACGACGAGTTTTTCCAATATTCGCAAACAGTCCCATTAGAGGCGCCTTGTTCGACAATTTCGAAAACACCACCATATCATCGATAAATTACCTAGCACAGGGTAGAGCTACAAACACGCGTAAAATTTTATCACCGTCGTGGAGCTCATAAACGATTAATTCTGTTCACGTATCGATATCATTATCAAATTGAATTCCCCTTTCCATTGATTATTTGGCGTTTCTGTAGAAGGCGAAATAATGAGGTAAAATATTGGATAAAGGATAAGTGCTCGGTATATAATGTGAAATCGAACCCGTCAAGTTTAATTTTTTTTTTCGCACTTATATCGTGCAAAGCTTTCGAAAATATCCGATGGTCGAATTTTTGGGAAAGGCTTAACAGCCGGCATTATCGTCTTAGCTATATTGCAAAACGACCGCATATACGAGCTGTACGACGCTTCACCAGCCATCGACCATCGACGAGTATAGTTTGAAGATTATAGAAAATAGCTTACACGCCCGTCCTCGTACACGAGAAAAGCTTAAGAAGACACGTTACCATCTATAGCCGCCATTTCCATTGTCACGCTGACAAATCGCGTTTTATCGTAATAATGAACCGATATCGAGCCTCTCAAGACGGCCATCTATTTTCAAAAATCTACGAAGATAAATTATCGTCTCGTTTGGTTCGCGTGAGTGTACCCTTTTCTTCGTAATAATACATCGAATAAAATGTAAAGAAGTCCATATGCGACGAAATTTCGTACCGACGATGTTCGTGACTTCCAACTATCTTTACTTTTGTATTGGTAAGTACTCGTGTATCCGAGCCTCTCATTTTTCTTCGTGCCCAAGATACAAAGTAAATAACAATATCAAAGGATAAACGTTCAAGTACACCTTGAAGCGATCGAGCCTCGAAGCTGTTATTTTTTTCGGTTAGATACATTAACCGAATTTCATAGCGAATCCCCCGCAACTTCTCGTCGAACGCTAAAATTACCGAGAGCGAAATTTTTCTCGCCGCCCAAAAAGTAATTACCGGCGAAACTAAAGTTGAATAATCGGCATCATAATTTACCGCCGCTACCGATTAATAATTAGCTTCATAAGTTCGCCAAAGGAATAACATAAGGGTAACGCTGTTATGTTTGCACTCGCAGACTGCCAAGTTTTCCTTTTCTTATTTATCTTTGAAAGTAAACGAAGCGCGTTTTCGCAGTCGAGATGAATGCCGCGCTGTTGTTTTGTGTAGAGCTGATCACGCGCTCCGGCCGGCTAAACTTTCTCTATTAACCATTCAAAATTGAATAACGAAGCTTCGTCGCAGCGCTTGTTTCGCTTAATCTACCATAAAGGTGTAGTCGCAACTCGCAAATGTTTCCAGAGTGAAACGACGAGCATTTTTCCCTTTTTGCTCCTTCCTTTTCGTTCGTTTCAAAGCACTCGACTCTGCATGTTCCTGGAAGCGTCCTATCTAACCCTTTAAGATACGAGAAAAATTCGCCAATGAATTCTCGAAAATTTCTCATAAAGAGTAAGGCCTTTATGTATAACATTTGTATCATCGGAAATTCTTTTCATTTTCGATTACATTTCGTAACGATGGTAAAAATGGGGAAAATTAAAATTTTTAATTTTTCACCAAACACAAATCATTCTAACCATTTTCACGATTCGTTGAAACAGGAGAATGAGAAATTATGGTCCGTTATAATAGTAAGAGGACAATTATAAAAGTACTGTAGAGGAGATTCGGCTTGTATTTAACTTATCGGAAAAACATGTGATAATAAGACGTCTACAAAATGATAATCATCAGTTGAGAAGCTAAATATGTTATTCCATAATGTTGACTGTTGATAGGTAAATACATAATGAAGAAAATTTAGGGAAAATATTAACCAAAAAAAAAAAAAAAAATTCAAAAACCATGCTATTCTCCAGAGCAGAAAAATTATATTTCTAAAGCCTAAAAAAAAAAATTAACAAAAAACTTGAAAAAAAAAACACAATCAGGGATAAAATTCGAACCCCCGACCATTGGCACTAAGCACCAACATTCTTTCCATACAACCATGAATTGCTCGGCAGCAAGTGGCAAAAACTCAGTATACATGTGTTGCACGCAAATGTAGATGTGAGATTGAAAATACTGAATATGAAGAGGTGATGACGTCATTATTTTTCTGTCACGAGTTGTTGCTGTATGAGCAGAGTTCAGTACAATTTATGATAACTACTCGTACTATAAGAGGGTTTTCGTAAGATTTAGTAAGAACATGAACAGGGGCGTAACGAGGACATTCTTCAGGGGGGGGAGGGGGGTGAGAAAACCAAAAATTGCCAACTAATACCATGAAATTTTAGCAACTCTTGACCTTTTTTTTTTTTTTTTTTAGTCTTCAAAAATTTTATAGCTATAATAATACTGCTACGCTAAAACTCCAAATTTACCAACTTTCCAAAAGCCAAGGGGGCTACGTCACTGGTTGTGTGCTATACATGATATAAGTTGGCATCAGTTCGAATTTATTCGAGTTCTTATTTTCCCAAAAGAAATTCCAAGTTCCCAATTTCAACGTTGAACAATTATAAATTTCCCAACTTTTCAAAACACCTGGGGGAAAGCTCCCCCCCCATCCCTCCCTTAGTTACGCCCCTGAACATGAATTAAAGATATCCAAATATAGCGTAGATTGATGTAAATTTCATTGAAATTCACGCAATAATGACGCTTCTATGAACACTTCTTTTAATCTGAGTTTGTTGGAATGTGGTAAATTACCTCGACTAACTCGTAAAATAAAAACAAAATCAGCTGATGATTTAAATGACAAACGAATTTCAGTCGTTCACTGAAAATTGAGCGATATTATCTATAGGGAGGTAGAAATAAAACTACCTACATTTTATCACATTCTAGCCTTATGATTGGTCATTACGCATGTGGCGTGTAACATAATTACCAAGAACCCAGACCAGTTACTATGACAACTTTATTAGTTACCAGGGATGGCAAGAGCATTTGCTCGATGGAGCATGCTCAGCAAATGCGCGTATGCCTTAGAGCAATTGGCGTTTGCCCATGAAAAAAAAATTATGAAATGAAATGCTATTACTTCTTACAAAAATAAACTATTGCTCGTTTGTCGTTACTTCGTTGATCATTTTGTTCATTATTATTGGTAAAATCCAGTGATGTGAGAGTCGTGTTTTCACGCTTCCACTCTTGCTCACTCTTTTGCTTTCAGTCATTAAAAGTCTCTCGCTCTTCTCTCACTCTTTTGAAAATTCAAATTATAACTACCCTCACTCTTTAGCTCTTCTCCTTTTGCTTATAATTGTGGCTCTTTGCTCCAGGCTCTCTCTTTAAATTTTCTACGCTCTTTCTCGCTCTTGCACTGGCTTCCGTTCTTCAGCGTTGTAAAAAAAATTGATAAGACGTTTTTAAGCATTAAATATATTTTATTTATGCCATTTATTCTTGCCAATAGAGTTGCTAATATCATTGAAATATATAATTTATTTTTACGAGAGGGAAAGATTTTTGCGCTTAGGGTGCTCAAATCAAGCAGTCACCCGGTATAGGTAATTATACAATGTATTTGTAACAAAAATATGGTATTTGAAACAGCATTTTAAAAAAAGTGAGTATCATAGCATATAATTCACCTATGTTTCTCAAGTGATTAAAGAGGTCTTATCCGAACTACGTGGAAAAATAACCTCGATAAGAACATTAGCAAGTAATGGAACAAATTTTCACAAAGAAGAAATGGCAATTTCGTCGTTAACTGGGGGAGAACCAATTTTTTCAAAAATATTTCCATACCGGCGAAGAAGCAGCTCGACCCTACAAGAGTGGAACTTATGAAACCTAAGTTTGAGGATTATAGGTACCTAATTTACGCTTTTATAGTTAAACATAAAGTATAGTATTTATGTTTATAATATTTTAAATAATTCTGATATTATAGACTGTTTACATGAAAATTTTTCAAGCACTATGAGCGCTAGGGACTGCGAAAAAAATTTAAAAAAATGTGTCTCACAAAAATTGAACAATATAAGAATCGCGGCTTGTCACAATTGATTATGTTCATAACTTTATCAAGACATAAATCGTTTTATATTACTGTTGTGCTATATTTCAATGATTCTAGCTATTAGTAGTACTACTAGTAGTGGTAATAGTAACACTACCATTAACATAATCGAATAATGAGAATACATCCATCGTAAGGTATGATTAAAATGGAAAAAATTTCAATAATCAGGATATCACATATGAGCTTAAATTTTCATTAGAACATTTTGAAAATTCATCCAATGTTTCTTAATGGCACTGAAAAGTTAAAATGAATTTGAGAGAAGAAAATTATCAAATCACTACGCATTGATCTGTTGTATTCATCGCTAGCTCACTGGGTCAAACAATAACCCAATTCTTCACCATAAACTCACCGAAATCACCAACTCGCAAAACTTAGAAATTATCGCTTGAAAAATTAAAACCATCCATACCAACCATAACCACTAATTGAAGCGAACAAAGCCCAAAACCAATCGACTACGTAATAAAGCTCACCAAGTAAAGAAACCTCGAATAAACGTAAGGGTAAAGTTTGAAAGGGTATTTTAGCATTTTGTCCTAAAACAAACAGTATTACTACCGTTATAACAAGTTAATAAGTTAGGCGGCCGGACGTCGGCAGTAACGCCGTTATTATGGTATTAATAATACCACTCTTTCCTTCTCCCAAAACTTATATATAATAATGGTAAAGGCGCGATATCGAATTCAGTAGCTAGCGTGACAAGTGCAAACCCTTAGCTTTTTTCTACTTCCTTCGTGGCCGCGGCACTGCTCGTTATTTATCAGTGTCGTAAGTTCAGGGGGCGCTAAAATTTAAATAATTACATTTCTAGCCGGTAGGCACGACAAAATGCCGCTTGTTAGTTTTATCGACGAGAATAATTGCGAAAAACGAAAGCTTAAATTTACGATAAAAAGCACATACGAGCGTGTGGAGAACGTCACGTGTAGTAAAGGCTTTGGTTTCAATACCTAAACGGCTTAAAAACAAGCTCAAGGCAGATTTACAATGAACAAAAAGGGCACCGTGAAAATTCAATTATCGAATGTGAAACTTTAATACGAACGTAGGTAATTTTTCAGCGAATGAGAATGTACCAACATGGTGTCAAGTTGAAAAAAAAATTCAATAAAATGCTAGCTGGATATAATACATTTTATTACGTCCACGCGGTAATAAACTACGTGTTTGTGATTTATAGACTCGAAAATTAGGTTGTATATTTTTTATTAAGGGGTGAAATATACCTTTGGTACTTTGTGTACTATTTTTTTTTTTTAACAAAAAAACAAACCGAAGTATACGTTAGAAAGCTAACTACTCAAATACCGAGTATTGATTATCTTATGCTATCCCATATTACACAATTATGATATTATGAACACTTGTTGAAATCCGTTTCCAAATATATTTACTAAATTTTTTATGGATAAAAAAAAATATAAATAAAATTGGCAAGATCATGATTATTCAACGAAAAAAAAAAAAGAAAAAACATAAAGGCTTATGAAACGAATTCAATAGTTTTCGATTAATAGCGACGGAGTTTATTATTGAAAGACACTACATAATACGAATAACAACTGTTCTTTATAAAGATAAGCCTTGAGAGGTAAGTATAGTTGATTCAAAATTTCAATTCCTAATGACTACGTAATCATGAATAGTAAGTTCATATATTATTTTAAAGAAGTTCAAAAGCCGAAAAGAGAAAATAAGATGAAAGGAAGAGAAAACCTACTCAAAAGTTTAGCATTTGATGATAATGTATCCCTGAATATAAACCATTTTTTTACAACTATAGAAGTTCACCTTCCAAAAAGCATCTTTGAAGTTACAAAAAACTGTCCTTTACCTTCTGAACTTACGAAGAAATCATTTACAAAGAAACCTCGAACGAAACTCCATAAAGAATGAATACAAAAATACACCATTCCTGAAAATTTCATCGCATAAAGGATAATCGTAGGAAGTGCTCATCATGGGCCTTTACTACATGAAGTAAAATAAGTGGAAAATTCATCTGTGCTCCTGAAAGTCAACACTTCAGCTATATAATTGTTTTGGAGAAATGATTATCGAAAAGAATAGAATGAAAATTAAGATGGAATTGAAAAAAAATTAATCTAGAGCTCAAGCTACATAAAAAATGCAAAAAAGTAAAAAGATGTTATTTTCATAGACTTGCAAACATCCAACAATTTTTCAAAATCGCAAGAAAAGCAATCTTCCAAAACATGAACTCACTAGTTACTCCGTTAATCGTGGAGGGAGGAGGGGAGAGGGTAGTTATTCCATTTGAATGCTTAACAAAAAAAAAAAAAAAAAAAAAAAAACTCAAATACATTTTTATTTTAGCTATGAGCGTTATATAAGGAAATTGTAATTTTAAAGAAAAAACTTTCAAACTTCCCCTTCACATAGGAGGTTGTAAATGTCCGCAGGACTACGTTTCCGCTCCAGCACGAATAGATTTTCGCGTGAATATTTTACATTTTCCACTTCAAAAAACATAATTTTCTTCATTTCACAAATATTATATTGAAAAGGCTTTCCCAAATCTACCCAGAACCTTCACAATGAAGGATAATTGCCCACGAGCCAGTCTTCCTACCCTACGAATTCGAGCGTAGTCCTACGGACATTAATGATTTTCCATGCACGTTAATGGATAAGGTGAGAAGAGAAGGATTCAGTTATAATAGAAGAACTACATTATTCAACAACATAGAATATTAGAAAAACTGAACTCATGGTGGTATATTGGATTCCTAAAACCCTACACCTTGGCTAAAGCCCTGCTTACGTGATAACGTTTTTTTTCACTTGCGAATTTCAAAAGAACTATATTCTTCAATATAACGTTATATTTAATTCCAAAGTTAAGCATTTAAAAGTTTAGCAATAGAACCCATTTCAATGAGATTTTGTTAATAATATGTTTTCAAAAGTATTTTATTAGAGAGAGAGAGAGAAAAAAAAAAGGCTGAAAAAAAAAGAGTGCATAAGTTAAAATTTCATTATGATAGGAATTTTAGCAAATAAGTAAAGACTTGACTTCTAACACAAATACGACTTCATACAAATTAACAAATGCGAAAAAAGAAATCAGGATTCAACCTAGCTGAAGAAATAATCTCTAATTACACAGAGGCAAAGTCTCATTTGAACATGGCATAGCTTGAAAAGAAAAAGGAGGAGAAAAAACTCAGTAATTTTTCAAAGTCAACCAAATCGTTCCCACATGAATCATACGTTGGAATTCATTTCGTTCTTTGTTTACGCTATAACATAATTACATGGAGCATTAACGCGGAATGTGAAACGGTAATTCGAATTTACTAGCACATTCGGGATTTATATATTACAAGAAAATGAAATAGCAGTACAAAAAGCTCATATGCTAATACTACGGTATACACCTACTCGAAAAAAGCTCGACCATTTCGAGCGCGTACGGTAACTAAAACAAAAAGAGCTTCGTTTCAAGTTAAACCCAACGTATACTATACAAGGCTACGTAGGTTTATATAGAAGGAAATATATAGGTAAGCTACGTTGGAAATAAAACGATGAACTAACTCGAACTGCGTACCAACATTTGCGAAACGATTACTCAAATCACCAGGGCTAGGGCTGTTCTCTAATTCGAAACAAAAAGCCAACAAGTCAGCGAGAAAAGACGTGACACCGACCAACCGATTCGCCAAAGTTAACGAACGATTTACGGACGCCTGAAGCCAATAGTATGGCAGAGAATTGAAAAGGCTTAACAAGTGTTTCTGCTATGCAGCACGCTTACGTCGGCTGGCCACCGATCCAACGGCCTAACTTCGCATACTAAAAAGAACTCTCGGCCCAAACTGCGACGACATTTTCGTTATTCTCAACATTTACCCGTATCCGTTCGGTTCTCATTTGCGTTTACTTCCAAACTACGGTGTATCCTATAAATGAATACGTGAACACTCCATACAGCCATCGAGCCATGATTAGAGGTTTCATACAACGAGGCAGCGATGAGGTTACACTTTCGCAACTCATTATCGAACTTTCAAACTACCTTTATCCAATAACCGCACTAACTTCGTAAAAGCGAGTCGTCGAATTCATTCCCATATATAGTTTCTCGTATTATTCGAATATCGTATTTCGTACATCGATGTTTCAACGCAAAAATGGCGATACGATATTGCACTCTATCACCGTAATAATACTTCGTGTTTTCGCGTAATGATTGTTCATCGTTCATATACACATTACACGCTCCATATATGTGGGTAATTTTATTCATTTCGTGGAAATTCAGCAAATCGGATTCGCTTTTACCACAACATTACGTACTTCGAACCATCGACATACGAACGGTATTTTCTATTCAATCCTCCATTTCAGAATTTCATCGCGCCATATTGAAAAACTCCTTCAAATGTCATTCACTTCTAACGCAATAACGAGAAAAATTCCAAGGACGTAATTAAATTTTGATTTAGTCGAGAAGGTTCACCGATCATTCGTTATTCTACGACCTTTGTTATAAATTTTCGCCTCTTCTATGATTCGCCAATTAAAGCGTACACCATTAATTGGCGAATATTAAATTTAAAACGACGCGTTCTTGTATTGCAAACGCGAAATTGGCTTGTTTTAAGATTAAATTATACGACTTCGAACGATAAACGAGGGGTTAATATTTAATCGAGCGAGTCGACGAGTATAATACTACATTATACCGGATTACAGCTTTTTCCCCTCTTAATCATGCCGGAAATTTATTAATGAAACTCGATCGAAGCCAATAAATGAGCATTTGAACCGACTCGAATGGTAAGTTCTCATTCTAATAACGAAATATAGCGAAGTACTAGTTTATTTCGTTAAAAATAACCGAATTCGTACATTCGTGGTTTGGATAAAAGTATACTCTCTAAAAAACTTCAAAAAAGCAACTGCTTCAAAAACTCAAATAAAAATACGAAACAAATAAATAAATAAAAAGTTCAGGAATTTGTACTGGAATCTTGCAGGGAAGAAAAATAAAAAATTTTTCATCCAAAACCGTCGTCAGAAAATGTACTAATATCGGAGGAAAATTCGAGCTCGCCTCTTAATACTCTTCAAAGATGGACATGAATAATATTTGTTGAGATTGAAAAGGTTTCTTATGTGTCATACTTCATTGCTTGGAATTTTGTTGTTCCAATCTACGTTTAAAAGAAAGCATTAATCGCTGATTAAACGATCTCGGATGATATTGGCTAAGATTAAAATATAAATGAAATACTAAGAGTAGATTTCTCTTTGAGTAACCTTCTATTTAAAAAAAATGTGAACGTCCAGTCATTCTCTTTAATATTGAAGCGTTTGTTTCAACACCCCACAATGTGTTTTAACTGGACATAAAAAAAGCGATTATAATTATGGTGAATGATTGAGCTTTTAAAAACGACGATTTTTTTTGGAAGTTATTTTTCGGCCCTCAATTCAATAATAGACAAAATTCGCATTTACTCTTTTTGTTCAAATTACATAATCACTTTTACGATATTCAGTAACACAATTTAAACTAAAGTCAAGTTAGTGGTATGAAAAAATTTGTTACTTAGGTTATAGTACAGGGAAATAAGGATTGAACCTGGAAAAAATGGTAGTGAGCTGAATTTCACATTATATGTGTAGAATGGTGTCCTTAACAAGGTATAAAAAGTTGTCACCCGTAGGGGGTGAGCTAACCCCTGGAGGGGGCTAAAACCCCGCAAAAAACAGTTTTTCAACTATTTTTTGCTAATATCTCCGAAAATAAGGGTTCTACGTCAAAATAAGTTATATCAAAAAATGTTCCCCATTAAATTTCCTACAGAATGAGTGAGACAGTTTTCTCAAAAAGTCATTAGTAAGCCCAAAATGGGGAGGTCAAAATATACCAATTTTTAGAATTCCCTTTCGAAAATCAGTTCTTTGTTTATATCTTCTATAGGTGCGTCCTACGCAAAAATTGTTAATATTGAAAAATATTACCCGTTCAATTTTCTATAAGGTACATGAAAACTTTTCCCAAAAAGTCATAAAAGGGCCCAAAATGGGGGCCCAAAATACATTAATTTTGGAAAAATTTATTCACATGTGTTCATATCTATCATCAAGTGACCTAGGTAGGTGATGAAGATGAACAAGTAATTTTTCCTGATGATTCCCTCTCCCCTTCCTCCTCCCTCCTTTAGAAATCCTTCTCCAGATTTACATTATAGAACAAAAAAAACTACAGATATACTTTGAAATATTTGTTTCAACTTGGTTCGGGATCATCTATTCCCTCTTCATCACTCATTTCCACCTCCATACTATTCGTGCAATCAGCTCCACAACAATGACCACACAGCTTCGAACATTTCAGTCTTGAAATAATAGAAAATTAGGTCATGCAAAATGTTTTTGTAATGCTAACTTGAAAGTTATCAGCTTTTAACCTGTTTCCCTGCATGTGCAAGCAGAATAGCCTTTCTAATAGCAACAGTACCTCGTTCTTGCACAGCTGCAACAGCTGCTCCATCAGATAACGAAATGTTGCAAATGCTATTAGGTACTCGTAAAGGAAAATTCTTTGGATATACTTGAAAAATATGATAATTAACTACCTACTTACCGAATCTCGGTATGCAAGAAAATCCAAAATAATATTAAAAACTAAAATTTAACCAATACGTTGTATTCACTACGTTGAATTAATTTAGGCCTATTTCAATGCAGCTGCAATTCATATGGAGGAAGGGGAGGGGGAATCATCAGGAAAAATCACTTGTTCATCTTCATCACCTACCTAGGTCACTTGATGATAGATATGAACACATGAGAATAAATTTTTCCAAAATTAATGTGTTTTTGGCCCCCCATTTTGGGCCCCGTTTATGACTTTTTGGGAAAAGTTTTTCATGTAACTTATAGAAAATTGACCGGGTAATATTTTTCAATATTAACAATTTGCGTAGGACGCACCTATAGAAGATATAAACAAAGAACTGATTTTCGAAAGGGAATTCTAAAAATTGGTATCTTATGACCTCCCCATTTTGGGCTTACTAATGACTTTTTGAGAAAACTGTCCCACTCATTCTGTAGAAAATTTAATGGGGAACATTTTTTGATATAACTTATTTTGACGTAGAACCCTTATTTTCGGAGACATTAGCAAAAAATAGTTGAAAAACTGTTTTTTGCGGGGTTTTAGCCCACTCCAGGGGTTAGCTCACCACCTACGGATGACAACTTTTTATACCTTGTTAAGGATGCCATTCTACAGATATAATGTGAAATTCGGCTCACTACCATTTTTTTCCAGGTTTGGTCAAAAAATGAGCTTATTTCCCTGTACCAGAGCGGACCTCATTTTGTGCAAGTGTGCAAGGAGGAAGAGAAGGAAGGGCAGAGGAAGTAATGTACGTTTCTAAAAGGGCCACTAGGTCAACAAAGTGTCAAAGTTTAAAAAATTTTTCAATTTCTAATTGGATTTTTTTGCATCAAATTTTATTTAAAATTTTCGCTGTATTTGAAAAATGAAAATAATAAAAGTGTCCCAAAATTATTTTTGGCTAAAGGTCAATTTTTGCTCTCTTCGGTCTCACGGATGCGAGTAAATGACCATTAGAAAACATTACGATACTTGAAGCTGATGCGAACACCAACTATAATGGAGGTCAAGAGTTTCAACATTTTCAAAAAGAAGTAATGGAATATTTCGATTTTTCCCTTACGTACTATCTCCATTCACGTGCCATGTATTGCTACAAAGGCCAGAGTCATGGAAGAGCTAAATTAGATCTGGGAGAAGAGGTGTGACTGTTTGAGGAAGAGGAAAAGCTAGGCTATTGTCTGTTCATAATCTTGGTTCGCATTCAAATGTGAAACATTATTTCAAGATTAAAAAGTTTTTGGTAGCTAGTTTTCTGAAAATTTATAGATCTTGATACTTGTTAAATTTTTTTGAAAACATTTCAAATTCCATGTATATTGTACAATAGTATATAATGTATAATATATATATACATATTTTTTTCATTTATTAATATTTATAATTTTTAATGATATATACCGGGTGCCCAAGTAATGACCACATCCCTGAGCACTAAAGTGTAATGAGAATAGTATGTGGTACGCTGCTAGATTTCCCAACACGAGAGTTGGTAGTACTTCTAGTTATTCAGAATGACATACGTAAGTAGCGATACAAAATGTTCAACATGGTGCACTGTTAAATCAATGCTGATCTCATAATTCTCGTGATAATTTTCCAAATCACCATTAATAGTAGCTTTGAAACAATTATCGCGGTACCAAAAATTTTTATTTTCCACTAATGATTTAAAGAATCATAAAATTGGTAGTACACAGCTCTACTATTTATTATACGATTTATTACTACTTCGTGGGACTTTCGCGCTCTGGGGTGTGGTCATTACTTAGGCACCCAGTATATTAATATAATTCATTACTTACATCTAAATTTTGTATCATTGGTTAATGAATTATAATTTTTTTTTTTTTTTTTTTTTTATATCAAATTACGCCATGTACAGCCCTAGGCTAGAGGCGTTTCTTTTTTCTTTTTTACATGGTTTGGGATTATATGAGGTTGTATAGAGATGTGGAGTGTAGAAATTTTAGGAGCTTTGTTATTTGATTGGGGTTGTTCTGATGGATGCATGGTGGATCTGGATTAGGAAAGTATAGGTGTCTTGGAGAGCGGTATTTGGTGCAATCAGTCAGGATGTGGTGAACGGTTACAGGAACGTTGCAAGTGTCACAGACAGGAGAGGGCTGTCTAGAGAGGAGATGTCCATGGGTTAGGAGAGAGTGCCCGGTATGTATGCGAGTGAGGATCACTTCGTCTCTTCGGGAGAGGGACGAAGGATAATTCCATGGTTCTATGGAGTGACGGATAGATTTTAGTTTATTTGAATTGGGAATTTGAGACCAGTAATGTTGGAAGAGTGTTTTGGATATGTTTTTTATAGATATTTTAATGTCAGGCAGTGGAATGGGGATGTTGGGAATGGGAGAAAGGTGAAGGGATTGTTTTGCGGATAAATCTGCCAATTCGTTTAACGGTATGTTTTTGTGTGAAGGGGACCAACACAGTGTTATGGATTTTTCGGAATTTATTGCAAGGAAGTGGGCGATATCTTGTGAAATGGGGTGCTGTTTTTTGGAATGATAGTTTTGGATGGTCAATAGAGCTGACAGAGAATCTGAAATGATTAAGGTTTTTTGGATAGAAAACTCATTGAACTTAAAGGAATGTAATTAATAATTATAAATGTCTTTATTCCAAATTCAATTCTTTATCAACATTTATTTTGATTTTTTGATACCTCTGAAATCTATATGAATATATTTATTTCACTTGGATTTAGAGCCATATTCCAAATCATAAATCTAGAAACTGAAAAATTGACATCCATATATAAAATATTTATACGCTAAAATTTCAATACGTATTCTTGGTTTTATTATAATTTATCACTGAGATACTGACTATATTTTTTAATAATTTTTAAACTTTACTTTCAAACAAATTGGTGATGTATAGATTAAGTGCATAGTATGAGTGTCTAATTTAAAGTATGTAGAACTGAAAAGACAAAATATGGCCACTTTTTGCTTTGCAAAGATGTCCCAAAATATCGCAGTAGTGTTTCTAAAATTAAATGACGGTCGTTTAGATATCTTAACACCAAATAATTCATACACTGGAAACCCCTGTGAGATGATAATGTGACATATTTTGTCTCTTGTGCCACAAAGAACTTCAAATTAACCCGAAATAATCACACTACCCATAAAGCATACATTAGTTGATTATTTTTTTAAATACAGAAAATTCATAAATTAAGGAGGTCAAGAGCACCTGACTCAAAACAAACAGTTTCAAATTAACATTTTTCCAGCTTTCAAATGACAAAATACAACATTCGAATGAAGAGAAATTTTCGACATGTTTAAAAATAAATTTGTTTAAAAATTTAAAATTTTTGAAAACTTTCGGCATTATTTTAGCAGATGCTGCAATTAACTTGCAGAACCGAACTTTTTTTTGTTTTTCTAAGAGTGGAATTTAGCGTTTACTTTTCCCTCGATTCGAAATTCTTCCTACTTTACGAGGCAATGAGTCGGAAGAGTAGAATGGTTGATGTTGAATAGACTTTACAAATGATCAAGTCGTTTCTTTGGCACGTTGAATAAGTTGCCGATTCATACGCCGTAAATATATCGTCGATATCATTAATTTTGTAATCAACTAATGAATAAAGAATAACCATGCTTTCATTTTTTTTCTTTTTTTTTTCAAAGTCATATTTGAAATTAACATTTAATACATACTCTGAAAATTACCAAACTCGTGCAAAATCAACCTGTTGCTGGTACCAATTTGCAGTCTCATTCGAAATTATGTATTTAAATGCACGCTATAGGTTGACGAAAATATTCGTCGAATAAACCACGTTTCCTTTCCCGGGAGTATTCATATTTCGCAAATAATAGCGATTTTCCTCGTTATATTTACTTTTGATGGAACTTATAAAATTTCCATTTTGTTAGCGAAAATATCTAGACGGTAAATATCTTTTTGATAAAATCCCATTTAAAAATGTCGATAAAAGAAAGTATCGAGAGAAACGCGATATTTTTCTACTTTATGAAGTTGACCGCTTTACATTACTGTAAAATAACGTACGCAAGCGGAATGACGAAGGGAGAAAAATGCGAAATATTTCACCTGTCACATTAGCCGAGGTAAAAGTCGACGTCGATATCGTTTATTTTATGATAATAGAGACAAAGAATTATGCGCGGAAAATAGGTAACGAATTTAAATAACGTCAAAAACAAACTCCAGCGCGCTTCTCATTCCCCAAATTTTCGATAACTGAATCAGTTAATACCCTCGGAGTTATATTCTAATGTTTTTTTTCCTGCTGGGAAAATTTACCATAGTTTTAATTTCAAATTAGACCTTAGTATGCAAACACAAATCGCGAATACGGTTGAGTAATTATGCTCGCAGATTTCGATTCGCCAACTTTTAAGGCGTTTCGAAATAAATCGTTTAAAGTCGCTGCACCGCCGCCAAATGGAAACTACGCGGTTGCGGGAAATAAAATATTTTAATTGCGATACTCGACTGGGAAATAACTCGACACCACTTTTTTCCAACTTCAACAACGTTCGCATTTCGAGCGGTTGGTATTTTCCTTTCGTAATTTGTCAATGAAAAGTGTTCGTTCAACTTCAAACTTATAAGGCGAAAAATTTTCCAACTTATAATCGCTCAGTGAAAAACACCCGTACGCAATTTCGTACCTCTCTAGCACGCCTTTCATCTCATCGGCTACGTTTACATTTGTATTATCAACTTTCGAGTTTTTACACATTTTAATTTAATCGTTCATTCGACATGAAGAGCACATCGAGATTTTTGCTTTCTGCCTTCTCAGATAATTATATTGGAGCTAAAAGGGAAATACTTATTATCGTCGATAGCACTAAAATCATTTCATGCCGAAAAATCGGATTTCATGTCGAAAATTGTACGTTTTTTTCATTTTTCAACCTTCCATTTTCCCTCGCTTTTTCATATTTATCGACTGAACCGTCTTCGGGTTATATCCTTCTTATAGAAATTCAATTAATCAATGTACAGTCTCTTATCGTTGGGTTTATTATTGTAAAATATTACTCTTAAATTGAATTCGTTGCTATAGATTTCGTTTACCCATTATATACGTATTCTTTTTTTTTTGTAGTTGCAAATAGTTTTTTGGATTTAGATCTTAGTAGTCAGAAACTTAGATTCTCGGATGATCATTTATCCTTATTTATGAAAAAGTTGAAGGTATAGAAATTTTCAATTATAAGGGATACTTATAAATATGAATCAGCAGTCAAATGTAAATAAGTTTTGTATAATGACTTCATCACTGTGAATCAGCCGATATCAACGAGGTGTTGGATATCGTTGCCTGACTTTTGCCCACCTCTGTATATATGTAAAAGAGCAAATTATACTCTCTTGATATCTCCCACCCAATTTGTTGAGAATTCACAGAGATGTTTTTCACGTAGAAGTGTCGATAATCGAGATATTTTCAAAAAAGGTCTGTTTTTATAATATCTGGAATTTTGAGATTAAGTGCACCTTGATTAATCAAACAAATGCACCCGGGCGAAAAAAATGCATATCATTCGACTTTTTGAAAATTCGATTACCTTCATTGTGTAACGAATACTTCTCACCTACGACCAATGGTAGCTCCAATACATCCAAACAACCTAACTGCGTGCGTTTTAAGCACCTCTCAAAAGACTATGAAAAATCGATTCCATCCAAATGGTCATAAATTTTAACCTTTTTATTTTTTAACCTAAGTATTTTTTCGGTGAACATGCTAATAAGCGAGATATCTTCAAAAAACAACATATTTGATAGTCCATCTCATTTTATGACCATTTTTTTTTTATTTAGAAATAATATAATAATTATTTGAATTATTTTAAAAGAATAATTTTTTTTTTAAATTAATTAATTTATTTTAATTATTTAATAAAATTACTGAAATTAATTGATTCAATTTTTATAAGTATAAATTTATGATTAATTCCACAAATTTCTTAACATTGTCCAAAAATTAATTCTTGAGCTAATAATTCAAAAAGATAGATCAAACGAAAAAAAATATATACCACCTGAACATGAAATTTTTTCTCCAACTACTAACTATGGCTAAGATAATTGCAACAGATAAATCGCCACCCCTTCCCCAATTGAAGTACACTGAGAGACGACAATCAGGGCTGTAATAAAGGATCGTGTTTTTGTTCTGTTCCCGTTCTGGTATCCGTTCCTGAGTCATTCTGTTACGTTCCAACTTTTGATGTTCTGTTACGTTTCGTTCCGTTCTTTACCCTTTTTTTAGCACGTGTTGATATGAGTTATGAGTTGGGGTCTCGTCTTTTTTTATTTATTTATTTATTTATTTATTTATTTATTTCATTGATGATGGTAATAGTACAAAATTTAAAATTTGAAAAATATTGAAAATCAAACATAAACATTTAAACAATGATTCAAAGTTGCGAATAGCACAAAATGACTCACACTGTATGATTCAACGACAATGCACTAAGCAATTTTGCCTTTTCTTTTTCTTTTTTTTTTTTTTAAGACTGATTGATAATTGATTGAGTTATTGGTTCATTCAGTTTACAAATTTGAAAAAATTTGATTCATTCCAAGTTAAAGTTAGTTAGAGCCCACCAGGTACTCAATCACTTTAGATTACATACAAGGTAAAAATATTCATTCAGTCGCTTGGCGGGTAACAGTAAACGGTTAGCGATTGAGTTACCATCCCCCTGCTTTTCACAAATTCAAGATTCTACTACGTTACTAGGTATTGAAGTTAATTCAAAACAATCAAATTTAAATTTCAGAATTTCACATCAAAAAATATACATTGCAATGGGCTTGGAAGGTAGGAATACTTTGGCCAGCATTCAAATTTCAAAAAATGAAAACAATGTTAAATAAGGGATCACTAACAAAATTGATCCGTTACGTTCCGTTACGTTCAGTTCTCAAAAATTTTGTTCCGTTACGTTATGTTCCGTTCCGTTACTGAAATGAGAAAATTGGTCGTTATGTTCCGTTACCGTTATTACAGCCCTGACGACAATAGAGTATTTATAATGACTGGTCTAGGTTCTAATTGGTCATACGTCACGCCTGTAACAACCAATCAGCAAGTTGGAATGTTATAAATTTACCTCGACTAACTCATAAAATAAAAACACAAATCAGCTGACGATTCAAATCACAAACGAATTTTAGTCGTTCCCTGAAAACTGAAAGATATTATTTAGGAAGGTAGAAATGAAACTACCTACATTTTATCACATTCTAGCGTTATGATTGGTCATTACGCACGTAACATATGACCAATTAGAACCTAGACCAGTCATTATAAATACTCTATATGATTTTCAATACTCCAGAAGGTGTCCTCTGCAAAGTCCAAAAATAAAATTTTCTTCCCCTCGAAATGTCGATGGAGCCTACATCAACTCTTAGACTAACAAACATTTCATCATAAAATTTTTAATGAAAATTAATTCGCATGAAAATTACTTCCAAAAGCCGAAAAATTATTAGATGCCCTGTTTACTTCACAACGCCAATTCAAAATTAAAGAATCATGGGCCAATTTCCAGTCCAACAGTCAAGGATTATGTAACTTGTATATTAATGTACTAATGGTCGTTTATACATCATCGAGGTGCGGATTAAACGATTTACCTTCTTGATCCTCCAACGTTGAAAAAAAAGGTTAAAGCTGCGCCTCGAGTAAATCCGTCGAATTCGTATGATAAAAGCTTCAAAGCCACGCTAATTACGAGATATAGATGTGAAATAATCCCAGGCATTTTGTAGGTTTCCACGAAACGATACGTTGAATTTAGCGCTTTCGTAGTATTATTTCGAATACTAGATTTACAAATAGGTAAATGAAGAAATTTCGCTGTATGTTAATTGGAGGAAACCGCAGGGTGTACAAGGCGATTCGTGTTCACGCGCTCAAGATCTAAACCCTGTAAGTATTTGCATTCGAAGTCGCGCACGACACTTTAACCGTTGGCGATTTTCACTCGTTTACCAAACACTTCCTACAAACATAACTGGCGCCGTAGATTAGAGGAAACCACATTTTTTAGCGTGCGTTAAAGCAAAACGAAGGGTGGTGGTTTTCCAAACTTCGCATTTGTTGATTTTAAAAGAAAATTCTCAATAAGGCTACGCGGTGATTATGCCAAATTGCACCGTATAAGCGATTTTCAAACAGGAATGATGCCAAATTGTTAATTCTTCGCTTCTTAATTTTTTCACGAAGAAAATTCTTCTAATGGGCGATTCTAACGTAAGAAAACGCGAAATAAGTATGCGATGAAGGAATATCGTTTTTCAACTAGTTTCATAAATTTGCCGTTTAATCGTTACAGAGTACAGTGAAAAGTACTAATACGGTACTCTACTAAAACGACTTTTTGCGAGCCGAGAGCGTAGTGAAAAAAAAATTAAAATTACGAAATACTTTCATACAGCGAAATATATCTCTTCAGGGGATACTTAACCGCAACGTCGACATAAACATTAAGAAAACACTGAAGCACTTTCTAGAAAACTTGAAACGCTGCTTTCGGCTGCTATTTTTCAAAATATACAAACGTAAAACTCTTCATAAAATATAATCCTGATAAAGGAAGTATAAAAGCTACAGATGCGTCTTGGTATGTAGCTCATTTATAGTCGAAGCGTATAAAAGCTTCGGTAGCCGCAACGTTGGTGGATTATAAAGGCTTCGTAGTTTGAATGCGTTATTTCGGGCAAATAAATCAAAAATATTACACAGAGTATAAAAATGCAAAATAAAATGTTCGAATTAATGGCACGAAAAATAAATACCTCGACTACTTTTCTTTGAACTATTAACATAGGTGGAAAGAGGAATAATGGTTGAATTAAGGATAGACGTCCTTCACCCTTGACCAGTTTTCAAACACATACAATGACTCTCGCAACGAATAATGAGTTGTAAATAAACTGAAAATGCGTAGAAGTATTTGAAATTTTTCCGATAGCTTGATATCGCATTACCTATATGATTTGAAAAAAAAAAACCATACGTAATCGATACACTGTGCATCCGATAAAACTTCATGCAGGCAAAACGCGAAATTCTTTTTGAAAAAAAAAATCATGAGCAATAGAAAACAGTTTTAAATTAAAATTTTTTCAATTTATAATATGTGACCTCTCCAGCATAAAGATACCACAAGTCGAGATTTTTGGAATCGAGTTCTTCACGTTTTTGAGAAATGGAGACCATCCTCGTTTGAATAAGACCAGAACGAGCCAGTTACTTCTAAAATCCATGATTTCATAAGCCTTTTAAGTTTTTAGTAATCAAAAAGTAAGTTTTGAGAAAAACGAGATTAAAGTTAAAAGAACGAAAATCGCTATGTTTTTATGGTTTAATTTTCTTTTATTCGGCAAAAATATCAAAAATGATTAAAATTAAGTTGAAATAAACATCTTCAATTATAATAACGAAATTTTCTTCAAAATTACAAATATAAAAATTTTGTAAAGACTAAAAAAGCTACAAAAATGGTGGGAAAAATTTTTATTCAACTCACGTAAGTAATCTAATAATTATTCAAACACTTTCACACGCATAACATAGGGTCTTATTGGCAACCTATTGAAGAGAGAATAATGACTTTTTATAAGGGAATAATGGCCTGCATAGGGAATAATGAGGTTATTATGAGTAACAACAATGTGTACAGTCCATGAGAAGATGTTTATTGATTTACTGGATCTGTTTGTGTATTCTTTCGTATTCGTAAATTTATTCAGTCTTTTTTAGGAATTTTTTCATAACTGTGTGATGAGTTGAATGAAATAGTATATGCGACTCGGGAATGATGTGCTTGATTATAAAACATACGATCGGGGCTGTATGCAGAAATAGGAAAATTTAGCAGACCACCGAGAAATGCCATTTTTATCGGCCCACATAATACTTATCAGCCCAATTTTTTCTTTTTTTTTTCAAATTATGGATTTATGGAATTCCTTTTGTTTTTTTTTTAAATCAAAGTTTAGAAATTAAAGGGGCCTAAATTTTACCTCATCGGCCCAAATACATCGCGGCCCACCGAGATTTTCTCGGTGACTCGCCTGCTGGATCCGACCCTGCGTACGATACAGCCGGCTCATGCTGTAACTTCCGTATTCGTTTATAATGTAGCACATTATTCCCTTGTTGGGTAATATATTATTAAAAAGTCATCAAAATTCAACATTTCCATCACTTCCTTTTTTTCAACGTTTTTCGATTCGAGAGTAATTGAATGTTGTCCAAAAATTAAAAAACAGTTCGAGTATCAATTTACTTATACTTTCAAAGAGAGTAATATTTTTATATATATTTTTTCACTATGCCATACACGTATATTACAAATCTAAACAAAGGCACACTGACTAGAACAGACTTAGATTATATGAAATAGATTAATCTGTCTGAGAAAAGTGAACAGGAACGTGATATGGTGACTGTTGCTGAGAAAGTTATAGAGGTTGTAAAGTTTTTAAGTCTAGTTCGGATGTCTGTCTAATGAAGCAGTTCATCCAATGTGTAAAATTGTTAGCGGAGACAGGGATTGCTGGCATACTTCATTCAAAGCTAATTTCGAGAAAAGCATAGAACACTTCGTAAACTCTTAAAAATAAAAAGTGAGCACAATGACTCTTCTGAATGCACTTGAATATGAATCAAATCCGTAGTAAATCTGGTATATTTTGTCACATAAGGTGACAAGATGCCCAGCTCACGACGTAGAGGTGAAGTGTGAAAGGAGCTGAGCAAACAGAGACAACAGTTTAATATAATTAAACTAAACAACAACAAGAGAGGGACGATACTAAAAGATTATGTCATCGACTAATAACTTATCTCATGTTCCAGTAAGTTATTGCATTACATCATCATAGAACCAGTGAGCAAATCCTTATCTTGAAGTTGGAATGTACAAGGAATAAACACTGATAAAACAAATACTGTCACAAGTGCGACCGATTGTTTTCATTATTAGAATAACTCACGAAAGGATTTATTTAAAATTCACGACCGAAAAGTTTTCAATTGTAAAATGCATCGAGCTTGCCGAAATGATTTATTTATTCAATGAGAAACGCGTATTTTCAAATTTGAGCTTTTCATATTTTAGACCATGTTATTCATATTTTAAATGAACGGAGTTTTCATCTATTACGTAACTAAACAATAACTACAACGTCGAGTGAGCAAGCTCCTGACCCTACATTCGAAACATCGTCGGAGTATACACTAGGGTGGGCCGAATTTTGGTTTTTTTCGGAAAGTAAGGAGCCTTAGTGAAAAATTGTTGTGAAATGACCTCAAAAAGATGTCATAAAAATTTCAGCCCTAAAGTTCAATTTTTACTATTACCAAAATGGGCCCAAAGTTTTGAACTTTTTTGAAAATCGAAAAATTTAAAAATTTCGTAATTTGCACTATTAATAAGCTGAAATATTTTTTAATGGGTAAAAAATATGAAAAAAAAAATTTGACGACCATATTTAGCATTGCAGTGGTTCCCAACCAGTTTCCAGTATCACTGAAATAATGCGAAAATCGTTTGATATTGGTGCAATTATGGAGTTATGTATAACATTAGGTATCCTAACATAAACGAGTAATTACATTACTTATATTAAAATTCTTATAGCTATATGAGCAGCACTTAGCTGTAACCCATAACTTACCGCGCGGAGGTAGCTGCGCTCGAGTTTCTCCAGATCAGCTGGACAGACTCGGATCCAGCTGGCGAGTCATTGAGAAAATCTCGGTGGGCCGCGAAGTATTTGGGCCGACTGAGGTAAAAATTGGGCCACTTCAATTTTTAAACTTTAAATTATGAATCCATAATTTGAAAAATGAGAGAAAAAATTGGGCCGATTAATATTAAATGGGCCATTAAAAATGGGATTTTTCGGTGGGCCGTTAAATTTTCCTATTTCTGGATACAGCCCTGTAGCTGGGTAAAAGTTAATACCGTTATTCAAGTATATGTGCCAGGGTAGTTTCGAATAAAAAAATTCAGCAAATGTACCTATGGCCCCAAACATCTTTTTAAATTGATCCAGTTGCTGAAAACGCAACCAGATGAATTTAAAAGAATAATAACACCCATAATTCAACGAACCGGCTGTTTCGCGAATTCGGAAAATATATTCATCGCAATGATAGAAGATGATGACGCAAACATAAGAAACCTTGGCTGGAAAAGAATTTTGAATTCTTACCCAAAAAAATACAAAAAGCGCGAATTCTTTCTCCGAACTTTGAATTTTTACGCAAAGCATTACTCAGATTTGATTACCTGGGACTCCACAAATGTATCGTTTCCTCCCCTTTTACATATTCTCTCGAAAAAAGATTTCATGAAGCTAGCTCGAGAAAATGCGAAATTTGAAGTAGAAAATTACCCTTGTCATACCCAAAATGTGGAAAGACTTACACGATAGGTATCAAATGCATCTGCAGCTGTTCGTGGAGAGGCGCGAAGACACGGTTTTATTGAAGTTCGTCTGAAGTCGCGTAAGGTAATGAAATTTGCCCCTCTTAGAACCCCATTGTTAGAATTCTTGTTCAAATTACTTATCTGGGCATTAAATTTTATAAGAGATGCCAACTTTTAAGTCCAAAAAAGATTACAAAATTTAATTGTGCTTGTTATTTCGTAAGTATAAACTTTTACCCAGCTGGTCTGCAGGAACTCGAGCGCAGCCACCTCCGCGCGGTAAGTTATGGGTTACAGCTAAGTGCTGCTCATATAGCTATAAGAATTTTAATATAAGTAATGTAATTACTCGTTTATGTTAGGATACCTAATGTTATACATAACTCCATAATTGCACCAATATCAAACGATTTTCGCATTATTTCAGTGATACTGGAAACTGGTTGGGAACCACTGCAATGCTAAATATGGTCGTCAAATTTTTTTTTTCATATTTTTTACCCATTAAAAAATATTTCAGCTTATTAATAGTGCAAATTACGAAATTTTTAAATTTTTCGATTTTCAAAAAAGTTCAAAACTTTGGGCCCATTTTGGCAATAGTAAAAATTGAACTTTAGGGCTGAAATTTTTATGACATCTTTTTGAGGTCATTTCACAACAATTTTTCACTAAGGCTCCTTACTTTCCGAAAAAAACCAAAATTCGGCCCACCCTAGTATACACCACATTTTGTAAAGGACACATTTCTCATTAATAAGAAATTTTTAAAGAGAGGCCTTGATGAAGCAATTTCAAAAATTATGTTTGAAAAATTAAAAAATTCACCTTGTTTTCCACAATCATGTTTTTCAGTACCAATTTCCTCATATCTCTTCTCCCTGCTCTCCTATCCCCACCATTTTTACATCAGAGAAACCTCACTGCATGCTTCATAAGTTGAAACTAATCGCACTTTCTTATCATTCGTAGTTCGTGAAATAAAAATTTTCAAAATGAATTTTTTGAAAAAAAAAAAACTTGTAAAAAATCCTTTTTTTCGGATTTTTTTTCTCATTATCAAAACTATCTAGGGGGTACTCACCTACCATATTTTATAGGGGACATATTTCTCATCAATAGGAAATTTTTAAAGAGTGGTCTTGATAGGGCAATTTCAAAAGTTATTTACAAAAAAATTAAGAAAATTCACCCTTTTTTCCGCATGTTGTTCGGTACTAATTTCCTCATATCTCATCATCTAGCTCCCCTACTCCCACCATTTTCACACCAGAGAAACTTCACTATATACCTCACATGCTGAAATAAACTGCAAAATTTTATCGTTTATAGTTCGTGAGATAAAATTTTTTCAATTTCATGATCACTGTGAACGAATTTTTTTGTTTCAAGCTCGCATATCTCAGCCCCTTCCAATTTTTAGGCAGACAAACCATGATACATGTATGTAACTTGAGTTGACCTATCTGCCATTTGTGGGTGGTGCGCCCGAAAAAGAACACGGAGTATACATATGATATAATATATATACACGTGCGTGTGTCAGTCCTGATAATAACTTTCGTTATTTTCATTCTCTACTGCCTATTTGTAAATGCTTGCTATTGTAAATGAAGAGATGAAAATGCGTTTTGAAAGTCTTATACATATAAATACTTGGCTTTCAGATATACAACTAGCAATTAATGAAAGAAAATTTCCCGAATCAAGTCACAAGTTCAACACCGTTGAAACCAATTGGCCCAAAAAATATACGGCGAGGATGAACCATGTTTTCCACGAAAAGCGATACTTTGAAAGAGATGCGATTTAAAAACGAATTAGTGTAACTTTACCAACGCGTAAATTATATCGGCAACTTCTACACCACTAATGTCTAAAAACAGGCGGCCTCCTTCGCAGATTTCAACTCGCAGATGACCGCAACCGTTGATTTATATCGACTATTATGAAGTCCAGACATTTTTGAGTTTCGTTTATTGTAGTTTCCTCTTTTTCAATGTAGTGTGTTGAAACTTTTTATTTTTGTAAAAACAGTTTTAGAGCCTTCGTTTCATTCATTTTTTACCTTTTCTCGAGGAAGATCGGTGAATTTCGAGGTGTTTTTTTTTGCCTAGTACAAAAGTCATTTCAGATTATTAATAGTCTTTAACCCAAGGTTGGGCAGGATTCGAATACGAAATTTTTGATTCGTGATTCGTATTCGATTCCTTTTTTAAGTGGATTTGAGGATTCGAGAATTAAGGAATCGAATCCATTAGGGATTCGTGAAATGATTCGATTCACTTCCGAGGATTCATGTAGCGAATCACAAATCCAAAAACAATAAGCGCTTGCGGGTTAACGCTGGAGAAAACGTCACCAGTTACTGGATTTTCTTCGAACGCGTATCCTATTCCTATTCCTATTTTTTCATTTTTCAAAAAATTTTTTCTAATGATCTACTTTTTTAGTCTAAGAGTTTTCTACGTTTTTTATTCCTTCTCATCGGTGAGGCGTGCTTTTTACTGTGGGTAACAGATAAACAGAAGAAAAAGTTGGATTTGCGAAGGATTCGTGATTTGAAAATTGGATTCGAATCCACGAATCCGATGGGTAGATTCGTGATTCGGATTCGATTCATTTTTTACGTCCATTTTAGCCGGGATTCGTGGTTCGTAAATTGATTCGAAGATTACTGTAGTGGATCCGGATTTGATTTATTTTTTTTGGATTCTACTCAACCCTGCTTTAAAAGAAATCTCTCTATCGAGATAGTATTTTCAAGACCTCTACAAAATATTGTGAGGTAAAAATTCTTCATGGGTCGATTTCTTCTCATTTTCACGAAATAATCCACGAACGAACAGTATAGATTTGATTAAATATTTTTGGCAATTAATTTCACAAAAGTTTTATTCGCTCAACGAACCAACTTCGTTCTTCGAAATAATCTACGAATTAACAGTAATGATATGATCAGTATTCGGAAGACGTTGTCAGTGTTGTGAAAATGTAGTTTTTCTTTATGAAAATTTCACATTTAGTTAGCTTTTTGGCAGAAATGTTTAAAGTAATTATTTTTTTTTTTAGATCAATCATGAGAACGAAAACAATGCCATTCTCTTTCCTTGCCAAATCAGAAACATAATATTTGACGCTGAACAGATGGTGAATTTTTGAAGAAAACGGTTGAGGATGTTTTGGAGATTAGAGATGAATTACGCAAATTGAACAAAGAAGAAGAAGTCTATATCAAAAATCGAATTGTGTTACCAATGCAGTCTCGTTCATCAACCAATGTGTAAGCTTGATAAAAAAAAAAACTAAGAAATTTCCTGCGGAACCAAAATCTCAACGAATATTTAAATTGCATCGACGTATTTTTCAACACAATATCCAAGTACTAAACTGCGACGAATTATTAACCCGCCGTAGGTAGTATGGAACCAGGATTGGAGACTAGTACCAACATATAGCTTAGCTCGCGAGTAGTTACTTGCGCCTAGTCTCACTCCCCTTATTTGTTCATCGTATGCAACTATTTGTACATGGAAGTATAACATATAATATATTTTTAAGTTTAAATGAAACTACTGATTTAAGTACCTATGATGATAGAAAAAAAAATGCAAAAAAATTTGTGGTATACACTTTTTGCCTATCTTCATTTTTGAAGGAGGTACGATGATTCAAAATTTTTCCAAAATTCCATTTTTTAAAACTTGATTAAAATAGTTCATTCAAGTAGGTACCTAGGATGGTAGAAAAAAAGCATTAAAAATTGTAGTAAACACTTTTTGAAGGGGCTACAATAATTTCAAATTTCCCCATGATGTTTTATTACTCATGATTATATATTTCGAAGAAGGGCTGAGGATTGAATGAGAAATAATAGACAAAATCAAAACCATTGTAAAACCTACATATAACAATTTTTTCTCGCAAAATTAAAATATAAAGATGAAAAATGAAACTAGTACCGAATCTGTGTAGTGATAGGAATTGCTGAAATACCTTCAATTCTGAAGATTAGCAAAACGTACATATTTGAATTTTAATTTTTCCTTGATTTCAGTCACATTAAAAAAAAAAATCATGGGGAAATTTGAAATTATTGTTAGCCCCTTCAAAAATGAAGATAGGCAAAAAGTGTTTACTACAATTTTTAATGCATTTTTTCTACCATCCTAGGTACCTACTTGAATGAATGATTTTAATCAAATCTTAAAAAATGGAATTTTGGAAAAATTTTGAATCATCGTAGCTCCTTCAAAAATGAAGATAGGCAAAAAGTGTATACCACAAATTTTTTTGCATTTTTTTTTCTATCATCATAGATACTTAAATCAGTAGTTTCGTTTAAATTTTAAAAAATATTATATATTGTACTTCCATGTACAAATAGTTGCATACGATGAACACATAAGGGGAGTGAGACTAGGCGCAAGTAACTACTCGCGAGCTAAGCTATATGTTGGTACTAGTCTCCAATCCTGGTTCCATACTACCTACGGCGGGTTTAGCAAACACGACGAAACGTGATTAGTGGAAAGATTTGGCACGCCGAATCCTATCAATCGCGACATGCAATACGTCTTCTCTCAGTACGCTGAAACAACGTACATTCATATAAATCATCGGCGCTTTAATCAACACAGTTAGGGCTCGTAACATCGTTCTAAAAGCTCACACCGAATACCATCGCGGAAATTCACTTAACGAAGTAATAATTGAAGTGCGTTCACAACTCCCGAGCCATATTCACCACATCGTACGCTTACACCGAGTAAACGAAACGGTTCGCTATTTTCATCACCGTGCCGCTACATTTCCTCGAATAAATTGAAATTACCCATTTGTTTAATCCATATCAGCGGCTAACATCTTCACTTCACTCGGACGCAACTGTACAACCGAGTCGAGCTTATTTAACTACATATCTGTAATAACTACCCTGCGAGTTTATTTTCGCGCGCCACCGATACAAAACATCCGCGTACTTTTAAGCCTAAAAAGTCGCTATTATTTGAGAAATATACGGCCAAAAAGGAGCACTTAACAAAAATTATTTTCCTTGTTATCGCAAAACGTTAAAACGTAGCCCGCTTTTTTCGTATACTTGTTCATTATTTTAATGGCTTTCGGTTTATCGATCAATGTTAATGGATAGTTTTATCGCAAACGAAATATTTTTTCTCGCATTCCCCTTCCTCTTTAAATCCTCTCACCAACCCCCCTTACCGAGAAATACAAACTGATTTTACACCGAACGCTCAAAAATACGCCTCACCGTGCCCATTCAAATACCAAAAGAAAATCCTTCAAATAAATACCCGAATATGCGAGAACGTAACGCCGAACCAAACTCGTACCTATTGCAACGGGTAATTATCATAAATTAACGCTTTAACGCCACGAGTAAATATTTTCGTTTTTTGAACAATCCCGATGTTTTCCGTCCGTGTTTATTTAACGCGAATACACAGGTTTTGAAATCGCTATTGAAAACTCGAATTCGTTGAAAAATTCAAAGCATCATTATAACAAGCAAAAATGACGAGCTCATCGCAAATTCGTACTTTCCCTGTAAGATATTTTCTTTTTAGGATGTTGGAAGCTTAATGGAAATGAATTTAAATTAAGAATTTCTCGGTTTTCAATAAGATTAATTATCATATTTAAACTGATAAAATAAATTAATAATTTAAATAACGATACGATTAACAGAAAAATTTTTCACTTTTCTTCGAACATTTACCACCACGTTTTTGGATACGTATCAATTATTTCATTTTCTTTGGTTCTTTCCTACGATAATAGGCAATTGAATCAGTTTTTTCCTCGTGTATCGGCTGAATATACTCGATATTTTTCTCACTTCAAATCTTCATTTCATTCGCACTAATTCCTAATCAAAAATACTTCCAAAATGCAAATTCATCAACTTTCATTCTCATATTAGGAAGTAAAAAGATTGTTATCAAAAACTCAACTGAAATTGTGCGTCACGAATTCAAATGAAATAATTGGAAATATTGAAAAATAAGAAAGAGAAAAATTGAAAAATTTTTTCATAGCTAGAGAACTGACATTTGGAGGAATGAAGCTCACATACTTATAAGCAATTATGGTATCTCTAATAATAATTTGGTAGTGATGGAATCCCCAATCGAATGCTAGAAAAATCCAATTAACTTATTGATAAAGCATTGTGTTTTTTCAAACACTCTCAAACATTCGTATTATACCCAACTTCAAGGAGGTAATAGACTTAATAGGAATAACTACAGAACTATAAAGCTGTACTACCCTATATATTTTAAATTTTCAAAATCAAATCATCAAGAAAAAATGTTAAACTTCTTTATAAAATTCGCTACCTTTGACTATATATCATGAAATTCTGTTGATCAAACTTTGTAACGCACGAATTAGGGAATAGATGCACAAATAGTTCCAATCATACTTATCGAATAGGACTCAAATTGCCAAAATCAATAATCTAAATTAATTAAGAATGGATATCCACAAGGTAGTATTCTGGGTCGCTTACTATTCCTAATCTATAATATAATAAACAATCTAGTGGATGTTGTTCCTACCATTTGACCTATTCTTTTGCAAATAATACAGCTGTGATCTTTACTGCGAAAATGCTTGTTGAATTAGAGGAAAAAAATTAAATCTGAGTCTCTTGATCATTTCTAGTTTTTTTTTTTTTCGAATATCAAATCTCAGTGATACTTATAAAACAAAATTAATGATTTTTGGCTACAAAGATATTGAAACAATGAAGGACAAAATTATTTTGCATGAACATTCCGAATATCAAAGAAAATACTACTAGGGATAATGAGAGACGCGAGATTAAATTAGAGTCCGTAAATTCCATACGATCGAAACTACAAAAACTCAATTAAAATTATACCATGTTACGTAAAGCAAGTTTTTAGAAAGAGTCATCTACGGTTCATTTGATTTATTTGATGCTCCATACGAATCGGTCCTCCGATATGGAATAGTAAGCTGAGAAGGGGTTTCAGAATATCGATTATCTC
This sequence comes from Phenacoccus solenopsis, assembly GCA_009761765.1. Taxonomy (NCBI): domain Eukaryota; kingdom Metazoa; phylum Arthropoda; class Insecta; order Hemiptera; family Pseudococcidae; genus Phenacoccus; species Phenacoccus solenopsis. The sequence goes on from CM019753.1 coordinate 8,149,438, forward strand.
ATTTGAAAGTTTCATAGAAAAGAGGGCTTCCAACCATAGCGAGTATAAGAGCAACTGAAAGTTTGGTTCAAGGGTGCATAGATCATTCGGTTGAAAGATATCGATTAATATATTCGAAAAAATAAACGAAAATTTTTTCCAACCATATGTGTACGTCCAAGCATAAAGGGACCATGTTGTCGATTTCATTTACGGAGATACAGCCGTTTTTCGGGGTGGAGGTCAAAAATGACGAAAGTGGGGTTCTTGGTGTTTCTGATAGAGGCACTTCTCCTCTTTCTTCTGCCACTTTCCCCACTTTCCCATCTATCGCCAGTCGCCGGTAATATCGCTTTGAATAAGAAGTGAGAAAGGGACCATGTTGTCGGTTGAAATTTTTTTTAGTTTTTTCGGCCGAAATGAGTGAAAAATAATGTTTTTAACGATCCTAAAGAATAAAATTAATACTGCCATCTATTCTTTGCGTGCTAAACGTACAAGTCAGGCTCAAATACGTAGGTATTGGTGGCTATCCGTAGCTGTTATCAATTGAAAAACAAAGCCGGAAAAAAACCGCAAGTCTGAAAAAATGACTTTGAAGAGGAAGCGATACCTTGCCGAAAAGTTTGGCGATTCCGAAATTGTGCCCAAAAAATTCGCGAAATACCATTTGTGGAAGAAAATGTTGTTCTAACTATCCTAAACCTTTTTATATTGTTTTTCATGTTTATAAAATAATCGTGAAGTACCTAAATTAATTTTTTTTTATATGTTTTCGAAGTAATAAAATTATTTTCGTACATGCTTCGCATTATTTTGTGTGAAGGAGAGCCAAAAAGTACTTGGAAATAGATTTTTTTGAAAAGGGACCATCTTGTCGATACTGGAAATCTCCAGCTGGAGCGGCTAAAATTCTTCAAAAATGCACTGGAGGGATTCAATTTTGTTAGTTTTAAACGAAAAAAGTCACAAAAGTATACCTTTATTAGGTTTTTTTTTTAGTTTTTTCACTTTTTCTATTTGCAAACTTTCAAATGCGTTTTTCTCAAAATCACCTTTTCTGAAGTTTTTTTTTCAAAGTTCTCTACAGACGCGATTTTTTTAGCTAGAAGGCTCCACAATATCTCATTTTAAAGGAAATTTAATGTAGTATATGGAACTGGTCTTAACTCCATATCGACAACATGGTCCCTTTATGCTTGGACGTACACATATGCACTAGAGAGAAGTTGAAGGGAGAGAGGAAAAATCTGATAAAAATGTCAGCTTGGACAAAATACTACTCGCACATCCAGACATCATATCTGGGCCAGAAGTTATTTAATGAGTTGTCGCTTGAACTACAGGATGAATGGAGTGGTATTTTTTCGTCAAGGGGCTTAGGAAGTGTCTGCGAGGCGCAACTGTTATGTGAAAGGGATCCATGTCTCAGCTGCGGTCAGGTTCGGTAACGTATTTGTTCGTTGATGCCTATCTACACGTAGCGTCGGCGGGTATAGAAATTTGCTCGAAATTTGGCGGGAGACTCTTCGGTGACCAGAATATGACCTCTTGAATTTAAGTTAAAATGGATCCAAAATGATGGTTGTCAAAATCTGAGTAGAGCTTGAGGAGTCTCAAATAAATGAAAATGTAATTAATATAAACTCATACGATCACATGATGCTGAAAGGGGGAAGGAGGGATTATCAAACTCAAAATGTGGTAGGGGTACATGAAAATTCAAAATTTTTTTATCGAGATATAATAGGAAACTAATCTATTCTGCTTTTAGCTTCCCAAGTGAATTTGAGGGGAGCTGGAGCAGAAAACTGCTTTTGGAGGGGAAATTGCTGCAAGAAATTTCACGATCTTTCACACTTTCTCACCAAATCGATCAAGAATGGTCAAAATTAGTGCGAAGGGTTATTCGATGAACAGAATGCAATCTCTTATATTTGGGTCAAAATGGATCCAAAATGGCGGATCGTAAAAATTCGAGGAGCCTTAAGTAGCTATAATTTGAAAAATATGTGTTCATATGATTATTGCATGGCAAGAAATACTACATTTGCTCTACATTAAACTTCTTAAGTAGTTTTGGAAGGGATAGGGTAGGGGGTTTCAGACTTCGTATTGGATGTGACCTGTAGACATGAAGGAGTTAGCAAATATAGCAACCTTATTCGCAAACCTGAACAAGCTCCAATTAAAAACTGAGCTTCAGTAATGCGGCATGGCTACTTACGTTTTTCTTTCAATTGTCAAAATGGTCAGAGGCGCAATAAAATTTTGACACTTTAGAAAAAATACCTACCAGGAAGAAAATGATATTTTGAGATTTCAAAATAGTTAGAAACTCTGGGTTTAAAAAAAAAATAGTGTTCTCAAAATTTCTATGGCAAACAGGAATGTAATTTTTTTTTTAGTATAGGGGTGCAGGAAGTCTTCAGAGCGTTTTACGTAGAAATGCGAGGTTTTTTTCTATAATTTTTGGATTACCTGGAATATTTGAGCAGAATATATATAATGATCGGTGTCCTTGGAAAGCTGGGCAATTACATATTATATGTTAAATCCGAGCGGTAATAGCTCTGGCACAAAATTGGCATAAAGTGGTTTAAAAAATCTAGAAAAAATTACCAATAGTTGGCCTGATATACGGGCATGTCATATTATACTACAAAAACAAATTTAATTTTACTAAAACTTGAAGCTGCAGCATCAGTGCAAAATTTGAGGAAAAATCTCTTCAAAAGCTAATAACAGCAGAAGAGTTTTCGCTTCGAGATAAAATCGAATAAAAATTGAAACTTACTTAAACACAACTTCTTTTCCACATCCTCGACACCGAACTTTCGATACAAATACGCGACAAGTTACAAACGCGAAATACTGGATCACCTGGGAATGAAAAAAAAAACAATCAATTATCATTCGAAAAGCTATTACACAACATTAAAGTTAACATTTTCTTTCATACATTCGCAGACCATCGCATTACCCTCATAACACGTCTAAATGTTCCCTCGGGTGTAATTTCAAATTAACCAAGCTCCACGCGAAACCGTCGAAAAATTCAATTTCCTTAATGAAAATTACGCGTAAATTTTCCGCCGGCTAAAATTCGCCCTCATCGTAAAATTTCGGGGAAATGGATTTCACTCCGTGTTGAAAAATTGTACTAGGCGGGACGGAAAATAAACATTCTACCGTGTACTCGGGTTTCCTTTAATGTACCTGGTATTCGTAGCAGGCACGTGTTTTAAAAACTAAAACACGACATCTGTTTTAATATTCTAAACCGTGAAGTTTACCGTAAAAATTTCTATTAACTCGCGTACACCAGCAGTGTCTCGCGCAAAATAATAGAAAAATGTTTTAAATATTCGTCGCATTTTATTTACGTTATCATTTGTTTACTCGTACCTACTACCTTTTACTACCCTAAACATTATTTTTCTTGCCGCCTCGCGTTACACCTCCGAGATGGCATTTTGTCACACCTATTTTGCATAAAAATCGACATTTCATGTACTAAAAGTACGTGTGTGTATAAACAACGTGCGAAAAGAAAAGAAAACACGAAGCGTAAACGAGAAGCTACCGTGTACTTTATATCGTCGAATACTAACTTTTAAACGCTCAGTGTTTTTTTTTTCTTCTCCGAGAAATTTATTTCCGACGTGAAAAACGTATCGAAGTGAAAAATCTCATTCGCTTTCTCGCACAACGTCGCCGATACTCGTTACCGCGGAATTTCCTTACCTTTCTAATTTATCATCGAACGCTATTCCATTAAATGTACGTTGACGCTTTCCACATTTTCCTTCAAATTTTCACATCGTTTTCTCATTAATACTCTATGACTCATAATCTCGCAATCTACTCCTATTATTTCGTTCAACTCGACGGTTGACGAGATGATTTCAGTTTATACACTTTCCGTAACGATAAATTGATAAAATATGTACATACATCTATTTCCACTTTTATAGCGCGACAATATATAAGGATAGTCTGTACCATGACAATACACCAACACCAGACAAATGGCATATGTACTTTTTCGCATCCCAAAAAGAAAAATGATACAAGAAGAAATAAGCATCTGTTTACTTCGAGTGTGAAAAATATCTAAACCTAGAACATGTCACGGAAATACTTCCAACGAGGAAAAAAATAACATCTAGCAGCATCGTGAATCAAACGACAACAAATAAGAATCACCATTGTAGATACTTTTTTTTTTTTGGAGAATACCATTTTTTTTCTCCCAGATAAGGCTCAAAAGCTCTCAACGATATTTTCTTTTACTATTTTACGACGAAAATGAAAATCTTTTGATGCGGTCAATCGTAAGAAGGATAAGAAATGTAAAGAGTAACCGAATAAGCATTTCATTCCAGTATAACCAGACAACAAAACTGCTCAAACTAAAAGTAATACTGGCGATAAATTTAATCATTTTGAAGAATCATAATACAGCGCAAGTATTTTAGGGTCACAAATCGTTTCACGCCCAACAACTATATATGAAGAAATAACTCGTAAATCAAAACTTTTATTTCGATAAATTTTTCAAAAACTCAGATACTCCTTTCTTTTCATCCGATATGTATTAAATTTCGCAATAAGCTATCGCAAATCTATACAATACGGATTCAGCGAGTTTGAAAAAAAAAATGCAAAAGCAAATTACTCAAGAACTGAATCACGAATTTGAATTCCGTTACATCGACATTTCCAAGGATTTTTTAGAATTTTAGGAGAAGGTAAGCAAAACGATGGTGATTCACTTCACTTGAAATTTGAAATATACACAACATACATTTTTTCGATGATTCGTAGTAATCAGAGCAATCATAACCAATTGATAATGAAAAATTTGATTTTTTTAATTTAAAAAATCTATTTCAATATTATTTTACCACGACGATTGTCATCATAGAAAAATTATATGATTTAACAACGTATTCAAGAAAATGAGCTCATATGGGTTCTGCTCCTCTCCTCTCTACTTGGCAACAGCTCTGCAAGGATCATATAAAAAGTCTACCCAATTTATTATTTTTGATAGCATGATGGGGTTCTTGCGTTAAGGTCCGTCCACACGTAGGATGATCAGCTTGTTCAGCTTGGATGATCAGCCCAGGCTTATCAGCTTTGGATGATCATCTGTCGACGTCCACAGTTATTCAACTTTTTGCCATTGACAGAAGGAATCGGTACACTACACTACAGGAAAATATGCGAGGAAAAAGTTAAATACTACATTTTTACGTGTTTTTGCGCGTCATTCTCCAAACAGAGTCAGTCATTATAAGGGATACGCGACAAGTATAATCTGTGATGGTGAAAAGTAGGGCAGCATAAGTAATTTCTACCCTACCTCCACCCCCAAATGGTGAAAATGATGAAAAAAATTTCACTTTATAATAAATAAAAAAAAATAAATAAAAGAAAATATGTAATAAAATTATTAGGAATTAATGTTGTAATCAAAAATAAATTCAGTTTTTAAATAATTCTTCAATATCCAAAATCAATATTTTATATGGAAACATTTACTGAAAATAATTAAAATTATTGTAGTGTTTTTAGGTGTCAAGTTTATGAGAAAAAAATTTTGTTACTAATAAATTAATAATACTTACTGAAAAAAAAAAATATATTAATGATAATTTTATTTTACATTAAATTTTTTGGTAAATAAAATATGTTAGGGTTCACACGTTGCTACTCGCACAAACACCTTTAAAAAAATATATAAATAAAAATTAGCATAATCTTTAGTAAATTTTGCGTTGTAAATAATTATTTTAATTTCATAAAAATGGTCAGGTGACCAAACAAAGTAACTTTCTGATATTAAAATTGTTTTCATTCCATTGAACAATAAATTGTATGTGAAATAGCGAAAAATTATATTTGGATGAGCGAACGTGGATGATGCAGTCGTGTCCACACTATTCATCATCCTTTGGACAGATCAACATCAAGTCGATCGAGAATGACAGGCTGATCAGCTTCGTTCAGCTCAACGAGGCTGATCATCCTCGTGTAAACGCACCTTTTAGGTGCGCCTTGAATTCCACTATTCATTTAAAAATGAAAAAAAAATGAAAAAAAATTGAAATAATAATCAGAAGAAGAAGAAAAAGAATAAAAATAACAACAATTTAAATCTCATTCGATTTCAAGTTTGTGATGTTTTATTTCAGCAACAAATTGATTTAAATTTTCAAAGGTACGTGAACGTCGTGCAAGAAAACGAACTCTTTTTAAGAGTAAATTAAATAAAGTAAAAAGTCCAACTATGAAATTTCAAGTCAAATCAAGTCGAAAATCTCTAAGAGGAAGCAAAATCCATAAGTCAAATCGGATTGAAATATCTCAGAAGTTGAATTCCAAGTCTTATTTTTCAGCTTTGCAATTCTGTAATAAACTACATGCTATATCGGCTCAGCAGCATTTTGAATTTTTTAAAGCAAGAAGCATTTGTTGCGAAAGGCTTGCCACGAGGCAGTTTATGTAGTTTTCTCTTCTGTTTATTGGCAGTATAGTGGAACTTGTCTAAATGTCATGAAATATATCGACTGGATTCAAAAGAAGTTAAAGGAAAAATCTAGCATTTCAAGAAAAAAAGGGATGTATTTCTTTTTAAATTTTTTTTTCTTTTCTTTCCTAAGCAGTCTACGCATCGGATGTAATGAATGAAAAAAAAAAAAAATAGGTACAACGGCTCATTATAGAAATTTTTTTTTAATCGAAATTTTATTTTCATTAAAAGTAACTATTTTATAATTTCTAATTAATATATTTTTTTATTTATAATTTTCAAGACCCAACATTCATCACGTAATGTAAGGACGTGAAAAAGTACCACGCATCTCTTCCAAAATAGCTAGATTACAATAGAAAAAAAATAAAACTCCATTCCTTCAACTTTTCATCTAGTATTCCTAATCGATAAGTCACCATACAGAAAACGAAGTTGAGGCCCAATGTTAAATGACATTTCATATTATTATATGTCGTGGTCGGGAAAAGAGTTCTCTTTTTATTTGCAACCTTCTCGTACAACCAAACTAGGAAGTTAGGCAGGTTACTTTAGCGGTAACTCGAAAGAAAAGAAAAAAAAAACTTCGCTTTTCTTCTATACTCTCGGTCCGAATTTCGTCACAATACGTATGTCAGGAAATGAAGCTTTCAGATGAGCATTTTATATTAAAAATCTCTTTTTTTCGTTTCTTTCCAACAATATAAGATATAGAAGGGGTATAAAATACGACAGAAGGAGGAGGAATCCTTTACAGAAGTAAAAAAGAAATTTTTGTGTAACTCGTATTCACGAATATATCGCTATTTGGTGAATTTCAAAGCGATCTTCGAGTTGACATTTTTATCGTAAACTCCAAAACAGCTCTTTTAAAAAGAGCTCACTATCAGCCAACCACATCATTTGATTTATTTTTTCGTTAAATTGTACGAAATGTGTAATAAGTTAATAACGTACTGGTTACACAATTCGCAGAATAATTTTCGGAATTTTGAAAATAAAAATGTTTAAAGATTTTATAGCTATGTTGTAAAACTCTCACGTATTCAACTACACCAATATTGGCGATAATCGTACACAGTCACAATAAACCATTTTATTATACACCAGCAACGTCAAAGAATCGAGATAGAGCTTTGTAATTGAAAGCTCATGATACGCGTTTCAAATTACGAAGCTGTTATCTCTATTGGCTGTCGCATCGCGATAAACCTTCGACCCTAGATGAATTATACAACGTCAACTTCAACCTTATCAGCTGCGCCGATGCGGTGTGTTAATACATTAGCGTAGCTGGGTTTGAAACTGGACACATGCTGCTGGTCAACGCCTATAATTTCAAAAAAAGAATTTTCGTTTATGGTAGGCAACGTACTGGCAAATTTTATCTTTGTGTACATAACATAATGTACCTGTATGTGTATACGAAGCGTTTCATTGCAATCGCACCACATGCAGATAGTGAGGGAAGCTATTTAAATTAACACATGCATAGCAAGCAGTGGCAGATTTAGAGAAAAGACCCAATCGGCAAATGAACAAATGAACCCTTTTTTTCTTTTTGCTCGTCGTAATCAAAACATACATTGGTATCACAAAAAAGAAATACCTAACAACGTAAAAAAATCAAATAGGTAATTAACAGCATACATCGGTGCCACAAAATAAGGGCCCTTCCAGTCTAAGCTCACCACCTCGGCTGGGGCCCACTCGATAATTGCTCATTTACCAACCCAGTCCGCCACTGATGGCAAGCCGTTCACTCATGTATTTGAAGGAGCTGAGATATGAAAATTGGAAAATAATTACATTTATGATGTTGATCAATGTTAAGAATTTTCATCTCGTGATCTATAATTGCGCATAAAAATAATATAGTGCTAATATATGGAACACGTGATAGTTTCACCAACATAAAATTAATGACCGTTGATGTAATAGATGAGAAAGTATAAAGAAACGAATATCAAAAAAATTCCTTAAAAAGGTTAGAAGTTGGTCTGGAGCTTCTTCAAAAATTTTCAGAAACAATATCAAAAAATTCCTTAAAAGGTTAAGTTGGTCTGGGGCTTCTTCAAAATTTTCAAACGACAAAAAATGAGTCTTCTATGAAATAGAGAAGGTTGGACATCCTTAGCCCTACATACATTCAATATTGAGAGAATTTTTCATCGATCGCATTACAAGGGCAAGAACAAACCATTACGACATCAAAGTCATTTTTTGAGGACCTAACTACCACAGTTTTATCACAATCACATTGCCCATCACACAGAAATTTTCAAGGAAGCCTTTAATAGGGAATTTTGAAGTATTTGACAATAATCTACACAGAACCATAGACAGGATATATTTATGGGATGAGATTTTAACGTATACGTTTTGTAGTTCTACAGGAGGTAAAGGGGAGAGGAGAGTGGGCAGAATTTGTTTAGAGAGCATACGTTTTCGATTCACAAAAAATTTATGAATGTAGTTTCAAAAACGAATTTAAGAGGATGAAGAAATTTTTTATAATGATTCATATCTATTTTCATAGGAATATAGAATGATCATTTAATTAATTATTTAATAATGGAAAATTTAATAGTTTTTTGAATTTATGAAATCTATTTCAGCGTACATTTACATGATAATTATCACTACAAAATTATGCATTTAACAATACTTAAATTTTCAAAGAACTGAGCTCATATGGGGGAAGGTTGGAGTGGCTATGCTTCAACGTGGCCTCTTTAATCACGTGCCTGTTCATATCTTTCCTTACACCTCACTGGATGCATAAAACTATAATTTAACATATTCACTTGTTAGCAAAAAATAATATTATTTTCATTCATAATTCACGAAATAAAATTATCAAAATTTATCATTGCCACGAGTGAAATATTTTT